>CM033475.1:178315313-178915313 GCA_019447015.1 Hymenochirus boettgeri | reverse complement strand
GAGGGTAAATCCTAGTAAGGGATTTACCCACTGCGGTATTTTAACCCCAGCTATCTGCTGGTGTTAAAATCCTGCGCTAAAACGAGCGCTAACACGGTATTAAAAATCGTGAGCGTTGGATGCGCGGGTGATTTTTGCATAACCCGCACATCCAACTCGCTAGAGAAACAGTTAGCGTGACTAACTCCATATATATGCCCAGCGAGTCTGGGTAAATGAGGCCCAAAGTGTTTATCAGCCGATACAACTACATATATGGCAACCATTCATTAATCTTGTTTCTGGTAAAATAAAGATGTGATACTATCAACCAGGTGAAAACATAGTAGATCGGTAGAGTTGATTTCTGGAAAACTGATATCACTGGGAAACTTGATGACAAAAATTACTGGTAAACAACATCTCATTGTGCATATGGTGAGTCAAAGCCAACAATAATCAGAGTCGCTAGCTTTTTAAGGGAAACAGTTCTAAGCTGCACATATAAAGGTGTCCCATAACAAAATCAAATTTGTTCCTCAATCCATCAATTTCCAATCCATAAATTTATAAAGCCATTGCATTTATTTTTGTCCACATATGAGATAGCAGCTTCTTGCTTTCTTAAACTCACTCACTTAAACAAATGAGAAGTTCCAACTAATCTTAAAAATACTTTCTTTAGTTACTTTTAAAGGCATCAGCTACATGCCAAGTGAATCATTGTTAGGACAGAATAAAAGCTTTGACAATTCTGCTTCTGCTTGAAATTCACGTTTTTTGTTTTTTATTTTAAATTTTGTGCTCGGATCTATTTACTTTGGGTATTTCCATGCACACCTCAGCTATGGGGACTCCTCCCATGAAAATTATTTGTAGCACACATCAGTTAACATTGTTCGGTACAAATATCTTACAGATTTTAGTAATAGGCTATTACATACTATTACATAAATACCTAAATTTGAGTCTTTGAGTTGAAAACTTTCCTTCATAAGCACTTCCCAGGCACAATTGAAACACTTTTTTTAAAATTAATGTAAGTATTGACAGTAGGTTAAATGTGCCATTTACACACATTTTATTTTATTTTTTTATATATTTTTATAGCATGTATATTATAGGACCAGCAATCATGCACTTTAGGATATAATTTAGGATATCATTTTTGCACGATAGGATGACAATCAGGTTTGGGCTCAATACATTTTGTAAACTGTCATCAGATTAACATCTTCCTGGCTAAGATGAAAACATGAATTTGTACAAGACTAGACTGATGCAATAAGGGGTGCAAAACTTTCCCTTTGCTATTATTCTGCAGCAACCAGCTGTTTTCAAATGTTACATAACTAGTAAAAAGCTAACTTCTAATTGGTTGCTGCAAATTAATAGCATGCACATTTTGCACCTCTTATTGCATCAACCCTTAAGAGGCTTACAGGGAGATTCAATAAAAGTTCTTATCGTTAAAAATGGTGCTAATTTTGCCCCAACCAATCAGATATTATTTAACATTTAAACGCTAACTATAGCTATCTGATTGGTTGGGACAAAATTAGCACCATTTTTAACGATAAGAACTTTTATTGAATAACCCTGTTATTTCAGAACCATGGACCACATTCCGTATCTCCTTAAAAGGAATTTTAAACAATACAGGGAATGATGGGAATCACTGGTTTTAAGAGGACCAATATATTCCAAGGGGACCAATACATCCCAACTATATAATATACAAATACTCATGCAGTACAAAATAAAAGAGAACAGTGAACACACGTGAAAAGAATGTTAAACAAAAAAATGTTTTTTTCATAAACAAAAAGCATACACTAAACTGGAAGCGAAAACTATAACAAGGAATGTCTAAAACTCTCATCACAAATATATATTGCATTAATGTATTCAAATGCATTAATGTGACAACAAAAACCCATTTTTATTAGTTTCTGCCCCTCTATGTCTCTCCCCCTCTCCCTCTATAGTTGAATGTGCCCTAGTAAATTGAGTCCTTGAGATATTAAGAGAGTCTTTGTTAAAGAGAAAATGATTTATTTAGTAGACAAGCAAAAATCCTTTTAAAGCAGGTCTTTAACCATAATAAGATGACATTATATATATATATATATATATATATACACACACATATATATATATATATATATATATATATAGTGAAGTGTGCACACACTGTACCCTAAAGCATTCCGGTACCTAAATGCTACTGTTACAATTATTGAGAATACTGTAATATATATTATATAAATTCTAACGATAGAAAGATACATTTTCATGACATCTCACAATCACACTATTATAGCCGAGTACATTTTATTCATTACCATTACTTTATAACAACTCAATAGCTTAGTTCAGCTCAGATTGAAACACTTACATTCCTCGAACTAATGTGGTTGAATTACCTCTGATTGGATCTAATCTATTTACAGTTCTGTCCTTATTTCCATTGTGTTAGATCACAAACCTTTTAGTGTGTGGTATTTCTTTTAGTTTGGAAGTTGTTCTGCTCTAATGCCCCCTCTTTTCACACAAAATAAATTGTTTAAAATTACACAGAATCAGAACTAAGAAGGAATATCATACACTAAGTGATCTGAGTGTATTCTTTAAAACTGGGGTTTAGGGCCCTCTAGTGGCTAAACCTGTCTAACCTGTCAATTAGAACTTTCCAACAAAAAAACAATAAAAAAAAAAAAAAATGACTAAAACAAAAAGCATATTCCTAGTAATTTCCTACAGCACCCAAAGCCCCATTGATTAGATGGACATCAGTCAATGTCACTTACATAAGCAATGTGAAACCCTTCTAAAGGTAAATAAGCATTAAATGCATGCAAACAGGCTTAATGTTTATGGTTGATTAAACTGTAAAAATAACTTTAAAGGGTTAATAAGCCCTTACCCAGATTTAGAGAGACTAGGCAGGCTGAGGCAGCAGCACATACATAGCAACGAATTTATTGTCTATAACAGGGATGCAAACTGTCAGGCTAATAAGCTTGTCTTAAAGTGTGATCAATATGGTGATCTATGATAGCCCCTAATTTCCGATTTATTATTATGAATAATTATTATTATTAGACTAACAATATGGAAGCTTTCTCTGAAATGTGTCGAGACAGAGTACAGCCAGCGTTGAAGCTACAGGTATGCACAGAATTTGTTATGAAGATATAGACCATCTGACCTTGTAGTATGTAGTAGCTGACTGATTAGGTAAAGCAGCATGACATCTCCCCCACCCCTTTAAAATCTGAAGAACAGTTTATTCTCCCAATGTAATCTACTAATTATCTGCATGACTTTGCCTGGTAATAACAATGTCCCTGAGATTTTAATAAGGTTTTAGATCCAGTATTTAACATGCAACCCTCTCTTTACATAGAACAAGGTTAATCCCGTATAACAGGTGCATAACAATCCCATTATTCATATACATTTATCATCAATCCAGGTATATTCTATTCCATCCATGGCTCTGATAGAAACACATTCCAGCATTACATAACAGGACCTCTGCTTACCTGATGCCTAAAAGCTGATTTATCCACATGATCACGTTCAAACCCCCAAATGATCAGATCTTCAAGCACTTATCCATGTGTGCTGCCCCATACAGTGGAGAGGAATGCAAAAATACAGATGATATAAGCAAGGTTATTCCTATGGAGATCTTATTCAGTGCTTGTCTCTCTTGGATACATGGGACTGACAGTCTCCAAAACAAGAACACATTCCTGCATAGGTATTTAATGCAATAATACAGAACAGGATTTCAAGCAGAGTGGGTAAATCATGGATCTGGGGGTAGGGGAGGGAAGCAATGACAGGAAGCCTCATGAGGTCCACCAGGACTGGGGTTTAGGTGCTTTGGTCCATATCCTCATAAGAAAAGACAGGGAGGCAGGTCCCTTTAAAAAGCATTCAAGGACTTTTGTTGCGGGGGAGGCAGCAGCTAGAAGGCAATGTGAGTTCCAGAAGTTCTGATGATCCAGAATCCAGGTCGCTTCACATCAGCCAAGACTCTTTATTAGGCTAGAAAACAAACAAGAGAGAGGGATAGAGAGAATCCAACACAGTGGGAGGGATGGGACCAGATAAAGGAGCTGCTACTAGCTAGTGACAGAGCGAGAAGTGCAAAGAGAACAGCGCTAAGTTTCCCCCAGTCCATCTACATCATCTCAACCGCTGGAAAGGGATGAGCTTCTGCATCAGAGATTCTCCCAGGGATTGTGCAATCACTTCATCATCACAATGGGTAATGGAGCAGAACCGCCTGTGATAGCAACAGGGACCGTGCTCAGCATTGCCCTGTCCGATCTGCCTCAGCTACAGACAGAACAGACTGAGCCACCAGCAACGTGCACAGCTCCCCTCTCTGTGATCAGGATGACACCACTGACAATGGAACACTCAGGATAAGGGAGGTGCTGAGATTCTATGGACTGTCTGTGCATGGGAATCTAAATGAACTGACATTGCTCTGTGTGTGTGCTAGATGTGTGTGTGTTAGATGTGTGTGTGTGTTAGGGTGTTGTATGTGTGTGTGTGTGTGTGTGTGTGCGTGCGTGTGCGTGTGTTAGGGTGTTAGATGTATGTGTGTGTGTTAGGGTATTACATGTATGTGTGTATGTATGTGTGTGTTTGTTCCAGACAGTTATAATAGTATTGGAACTAACAGGTTCCTTAATGAAGCTGCTACATTGTTACATTGCATCCAAAATCTCTGCTTTGGGGGAAATTTCAGGTTTCTCTGGCTCTGACCTATTGAGTTACTCACCTTCTTCCCTGGAACTATGTCACTCTGACCTTAGCCTTCTAGTGATCTGGCCAATCCCATCTATGTGTCTGATCTATCAGTAAAGTGACAGCCCCAACCTCTTTCTGCTCTCCCATTCCTTGACTTTTTTTTTGTCTTTCTGACCATCAGCTAGTTAATTATGTATTCAGCTACTTACAGTACAGGGAATGGAGCCTGCATCAGCCACAGCTGCACAAGCCAAGCAAGCGCTAGAAAGTAATGTGTGTGTGTGTGTGTGTGTGTGTGTGTGTGTGTCATTATGTTAATATGGGCAATGGTTACAATAAAGTGTGTTTAAATAGATTTCTATCATCTATCTATCTGTCTGTCTGTCTGTCTGTCTGTCTATCTATCTATCTATCTATCTATCTATCTATCTATCTATCTATCTTCTATATTAATATTTATCTTTCTATCCTATGTATCAACCCCTATGTGTCTGCCTGTCTCTCTCCATCTATCTATCTATCTATCTATCTATCTATCTATCTATCTATCTTCTATATTAATATTTATCTTTCTATCCTATCTATGTATCAACCCCTATGTGTCTGCCTGTCTCTCTCCATCTATCTATCTATCTATCTATCTATCTATCTATCTATCTATCTATCTATCTATATATCTATCTATCTATCCATCCATCCATCCATCCATCCATCCATCCATCCATCCATCCATCCATCCATCCATCCATCCATCCATCCATCCATCTATCTATCTATCTATCTAGTAACGTGTGTGTGTGTCATTATGTTAATATGGGCAGTGGTTACAATACAGAATGTTTAAATAGATTTCTATCTGTCTATCTATCTATCTATCTATCTATCTATCTATCTATCTATCTATCAATCAATCTATCTATATCTATCTAATCTATCTATCTATCTATCTATCTATCTATCTATCTATCTATCTATATTTTATATTAATATTTATCTTTCTATCCTATCTATGTATCAACCCCTATGTGTCTCTCTCTCTCTCTACCTCTCTCTCTCACTCTCTCTCTCTCTCTATCTATCTATCTATCTATCTCTATCTGTCTGCCTATATCTCTATCTGTCTGCCTATATGTCAATCTGTCTATGTATCTATCTAAATATCTCTTTATCTCTATGTGCCTACCTGTATGTCTGTTTATCTATCCATCCATTATCTATCGATCCACTATATATCTATCTATCTATCTATCTATCTATCTATCTATCTATCTATCTATCTATCTATCTATCTATCTATCCTGCAGCAATATGTTTGAAATGTTTGAGATGACTCAGATGTATCATTCTAGGTCAAAACTTTGTTTTGTTATCCCCACACTTATCTTGTGTGTATTACAGCTGTTGAAGATTTGTCTATTGCCATAGCATAATGCTGACCTGTGTACAGAGGAAACTTAGACATTTAAAGTCAAACATGATGTGGATAAACAGGGAGACAAATTAGAGAATGAGAGGGATGGAGAATGAGAATCAGAAACACAACATTCAGCATTGCAAAGACTGCATTAAGGGGAGGGTGGATATGAATCAACATGAAAAGTGCTGAAATAAGATTTTCTTTATAAAAAAGGGCATTTTTTCTTACTTGGTCTCATGTCCACATCATAAAATAAACCTAAAATAAGAATGATCACCTTTCTGTAAATTAATCCATGTACATTCAATACAGCCATTTGTTTGGTCATTTATCAATACATACATACAACCTCAAATGTGGAATTAGTCCATCTCTTTCCACCACCCCCACCCCAAAATAGACGAATTCAGTCCATGTTAAAATAGTCCTGTTGCTAACTCTGCCTGGTAGCCAACAAAATGCAGTTGCTCTCCAGCAAAGAGCAGCTAGGCAGATTTTATAAAACCGGCAACAGGATTGGTCAGATTGCACATCACCAGTTGAGGGTTCCTTATTTTATTTCTTGCTTACAATGTAAAACAGGGGTACTGAGTTTCAGCTGCTGTTGTTGAACTACAATAACAGGCATATCAGAGCTTTGGTGAAATAAAATAATAAGCGTTAACCACTGTTTCCTGGAACATGGGTGGCATAGATCAGTTTTGAAGAGGAAAACACATACAATGCTGCAAGTCTGTAAAGGTTCCCCTGCAGGGTCTGCACAACTTTATCTATTGACCCCTATTCAAAACAGCTGCAGCTGTCACCAATGTGTTAAAGTAATGCACTCATGATGAATTTTATGTAATGCTTCCAAACAATTACTTATGTCTCTTTTTATTATTGAGGAGAAGCTTTTGTACAGTGGTGACAGTCGCTTATTTGGGGTGGGGGTAGGGGTACACTACATTTATGGCAGCTGTCCAATGAAAAAAAAAGTAGTGCATCTGCTCTAAAAAATAATATTGCTTCCACTATTTCACAGCCATGCTATCAAGCTAATGGCCCGTGGAATGTGACTATGCTGATCATTATCTGATTAATGCAAAGTAGAAACAGCATGGTATAATGTTCTGCAAAGAAACATAGCATCAACTCTAATAATTTCCAAACTGTTTAGAAAATGCCATTTGATTGGTTGTATGCACATACCCTTGAAATTCTACACTCATAATTTAGATCAACTCAGTATGCATTACAACATTAGGTGCTATCTGTATAGTGTTTGGAAATATATAGGGCAACGTACCGAGAGCTGCTATCGCTCTCTATTGCCCCCTTTAGACAATGCACCAAGCCAATAGAGGCTCTCAGTACATTGTGAATAGGGTAACGCCAGCTATTTGCTGGAGTTAAAGATTCTGTCCTAAAGAGCCATCATCGGCTCGGTACATTGGTTGCACATCAGTGCAACCACCGTTGTTTGTGTCCTAAAGTCCCGTTAACCCTTGGTACATTGGTTAACATGGCCTCTTCGTACATAGCTCTGATAGTATATTATTTACTGTGCTTCTTTATCCCTGATCTTTCATTGGGTATCATCTAGAAGGCCTGTCTCTCTACAATAGGAAAATAGTTCCATACTGATTGTAGCATTATACGCATTTCTTTCCATCATTGACTTTTGTTGATTACCATGTATTGATCCTTCTTTATTAAGATATTCTTCTTTCCTATAGTTATTACAGTGTTGACCTGTTCTTTTATTTTTGTCCTTCTTATTGCATTCTCTTTACTTTTCTCACCAATAACTTGTCTACCAAACCTGTCCAAATGCAATATCCTTTCAATAAGAACCATTGCAGTTAATAATTAACGGTACTGTATCCCCATTAACTGTTTCCCATCAGCCTCCCCTGTTATATGTATTACTGATCACAGGCAGTCTTACCGTGTCACTATTTTTCTTAAAATGTTCAACTCCCCAAGCCTTCTGACTGGAATAGTTAAAATCAAGCAGCCTGTTTGTTGGATCTTTACAGACACGGCAGAAATAAGGATACTTTGCAGTTTCTATAAACAACAACAACAACAACAAAAATTGGTAAAGTGCCCATTGTTACATGATGGGTGCTTTTTTAATCCTTAGTAATCCTCTTTTCTTTACCCACAGGCTGGTATTTCTATTGTCTCAGCAGCATTCTGCCTTCTTCCTTTAATATTCCATATTATTGCTCTACACTCCTAGTGGTTTTATTTCCTTCATTATTTAAACTAAGTCTGAAGTAGTTTACCTTACTATGATGGCAGCTCTGCATTCGTCTTCTTAATTTATTAGAAGTATTTATACAAGTTCATATTACCATTGAAATGGAAAGTGGTCAATAATTTAATCTGCTTTTATCCATTTGCCATAAAGAGAAGAAAACCAGCTTTATTCACAGCTTTACATTTTTTACACCAGGAAGAGAAAGAGCCCACACTTACTGGTCTTCTCTATTCAAATTCCTCTGTTGCCACAAAGGAGTGCTGATCCTGGTAAGTCCCGCTGCTACCTTCACCATCAACAACCAACTTTTTTGTGCACATAATAAAAAAGCAATGGGCATGATAAAAGATAGAATGAACTTATCTATCTGATTCAATTTTGGGACACACCATTTAATCAAGATATCTCACCTTAAAGTTCTCCAGTCCTTCGCCACTCTCCTGGCTCATGTGGGTGCTAGCTGTCAGTCAAGGACAATGACTTATGACAGCTGCTGAGCAACTGCTTTACACCTGTGCAAGCTCACATAGAGCTCAAAATGACATAAAGGAGGTGACAGAGAGCAGCAAGGGACCAGAGTACTTTAAGGTATGGTATATTCACACAGAAGCACCAGGGAGAAAGGTAAGTATTGCGAAAATGGGGTTTGGGTGGATTACATGGTATTAAATTGCCACTGCACTCTGAAATTAAGTGGTGCTGACAAATTTCCAGCATGGCTGACAGTTAGAGGGCAGGCTTTGAATCACCCTTTTGTGACATAATTCTGACATCAGCAGGATGCTTAAAGTGATTAAATAGTGCTGCTTCATAATAAGAAAATGTCCAGTGTATAGATGAACCTCTGAGAGAATGAAAGAAAAAGCGTGCTTTCCAAAATGACTGCCCCTATTTCTTTCTTATGGTATAAAAAGTGCAATAATGATTACACAGCAGGGGTATAGATACGGGTAGTAAACACTTCATTTTAATTGACGGTTGTATATAAGACAATATACTTTGCCCCTTGGTTAAGCTGGGATACAAAGAAATTGCTGAAGGATCTCGGGTAAGATACCATAAAAAGCTACTGGCAAAGTGGAGTAGTTTTCTATCTAGATGGTTGGAGAGGTGTCACCTCTAGCATACTCTCTGACTAACCAATTAAAACAGCACCAATTACAATAACCCATTAGATTGTAATGTCCTCTGTCTTAATGGAAAGCACCACTTAAGATCTGCAGCCTGGAACATAATTGTGTAACAATCTGTAAAAAGCATTATATGTGTATCTAGTATTGTGCTCTGTATTAACATGTCCACATAAAGTATGTGCGTGCTTGTCTCTGTTTCCAAGCTTCTTTAGATAAATCATGTGACTAGTTATGACAATAATGTAGGAGGGTTCTTTTTGCAGAACACTGATATAGAAGGGCATCTGTGGAGATGTAAGTATTATTAAAGGAGAATGAGGGTAGCAAGCACATTTGCGTTTTATATGTAGGTGCTGCCATAGACCAACAAAATAACAAGGAGATTCAATTAAAGTTCTTATTGTTAAAAATGGTGCTAATTTTGCCCCAACCAATCAGATATTATTTAACTTTTGAAAGCTAACATCTGATTCGTTGGGGCAAAATTAGCACCATTTTTAACAATAAGAACTTTTATTGAATAACCCAGTAAGTGTGTAACCTCAGTAGTCACAGTAAAAAAGTATGGGCCTCACCACAGCTCAAAACACTGGAAAATATCAACTTTACCTGATGAAGGACTGACTTCTGGTCTGAAGCATGTTGTGCTATGTCTCTTAATAAATCATTTTGACATGGATTGAATACTATTTTTGGCTCTCTCCAGTGCTTTTTTGATAGGCTGCCATGGGTCATTCCGTGAGTTAGATCATTACCATCCCACACACAAGTTTTTTTTTCACAAACACTTAACAGAAGAGACTCCTCTGGTGCAACCCCATAATAAATGAAGCCAGTTTGCCCCCCTTAAGGAATGCAGTTATAGGAAAGGCCTCATCAGCTTCTATTACACATTCAGCCAGGAAGATACTGCACTTTTTATCTTTATGTAATTTCTAACCAAAGATAAACCTGCGTGAGATCAATATAATCTTTCATTACACCAAGCCCTGTAGTTACTCTCACTCCAGAGCTCAGGGCAATTAGACATGTTCAGTGTGAGTCACCCAGGAAGACAGAGAAAAATTATACAATTAACTAATTTGAATACGCAAGTGAAGGAAGCTGCAATATAATGAAATAGTATACCTACTTCACAGTTATATGTTTGAATTGGCTTGAAAAGCATCATATTAAAGGGAACCCCCACCTATAAAAACTACTTAGCTTTTTCCCCTTTAATTGTAAGGAAGGTAAAGGATCTTTGTCTCACAGTCCATTCTCCAATTATTTGAACAATAGCAGGCAAGAAAGACACAGAACTTACCTGCAATGGCGCACGATCGATGCTTATTCTGACAGGTCCAGACGTGCCTTAGTATGCACATGAGATGTAAATCTGTCCCTGATAAGTTCACCCTGATATAAATAAGGTACGGTAGCTCTTTAAATGTAATGCTGGGGTAACACACCCTAAAGAGTAATTTTAAAATAAATAATATATTGATATAAAACTATTCATATATCAATCTATATTTCTATATTCATAAATTCTGCATTGCATTTAACACATTTACCCAAAGTTTCAGTCAATGCTATTTATGTATGAGATCTATCCAACTTATTCTGTGATGTTGTGGAACTCTATACATCTAAGCATATGTCACTTGACATTTTATGCCAATACATACACTCTTAATTAAGACAACTTTGCTCATAATCTTGCTGGTATTTTTCCCCTGTCTGTTACATCTGTTATATAATGCAAGTGCACCGAGTACTGGATTTTCTGATGTATTTACTTTTTACAGCTCTACTTCTCCTTGCTACACTGTTAATGACAGGCAGTCTGTGTTTACAGATAAAGTATCATTGTAGAATCCCTGGCAGAAATCACACATTTGTTGCTATTTTATTTAAATATGAAACAAATGCAAATCAAGACAGTATGTAAAAATAATCATTAGGTAAACACCTTACTGTAGCTTTCATTCAAACATAATACTACACAGTGTTAAACATGGCATGCTCTCTATACCCATCAATGCATATGTCATTTAAAATGAGGTATCCATATACATGGTATATTTGTATAGTGTTGGTAAAATAAAATGAGGAACCTATATCATGATGTCACACACAGTATATTAAACAGATGTTGTTCTTTGGGGACAGAAAAATGAAAAAAAAATGTGATGATTAATTCATATCAATTGCATAATAAATAGTTCACATAAAATGAAAATGTGGGTTGATCCAAAGAACCCATATTCTGAAATAAAAATTCAATTAGTTGCAAATTGTATGAAATAACCTCTTATTTAGTACCAAACTGCATCTAAATAATGAATTACCTAGAGGAAAGTCATCTGTCAATATCTTCTATGGATTGAATTATAATAAATCAATATATGTACAAATTGGTCTATCGCCCCATAACACCCAACTAGTCAATACCCAAAAAATAATATTTTCATTACTACATAGTTAGATGACAATTGTGAATCAGCATGTGTGATTGAAGGTCTCTGTTATATTCCCTCAATATATTTTATACCAGAAGTGAGTTTTTATCTTAGCAATGTCTTTTCGAAATTAGAGGTACTAAGTACTAAATACGTCCAACACCTCTCATTCCTTAATTTTTCATCCATCAGATTAATTACTTTTCACTGTGAGTGCTAGGTACATCCGAATTTCTTCTGTAGCCCTGCCTTCTCCATCTATAATGCTTTTAATATCAACTGACTGGTAGGATGATAGGCAATGCATCTAAAGGGAGCCATACTCATGGATGATTTTCAGTAAACCCTGTCAGATCTGACAGGATTTGCTGAACATCAAGCACATGTATGGATAGGTTACGATGCAGAAGTACTACTGTTGTCCCCATCGAGACCTATAGTTCAGAACGGAAAATTTCCATTGGATCATTATTAGCTCCCTTTACTACAGTTTAGAGAGCACATAATATAATTGCTGTGTATGTGGGCTACGGATGATCGCTCCATATGCAGTCTAAAGGAAACGATCACTCATGTGTTTGTGCGCATTGGGCAAACTCCCAATCAAACTGCATTGGACAAACTACCACTGCTTGAATCAAAACCTATCGGTCCGACCTACAGTACAAAACTAGAGTATAGGGAGCTGCCAATATAATTACAGTGTATGTGAGCAACGAACGATCGCTTATGTGTATGTGCACTTCGGCCAAACTCACAATCAGATTCCATTGGAATCTGATCAGGAATTTGTTACTGAGGTTGCATTTGTATGGGCACTTTTAGTGTTTATTGTGCTTCTGACACACAGAATTTAAGGCAAAGTTAAAAATCCTTTTCAGTTGATAATTTTGTGTACATTTCTCATTTATTTATGGTGGCTCAGTGGTTAGCACTGATACTTTGCAGCAAGTCCTGAGTTCAATTCCACCCTTGGACACATCTGCAAGAAGTTTGTATGTTCTCCCCGTGCTTGCATGGGTTTGCTTGCGTGGGCACTCTGGTTTCCCCCACAATCATAAAGACATACTGATAGGTTGTATGTGTCAAATAAATGTGCTTAGATTTTAAGCTCTTCGGGGTAGGGCCTGATGTGTATGTATACATGTAAGTGTAAAGCGCTACATAAATCCACAATAATAAAAAAAATAATTTGTGTAGATTACAAAATGCAAGCGTTGTTCCAAGTGGATAACCAGACTTTGAATGAGCATGCAGCTTTTAAGGTCACTTCCCACTTCATTATGTAATGATGTGTAACAAAGTAGTTTTCTGGTTTAGTAATTAACATGTTGTGAATTTGAAAGATTAAGTCTTTACTCACTGGCCCTTGACTATCTACTTTGACATATTGTCTTGAATTGAACGGGGATTGTTAGAAGTTAACTATTCATGGTTTAAAAAAAACTATTGGAGATACCATAGTGGCAAAATGTTTTAATTCTCAAAAAAATGTTTCTTGATGTTTTTCAACAACAATAAGAACAGGAGATATAGAGTAAAGATCATTTACAAAAGAGGAGGATACAGTTAAAACAAGAGGGAAGGGTGCTTGCTTGGACAAAGGAGATTTATTGCCACGCACAGGATTTTAGCAATGCACTGCTGTGCAATGTTTGCTATGTGCACTGTGCTCCAATTCATGTCTGTAGCATTGGAATTCATGTGAATTCATGTAAAATTGTGCATGCATGCATTACAATAACGGATCCTTAAGGTGGAAAATGTAAAAAAAAAATAGCATACAACATTTATAATTTGGTGTTCACCATCAAATTCTTTATTCATGGCCGCCTCCCTAATGAGGCAGGGTGAAGCATATTACAGACCAGCACCCTGTAGGGAGACAGCAGTTTTGATGCTAGAATTTTTTTTCTGGCATCATGTGCCTGGGGCCCATGATTTTTCCATGTGCCTGGAGCCCAGATGCCAGGGGGGAACAAAAATGCCATTTGTAAACACCACATTTTTTCGGGAGGTACTGTCACTTTAAATTGCAGGGGAAGCCATGACTTACATTGTACAACAGAATGTAGCTAGGATTCCTCCCACTCCCTTCTGACTGTTAGCTAGTTAATTGCTGGAGTGAATGGTGTAGTGTTAACCATTTAGCTGCCAGGACAGGGGTGTGCATAGTCAAGAGTGTTTTGGCGAATTTCAAGGCCATAACTTGAAGTGGTGGCAGCTTTAACCAATTGATTGATCAGATCACGTGCCCAGCGAACTGGCGTTCGTGACAGTTATCGAAAATGTAATTATTGAATTTCGATAATTCTCGAAAAGGTAACCCTCAAATGTATCCTTCGATTTTGGTAACCCCCAAATTTAGCCTTTGATTTGGGTAATTCTCGAATGTAGCCTTCGATTTCGGTAACCCTCAAAATTATCATTTGAATGTAGCGTTTGATTATGGTAACCCTTGAAAGTAGCGTTCGATTTCGGTAAACTTTGAATATTTTCAGGGTTATTCAATAAAAGTTCTTATCGTTTAAAATGGTGCTAATTTTGCCCCAACCAATCAGATCTTATTTAACATTTGAAAGCAAACATCTGATTGGTTGGGGCAAAATTAGCACCATTTTAAACGATAAGAACTTTTATTGAATCTCCCTGTTTGTTCGGTAACCCTTAAATGTATAATTCGGTAACCCTTGAATGTGTCATTCGCTAACTTTTAAATTGGCCATAACCCTCACCTGCATCATGCGGAAACCCGTCAGTTGCCTGATCATGGGGGAAGGTAGTGTTTAAACATGTTTTGGTTATATGGATATGTTCCCCATATCATTTCCCATGTGCCACAGCCCTTTACAGTAAGTAACCATTGCTATTTTAATTGTATTCAATCCAAATCCTTTGAACTATTTCTCACCATTGACTTCCTGGAAGTTGGGCCACCTCTAATTATAATCATTTAAACAAGCAGGAAGATGCAAGTCCCACCTGTGATTTTACACTTACCCTTTTACCTCCTGTAGTCAAAGCCAGATTCAGTTGATTATTTGATCTAGATGTGTGAAAGTAGCATGTTACTATAAGACTGAATCAGTTTGTCTGTGTTTTTTTAACAGTTTTTTTTTTAACCGTGAATTTGCACATCAGCACTTTACAAAAAGTCATGGATGTTTCAGAATTATATTTGTACAACAATCTGTTTATAGAAAATAAAAAATCTTTCTGGCTGTCTTTATGTCTGGTCTTTCTATTTGTCTGTCTGCCTATCTATCTATCTATCTATCTATCTATCTATCTATCATAGTATTTGAGATTGAATAAAGACATACGTCTATCCAGTCCAACCTGCTCAGCAATACCCACATTTCCTGCCTAACTGTTGATCCAGAGGAAGGCAAAAAAAACACCACCAGAATTATGACAGGGGAAAAAATTCCTTCCTAACTTCAGGTGAAGTTAGGTAGGCTAAAGAATAGCAATGCTAAAAATAGCTGTCATTGTTGAGTTTGAGACATGTGAATGTATCTTTTCCCCGAATTCGATAAACTTTGAAAATTTGAAAAGTTCGGAAAGTCCAAGTCCGTTCAAACTGGGAAAATACGATTCAAACTCGGGTTCGAGTTTGAGTACTAGTTCATCTCTATTTAATCACAGTCTCTTACACTCAAATGCATACTTTTGTATAGGTACTGGGAGGCTGTTATATACTGTTACCATTATGGTGGAGGGTGTTTTTTAGCCCCTGATTTGGGATTTATTTGTTTATACATTTGATGGCACAATATACCCTTCTTTCTTCTTTATTTATCGAGTAGTCTAGTTCTTAAGGTAGTGCTATTTATGTTTACTGTTAACAGTACATCTCGGTTATTATTATTTATCTGTTATAAAGGCACTGTGGATATTTGGGAAAATAAAAAAGAAGATAATTGTAATAGAAATTCCCCCCACAATAGTTAAAGGACAACTCCAGTCTCATAATAACATCTTTTAGAAAGAATGGCCTCTTTAAAATATAGTGATTCGTATATCCTACTTTGTCCTCTGAATTCATTACTGTATGCCTGCTATGCTTCTGGTAACCTGCTACTGAGCCTGAGCATGCTCAGGATTAGTAAACCATGAGTCCAGGACCGCTCCCGGTTGTAAAATCACATGATAATGGTTGTACAATTACGATCACAATCACTCCGTGATTGTACAATCACCTATACAATACCATTGCGGTACTCTAGTACCACCTGCTATTGTATGTCCGCATGGTAGGTTTCCGATATTGTGGGCTACTAAATATGCTCCATGTTAGTGATCTCATTTTATAATTATCTATTAGAAGTGCAGGGCTTACAGAACTTGACTATAGTAATTACCTAGAAATGTTGATATAAAATGTTTCCAAAGTTTTTTCCAATATAATTTCCAGGGAAGGACTTTGGCTCTGATATAAAAACATGTTATTGACTATTACATTGACTATTATAATTCTCGTGTATCCATGCAGTATTGAGTACATGAGTGAATAATAACAATGTACTGTACTTTATGTCCTTCAGTTGTGTGCCAACTGTCATACTGTTTTGAATCCCACAATGAAATAAATGAATCGAGAATGAATTCATTTATGTAGTGCCGCTGGGTTTGATGGGTATTACATAGTTACTAGGATACAATAAAGGGAAATCAGTAATACAATGCAGGGAAAAATCACAAGGAAGGTCATTTGCGAAGGCAGATCGGCCCTTAAAGTAACAGCAACATCTTATTAGGAATCTCATTGTATCATTTTACTCTAGGGTTTTACAGTATACCATTACCATGCATTAAAAATCTTTGTATTGCAAAATCTAACTGCTCGAGTAACAAATCTGTTTACAAATTTAGAGGTGAGAGACAACTTAATTTTTGGGCATAAATATTTACAGTTCAGAGCAAAATGACAGTCTTAGGGAAGGTAAATAGAGCAACCAAGTAAAGGGGAGATAAACCAGAAATAAAAATGGTTAAGTCAAGTGATTATTTGGCAATTAAAACAAAAGCACTTTTCTATTTATAATTGTTTAGCTCAAACAGAAATGTCACCTTAGATCTGAACATTTAATTTTAACAAACAAAATGGAACAAACCAGGCCAGAAAAGGCACAAACATCACCTTTCTAATTATAACATGTCACCAGCCATTGTGCAAATGTCTCACCTTGTCCCATTTTTCTTTGAGACTTTATTTTTACAATCTGTCATATTAACCATTTCCCTGCAGAAAAAGGGACATTTTGTCTGAAAAGGTTAACAAATTTGAATGTTTTATATCCCTAATAGGGATGTAAACAGAGGTACATCAAACTAGAACATAACCTTCTTATAACTTACCCCTGTAGTGGATTTTTATGGGAGGAACTGTAAGATTATAGCCTTATAATCTTACAGCTCCAGGTGGAGAAGGAAACCAGAAGACACAAAGGGGTAGGTTATAATAAATAATGCACCCTGAACTGTAAATTATAAGGATATTAGAAGTGACCTTGGAGTTCCGTGCCCTGTATAAAAGGTACTCGGCCTGCGGCCTCGTTCTTTTATATGGTCACGGAACTCCTCGGCCACTTCTAATATCCTTATAATTTACAGTTGGGGGTGCATTATCCACTATATAATGTAATTTCCAGCTAATTGTTATTATTGATCTAGTTAAATTTTTGCAGACAACTTGTAGGAATCCCCATTCAGTAAAGTGTTAGAGCAAAACAATGTGAAGCATATTGGCACATTGGGGTGTTTAGAAAGGGTCAATTTATCATCTTCGTTGCTCGTTAGTTTAACCACATACAGTAAAAAGCTAACAGGATATCACTATAAAATCATCCACAAAACATTGTTCATACATAAATTACATCAACAATCAATAAAGTTTTTACGTAATATACCTGACATTATAAAGTGTTGATTATTCTCACATATGCATAGTGCAAATGGTAATTTGCTTTGATTCCAAGGACTGTGGCGGGGTAAAAGAAAAAAGATTTGGAGATGCACACTATTTAAGTGAATTTTCATTTATTATAAATCACAAGCAACATTTCGGGATCACATTGTCCCTTTCATCAGGACAATGTGATTCCCGAAACATTGATTGTGATTTAAAATAAATGAAAATTAATTAAGTAGTGTGCATCTCCAAATCTTTATGCTTGTGCTATAGCTTGGGGTCCTGAGGTACCATTGGAAGTCGCACCTACATTTTCATTGGCAAGTTGCCACAGGAGTGCCTATGGTGGTGTAAAAGACCTAGTCGGCCTATATAAATTAAAACAAAGACTCCAAAATTGGGCAAACCATCATTCACAGCTTTTATTAAATCTGCAAAACTAAGCATATTATCACCACCGTAGGTCCTTTCCTACAATAAACATATTTTTGTTAACTATTTTAGCCGTAAATGCAATTTTAATGTCAATCTCTGTGACTTGAGGGCATGTAATGGCTCCATATATATAACCAGCAGTGATGTACCCACCCGCTGTGATTCTAACAAACCTTGCAAACCTCTCAAAATGGGATTGGAGGGTGGGAAGAGCTGCTGGTAAAATAAATGGAACTGGTGACAGTATGGAGCTGTGAGGATCCACTAGACTTCCCCTGAGTGCAATGGTGAGGCCCTTCTCCTACCCAGGCTGCCTACAATGTGCTCCCACCATGGTCAGCCACCACATCCTCTATGTGCAGTAGGGCTCACAAAATGAATAAATGCAGGGAAAGGTGGTGTACCATGTTAGCCAGTCAAAATGTTTACAGGGTAGCCCTTTTAAAATAAAAAAAAAATAACAAAGTGGTATAAAGGTGATACATTTATTGGCTAACTAAGATAGTCATAGCAAGCTTTCAGAACTTTCTTGTTCCTTTTTCAAGCTGAATACAATGAATCTGTGGTGCTCTCTGATATTTATACAACATTAGGCTCATAGTTCAAAAAACATCCATACAGCCACCAGGATTCCCAGAAGTCAACTTCTGCAATCAGAAAAATAGCCAAGGATCTACAGTGTACACTTCACAAGGATGAGAGGCTCCAAAACATATTCCCAGACCCACCACTTCTGGCATTCAGGCAGCCCCCAAATCTAAAAAGACTAATAACAAGAAGCGCCTTGATTCAACCCAACAAAAATGGAACCTATCCCTGTGGCAAAAAAAAATGCAAAACCTGCCCACACATCTGCAATTCAGACAAAATACAGATTCCAGGCACATTAAAGGAATACATCATCCATGGCCAATACAACTGCTCTTCATCCAACGTGGTGTACTTAATACAGTGCACTAGATGCCCAACAGGAGGGCTGTATATAGGAGAGACTGGCCAAAGCCTGAGAAAGAAAAATACACACCACCGCTTTACTATAACAAACAAAAAACTGGACACACCAGTAGGGAACCATTTTAACAGCCCTCACCACTCCATAAACCATCTAAGAATTTTGGTCTTTAAGGGGAACTTTAAAACAGAGAATGAAGGGAAGGTATGGGAGGTATGGGAGTACAAAATAATGAAAACTTTTAACTCTCTGGAAAAGACACTGAACCTGGGCCTTGGATTTATGGCAAACTATATAGATTAAGAACTGCCTGCATCAAGACAGAAATCCAAACATCTGTAGAGACATTAGGACAGTTAATTACATGGAATTCCTTTTACTTCACACTTCAGTAATTTACCACTATTTATATCAGCCACTTTGATCCACAGTATCTTGTACCTTATCTGTTTGTCCCTTGCAGACCCCTTTATATGACTTTGTTAACACCTTCCTCACAGATATTCCTTTTTTCCGGTTATTTGAACTATGAGCCTAATGTTGTATAAATATCAGAGAGCACCACAGATTCATTGTATTCAGCTTGAAAAAGGAACTAGAAAGTTCTGAAAGCTTGCTATGACTATCTTAGTTAGCCAATAAAGGTCTCACCTTTATACCACTTTTGTTTTATTTCAAAAGGGTTACCCTATAAACAAAATGAATAAACAAATAGACCTACAATATAAATAAATTGAGCTACACTGTTTGCAGGTGATTGTTAAAAGCTCTGGAGTGTTATCAACCATCTTCCTACTATCTTCACTTCTTAAACTAAGGGACCTGACATTTTGTTATGTTCTCTGGTTGCCCACTGGAAATGTTATTTAGTGTATCATTAAACTTGATGATTTTGCATTAGCCTTCAGTCAGCATTAGGGTTTAATCCTAGCAAACCGAATTACATTTTTTATTTCTTATTTTCAAATATCTCATGTCCAATAAGAACACAGTGACAGCTGAAGAGGATTCTATTCTATATATAGACATATATATTCTAGATATATAGACATCTAAAATAAATGAGTGTTTGCATCTTTTCACTGTATAATAATGGTGGCTGCCTTAAGTCTACATCTGGGTAGTCGGAGGTACCTAACAGTGTGCTGACCCTTCCTGGTATACGTAGAAAAATATATTGTGCATGCTTGTTCTCAATGTGATTTAACCTTGGAGTTTTGTAATTAACTACATTGTATTCCTTGTGTCTTAAAGGTGTGTTATGTCAAACTAAAAGGAACTGGAGGCCTGTCTGTAGCACTTAGTTAAATCAGCTAGACTGGAAGTTATGTTTCTTGAAGATGTTTGGTTAGTAATAGGTTTATATTTCCATTTGGAAAAGCCAGTCAGATGACTAACAAACTTCAAGAGGCAAAAATGTCCATTTAACTTTAAATACCGGTACTCCAGAAATACCATGACCTGGATGGGAATCTTCACTGATTCAGGGCTTTTGTACTGAAACATTTTCCTACATCATTTTTAAAGAAATGATGTAGAAAGACAAATGATCATATTTTAATTAGGAGTTTCTGGGTAATACAAACCTGTTTTAGGCTGGAGATCTGCTTTAAAATCATGCTTAATGATGCATTGTATTCATTAAATGTATAATGCTATATAGACACAAAGCCACAGAGGCATTAAATATTCAAGACCCATATACTTAAAGGACGAGTAAAAGCAACAGTAAACTCTTGTTGCTAGTAGAGATGGTTGACGTTTTACCACAAAACCATAATCAAAACAGTTTTCCCAAGCAAAATTCATCATGAATTTATTTTTAACCAGCACAATATATTATTTGCATTGCTTCTTTTTTCAGTGTTATAAAAGTTACTAACTTAGAAATATATAATGGCTATCCAAAAATATTGCCTCTCGTAGACCTTAAGACAATTTGCAGGCTGTATTACCCAATGCTGCCAGAAAATGTTACTGATCAATTCATCCATCTCTAGTTATTATGTCTCTAATAGTAGATAATGATTTTGACAAATGGTAGCCATAAAATAGTTTTAAAAACTGTAAACCTTTAGCTTTGGTGAGAAAAAAAGGGTATACTTTGCTTTCCCTTTAGAATTTTAAATGCCATTTTACTTGATGTTGATAGCTTAATGATTTCTTTTGCTGATTAGCTTAATATACACATGTCATTCTCCAGCTACAACAACATTGTATAAGACAATACATGTACAATTCCTTTTACCTATTTTCAGGCAACTCATTTTCGAAGTTCAGGAAATATTTCATTCATGTAATCATATTTTGATATTTAGATAATTAATATGACCTTTCTATTTCATCTATCTTAAAGGCTGTTGTTTGATAGGAGTATTCCGCAGCTGAACAGGGCTTTTTTTTAAAAGGACTGCATCATTAAAATACATTAATGAGGAGAAAACATTTTTAAAGATTGGGGGGGTTTCTTTGCTGAACACCTAATGTAGGATTTTTCTTATGTATCTAATTTTTGTGTAGCTCTAAACCGTTTCTAGGTTTCATGTTTAGTGCACAAACATATGTCAGGCTTATAGATAGATAGATTGCCCATCTAATAATAATTTTCTGCATTTCTGCATCTCAGGCATTCTACAGTATATATTCCTCTACAATAGCTAGGGGCAATTGTTCATTGGTTCATACAGAGTGAAGCCAGATATATTAGACTCCAAAAGGGGAAATGTATTTGCCCTTATTTAAAAAGAAGACTTAGAATGGGAAGCCTTTTGACTAGTCCATTAAACCATACCAGATAACTACTGTGGTGAATAATTAAATACCTTGTATGTAATTTAACTTGATCCTTCCTGAAAATCTGACTGATTTAGAGGGAAAAACTACATCCTGCTACAATGGCTAGGGCCAATAATCCATCGTTATTCTGATCGTAATATTGATTGCAAAATGATGCAAAACGTTGTTTTTAGAATGTTGACTCAACCGATTTATGGACAACATCACTGATATAACATTTTCCCAGCACAGTTGATAAATAAAAAATATCAAGGTAGTTCATTAATCTTTTATTAAAAAAGCAAACTCTTTTTTCTACATACCAATACAGTATTTTGTAAGAAATCTTTCCTTGTTTTAGGATGTTGATAGGTTTGATTTTTAAGAACTATTTTTGTTCAGGGCTCGCCAATAATCATCCGGATCTCCCATGCTGTGCATCTGTACCTCTGACAATGCCTAGCTATATATCACATATTCTTTTAAGTCCTGGTTCCTTTTTTTCTTATAAAAGCTTTATCTTGCTAAGTAAAGGGCCCCAGGTAGAACTTACTGCAAGAGGAGCAATATATACTATAGAAAGTAACTCAGTGTGGATTAAAGACAAATGCTGAAAAGCCACAGAAGGCAATTAGATTCCCATATAGAGAGAGATTCAGAGTACATCTGTTGCAGGACTGCCACAAGGAGCTCAGATAAAACAAGCAATTTTGCTATCTCCACGTAGTGAATCAAAGTATATTTGATGTTACAGAAGAAACAATGCACACTGTCTTCTGTGTGTTTCTTCTTTTTTGTTTTTTTTGGAATATTTGAGAACATAAAAACATTGTCTACAAGGTTCACACCACCTGATAAAACACAAATTATAATACAAAAGTAAATATACTTGATACAATTTCTTAATAAGCAAATATATTTTTTTTATGCGATACCAAAATAAAACTTCTGCAGTAACTTAGAGTTAATAAAGTATACTAGAAAAAGCAAACAAAAGGACATTTTAATACTTTTCAGTTTTAAATCAAACCACCTGTGTGTATATGGTACAAACTTTCTTTACTTTATAATGGATTATGCATTGTTCTTTGCCTGACACTTAATATACAGTCAGACTGTCAAATAGTTTATTTGACAGTAAACACAGTGCAACTGCATCTCTTTAAACTGCAAGCTTTAAAGGCATTCTCATCCAAAAATAAACATCCAATAATAATTGCCATCTATCCCAAACCTACTGTAGATTTAAAACTAGCATTTATAAGCAATGTTATTTTATTGGTAATATGCAGCACTGAAAATAAGCATTTTTGTCCGACTGTGAAAACAGTTTAGGAAATAGTTTAGAAAAATGATACTACTTGTTGGCTAATTAACTATGGGGATGGAAACTTGCAACAGGAGGAGGTATGGAATGAATATTATTTAAAATTATTTAAAATTGTATTATGATTATTAATATATATATTAATATATTAATATATTGTTTTAGGTTACCGTTAGAAAGGAAATCTGTCCAGCTTATTTTATTATGCTTTAGTTGTCCTTGAATTACATACATCATTGCTACAAAATAACTAGGGATAAAGTATGGTTCAGAGTCGAACCTGAGGATCTATATGTTCATAAATAGACTACTCTTCCAGAACTTCTTACAGACACATTCCACTTCTTCTTACAGAACTTTAGGAGCCAAGCTAATGGACCCTAACCATTTAAAAAAAAAAACAAGCCAAACCCTGGACCTGGTAATTGTCAGGGAGGATCATCTAGAAGGAAGGCAGAGTTCCCATAAAGGTAATATAATACATGAAGCCTAAGAATATTATTTTACTGGAATGGCATATACACAAACCTATACCATATTTATAACTGGTGGGGTAGGCCCATCAAAGCAATGCCCTAAAGTCATATGATAACACTGTGAGAGATATTAATATCTCTAATAATATATTTCAGGGGGCCAGTCATGTTTGATATTGATAGTTTGGATACATCAATATTACATAGTACAGACATGTCGTAAAGTTGTACTCCTGCCCTCAGACAGATGGGAGGGGGGAACTTTAAAATGTCTGGTGTCAAACTTTTGAGGTGAAATCTGGTTGGGGTGTTTCCATTATTTCTTTCAGTCTCTGGAACCCAGAATCCTGTATGTTTTGTGTATTTTCTCTTTTTATTTTAAAAAACTGTTTGTACCTTTATTGTATGTCTGTTTGTACCATCATTTTCTATTATTTTGTTTTTTATGCATTGTCCACCCTTTGGAACATTAAACATAAAATGTAATAAGTTTTGTCTTTGAGCCTATTAAATGCTTTTCTTGTGTAAATGATAATTAACTCTGTGACTGATGGCAGGGAAGTGTGAAAGTATAAAGCTTATTAACTTTTCGGGTTCGAACTAGTTTTTTTTAAACTCGCGGCTGTATTTTCGATAATTATCGTTGTCGAATTGACAGGACTTAATTAGCCCTAGAATGTATCATTCACTAACTCTCGAATGTATGGTTTGTTTTCGGTAACCCTTGAATGTATGGTTCCTTTTTGCTAACCCTAGAATGTATCGTTTGGTAACCCTCAAATGTAATGTTCATTTTCACTAACCATTGAAAATATTGTTTGTTTTCAGTAACCCTCGAATGTATGGTTCGTTTTTCGCTAACCCTAGAATGTATCGTTCGCTAACCCTCAAATGTAGCCTTCAACTTTCGGTAACCCTTGAATGTATTATTTGATTTCGGTAACCCTCAAAAGTATTGTTCGGTAACCCTCGAAAGTATTGTTCGGTAACCATCAAATTTCCTGTAGCCCTCGAATGTAGCTTGCACAAACCTGACAATTGCCCGATCAGGAAGTAAGAAATGTTTAAACAGGTTTTGGTGATAGTGACATGTTCCCCAGACCATTTCCCAGGTGCCACAACCAATTACAGTAAGTTACCATTGTTAGTTTATCTGTACATCATCCAAAGTTTTCAAACTATCACTCCCCATATGACTTTAATGGGTCTGTTTTTGAACTCTATAAAATTCCAAGGCCATCTCTAGTGGCAGCGAATTATCAATTGATTGGTCAGATTACATGCCCAGCGAAATGTCATCCGTGACATGTGTGAATAGGGCTGATTGCATTATTTTAAAATAGAATCTTCTTAGATAAATTGAAGACTATCAGGGTTTTTAAAGTTCTTATTGTTAAAAATGGTGCTTATTGTTAAAAATGGTGCTAATTTTGCCCCAACCAATCAGATGCTAACTTTCAAATGTTAAATAATATCTGATTGGTTGGGGCAAAATTAGCACCATTTCACACGATAAGAACTTTTATTGAATCTCCCTGTATTTATTTACACTTAGGAAAATGTAGGACTTTTTAGTATTATTTAAGGATTGATATTTGTGCATTATCATTGTAATAAAGCACCTCTCACACCCAGGAAACAGAAATGTGTCTCCACCACAAATGTTATTGGATAATTAGCTTTAAGGCAGGAAAAAGGGATTGTGCAATAAGCAGCAATATGTGGGCATGTTCATGACAATTCTCTTATTTTGTGTGATCATTTTACCACTTTTTGTTTTTCTGCTTTCACATCCCCTCTGGAGTTCCTTTTAATTGAAAAAGCGTACACCCTCCCTTTTAAAAGAGAAAACCTTTAAAGACTAATAAGGAAATTTTAAGAAATTCTTATGAATAGATGCTATACAAAAGGTTTCCAGGAATTTTTGGCCCTTTTCTCATTTATCTACCCATAAATTAATTATTTCTAAAAAAAAAACCAAAACAACAACAAAAAACCCCCAAAATTGAGTGAGTCAGTGTAATTGTAGTCATACACATATTGCCAACTTCTGAGTAAAAAGGCATTTCCCTTTGAATTTGATGACATTCCTATTGTTGTCTGAAGTCTTTCATCCATTAATATAATTAGTAATTCTCCCTGCAAAAACTAAAAAAGCTGTTTTAATATTGAAAAGGATTTTTCTACCAGACAAAAATAATTCTCCAAAAGCAATTTCCCAGTACTGACCTGGAGAAATCCTATGACAGTCTAAATTACTTAAAGGGTATGTCCAGTCAAAAATAAAGTTTAGCTAGGAATGTTAATCACCCCCCCAAACCTAGCTTTCGCATTACTAATATAGTCTAAAGATGCCCCTGAAGTCTCTTTATTTGCATATCTCCGTCTTGTTTCTTAGATTTTGTGGGCAATGCTATTCATATATAGAGATGGCCGGTTCGCGGACCCGAACCGGGATCCGCCACGGATTTATCCCGTCCGCGAATGGCGGATTAGTCCGGATTTTCCGCCTTCTGAACTTCCGAACCGCGGATTTTTTTTTTACGAAAATTTTTGAAAATACGAGTATCTCCGCAATTATGAGAATCTGCGATCTTCCGGGACTCGGAAAAACCGAAGATCCTCGTAATTACGCGGATTCTCATAATTAGGAGAATTTTCGTAAAAACGAGAAATTCTTGTAAATTCGAATGTTTGGGGATTATTTTCAAGACGGAGCAAGCCACATGACTAAAATTAGCCAATGGCAGCTAACATGATTATTGCCAGCCCCCTGGGTATAAAAGGCTGCTTCACAGGCGACATTTTGTCAGTGTGTTGGAGTGTGTTTAGTGGAGACCTGACAGTGTAGGAGTTGGAGAGAGATTTTTGCGCTTTTTGAGCTTTCTGTGTGTGGATTTCAGTGTGGTGGTTTAGCACTTGTTGTTACCCACCCCTGTATTCACACATCTTGAGACCCAACAGTCCTTTTAAGGAGTAACCGTCCTATAAGTCCTTTGAACAAATTTTGTGTTAGACCTTTTAGAGGTCTAGGTGTCCTTTTTTTTGTTTGTCTTCTGTATCTGTGGTCCGTGTCTGTGTGTTTGTGTAGCTGACAGTGCTACTCTGTGGCTAATGTTTTCAGCTCTGGTTCAATCCTGCCTGGCCCGAGAGCAGTACTCCATATTTGTTTCCTTCTCTCTCCATGAGGCACCTTTGTGGTGTCACCTACTCTGACCATCTCATACAGCCGCAACAGCTACTCTGTGGCTAATGTTTTCAGCTCTGGGTCAATCCTGCTAGCCCGAGAGCAGTACTCCATATTACAAAGTGTGGGCCTGCTGTAAACTCAATGGTGCTGTTCCTACCCATTCACCTGTTTCCCTTGCACGAAGCATACTCTGAGGGAGAGTAGCCAATGGGGTGAGGGGTATGTCCAGTGGGGCCAAGCCTGCCTGGCCCCACAACAATGGTGGCAAACTGCAGTGGGCGCTGTGTAACTCAATGGTGCTGTTCCTACGAAGCCTTACCTTTCACCTGCTTTCCCTTGCATGAAGCATACCTTGAGGGAGAGTAGCCATGGGGTGAGGGGTATTGTCCAGTGGGGCCAAGCATGCCTGGCCCACAACAATGGTGGCAAACTGCAGTGGGCCTGCTGTAACTCAATGGTTGCTGTTCCTACGAAGCCTTACCTTTCACCTGCTTTCCCTTGCACGAAGCATACCTTGAGTGAGAGTAGCCAAGGGGTGAGGGGGTATGTCCAGTGGGGCCAAGCCTGCCTGGCCCCACAACAATGGTGGCAAACTGCATGGGCCTGATGTAACTCAATGGTGCTGTTCCTATGAAGCCTTAACCTTTCACCTGCTTTCCCTTGATGAAGCCACTCTGAGGGAGAGTAGCCAATGGGGTGAGGGGTATGGCATTAATGGTAAGGTATATACAATTATAAGTACCAGACATATAGCTAGCTAAATAGATATGTGTATTTTAATTTTTCAAATAAAAATTGATTATGAATCTATCTGATAATTTGATATATCGAAAAATAAAGCCACCAAAAACATTTTTTAACAGTTTATATATATATATATATATATAATTTTTCTTTTTTTAAAACTATATACAAAAAAAAAAAAACAAAAAAACCACTGGGGTTACTGGGGTACCCTCCTCTCCAGTCTGGTCAGGCGGCGGTCCAGGCGGCGGTCCAGGCGCCGCACCATGTGGCGCATCTCCCGCCGCATGCTCTGTAGTTCTGTGGAGGAAGATATTGAGAGAATTGTGTTGAAGATGTGTGAGCAAAAAGAGCACATTTCCTAAGCACCATGCGGTAGATGCAATTTTGCACCAGATAACTACTACACATACATGGTACTGCAATGCTATAATGTGCGGTATGTCAAAAAGGAAGCTCAGTATAAGACATCATTATTTCTAAAATTCTTAGTATATTATGCATACCTAGTTATGGTACAGTGATTTCTACTGATTGGCTGTTGGATGGGTTACACATGCTCAGATTCTCTACTGACTAACTGAATCAACCCAGGGACTGGGTCAAGGGCAAGACCATAACGGTCTCTATTAGGGGTCCTGCAACAGGAAGTCATTATTTCCGTTTGCATTTATTATACACAGACACAATGCTGATTGATGAATGGGCAGATTAAGGTCATTGGGATGGATAAATACTGCTCTTTTTTCTTAAAAGTATATAATTATCACTGAACTTCCACTAAAAGATCGATATTATTGCATCATGGGGATCACTGATAAACAGCAGTAGGTAATGCTGGCATAAAACATTACGTTTATTGCTAAATTTTATCAGAACATTCTTGGTTTTGTACCACTAGGACTGTGCTACATTCAAAAATTTTTGGAAGTGGTGCACCCCCATAAAAGCATTGTCAAACCCACAGTACCCAATGTTGCATCAGTGTAGCGTGGATTTTACACTGGGAAAATACAGATATTAATAGTCTGTATATAACATTTCATTAACGTTGCATAGATTTACTTACGATTCTCAAGCATGGCGCAAGAGGGACTGGAGAGGCTGGAGGTGCTGGAGGGGCTGGAGAGGGTGGAGAGTCTGGAGGGGCTGGAGAGGGTGGAGGGGCTGGGAGGGTGGAGGGCATGGAGAAGGTGGAGGGCCTGTAGAAAAAAAAATGTTTATTCAACAATCACCATCCAATCCATTAGTAATATATTACATGTATAAGAACATTTCCTAAAAGGCTATGTAGTGAACATTTCTTGGATAATTTGGATGTTTGGACTGAATTGTAACTTAAGCTCAAAAACTGAGGGACAAGATACAGCCCAGAGTCGGGGACAATAAATGGGAGATGAGAAATGAGAAGAACTGTGATCTGTCTATCAAGCCAAATTAATAGATTGTTGCATTTTTTTTAACAAAATTTTTATCAGTGAAAATAATAAAATTCACTTAATTATGACTGATAATTTCACTAATATTTGCTGACAATCAAGGTCAATAAAAAGATAAAAAAATTGCTTAGGATGCATTACATGTCTGGGGTGCCAGGTGCCTCCACTTCGGGCGGGGTGGACTGCCTGGTGGGGGCAATGGAGAGCCCGGAGTGGGCAATGGAGAGCCCGGAGTGGGTGATGGGCTGCCGGAGAGGGCAATGGTCTGCCCGGTGGGGGCAATGGAGAGCCGGGGGGCTAGTTGGTGGTAGTTGCTAAAAAAAAAAGGAATTTATTTTTAACTCTCACTATCATTAAATGTTCGTATACATTTACTAAAACAATTCTCGGAGAAGTTGTCAAAAATTATGCAAACATTTGGATAAAGGGCTTGGACATATCAACGTGTTAAAAAGCACACAATAGTGTGGCACAATTAATGTGATCCTCAATTTTTGCACAATTATGCTATCGTACTGCACTCGCACGGCATACACATGAGCGCACCGGAAACACGCGCTTGTATGTTTGTTTCTGGAGCGCTCGCACTCGTGTGCGCTGTAATGTGGCCTTGGACAAATGAAAGATTGTCCAATAGGCTGCGCTTACATTCTTCCTCTGGCGGGGACGGTGGTGGGGTATCCGAGGAAGATCCCCTGCAAATTAAAATAAAAAAATACATAATGAATTATATTTAAAGGATATATTTAATTATATACTTTGAATTCTGCTTGAAAATACAGATTAAATAAGGCAATATGTTATAGTTTCTTTAAAAGTCAATCATATTTCTATGGCAATGATTTCATACCTTATTCTGGCTAAGTATTGTAGCCATGGAAAGGGAAAAGTTGGTTGGGTGTAGGGGAGCATCAGTAGCTGTGTGTACTGTATCTGTATAGATTTTGGGGTAACACAAACATTTTAATTCTGGAGTGTAAAAATCACAATTTTATTTTTGACTTTATTTCCCTTCAAATAGGGCTGCATGTAACTAAAAGGGTGGGCCAGTAAAGTGTGTTAACTGTGTCTATGTGTGGGTATCAGTGTGTATTATAAGATAAAAAGAAATCAATTTTTAATGATCGATTTCATTTTTAACTTTACTTAGCCTTTAAATAAGGCTGCCATGGAAATGGAAGGGTGGGCCACCAAGTGGTGTTTTACCTGTGTCTATGTGGGGTATCATTTTGAATTTATAGGTGTTATGTTAAATAAAGTAACTTTTTAGTGATTTATTTTTTGACTTATACTTACCCTTTAAATAGGGCTGATATTGAATAATATAAGAAGAATAATAATGTAATAATAACCAGTGAATGAGAAATACAAAGAACTTGGATCTCTCTCTCTCTCAAGCCAAATTTAAGGATTATTGATGTTTTTAAAAACATATATATAAATATGTTTTGTCAGAAGTGAATTAAAATATTTTACTACTTATTACAATACAGTAATATAATAAAAGTATACTTGCCTTCCATCATCTGCCGTACGGCTGCCACATATTGAGGCTCTGCCTCTTGAGATCGGCCACTGTCTCTGGAGGGTAGAGACAGTGGTCTGGTAGCCAAAGCGGCGCAGGATCCGTCGCTGCAGCCCCTCCATGATCCTGCGCTTTTTGCACTGCACACGATACGTTCCAGGGGGGAAGTCATCATACCCCCTGGACAGGAGGTACCTCATGGCATACAGCTGCCTAACAGAAGATGCCATTTTGCAGGAAGGAAGTTCCGGTTCCTTGTTTTTACGAAAATCCTCGTTTTTACGAAAATCCTTGTTTTTACGGAAATTCTCGAGTTTACGGGAATCCTCGTAATTACGGAAATCCTTGTATTTTCGAGAAAATACCGTTTTTTAAAATCACGCTGGCGGACTGTAATTTTTAGGTATTGTAGGCATTGATACGCGTTTCTAAGGACATTACCCAGGTCCCTGAGTGATTAAGTTAACATTACCAAGGCAATTTAGACCACTTTTAATGCAAACTTTCATTTTAATACGTTTTAACGGGTCCGCTCGCGGATTTTCGAATTTACGGATTTTTTCGAAAATCCGCGGATCCTCGTGCGGACCGGATTTTTCAAAGTTCGGACATCTCTATTCATATAGCATGAGACTGCAAAATGCCTTCTGTTATAAGAAGGTGTTTCTCCGTTTTTATGCTCCTTTTTTCCCCTCTCTCTCTAAGCTTTCTTGCTGCCTTTTCAAAATGGGAGAGAATATGTAGAATAACTAAGTATGCATTACACAAACTAACAATTTAACAAATATTGATCATTTCCACTGAATTGTCCTTTTAAGTTAATTAAATGACAATAAGGTTACTAAATTAAAATAAGTGTGAAGACATCTTGGATATAAAATAATACCTTATTAGTTAAAATAATTTAGTCATTGAAGACGTTTCACCTAATTTCAGCTCAGTGATGAGCAGTCAGGATATTTTTCAGTATAAAAATACAGATATATATAAATCCACAATAATAATAATAATAATAATTTACCACAGGGGTAAAGATGTTAAAACGACATTGTAAGAAGTACCCTACCCCTATACAATTAAGGTTTCTCCGTTTTATATAGATTACCCTTTTTTATCCTCTGGTGAACCATTTGTCTCTCTGTCCAGATTATGTACTGCCCTATCCTTAATTTGCATGGCTTTTATCCTTAAAGGAGAACTAGTGTGTATAAAGTTAAAAAAATAAAAAGTAGTTGGGAAGGGATATAGGATTGGTAATTCCTACCTCACAATATTGTTTCTGTGAGGAGCACCAGCCAAAATAAAACAGGAATAGTGCAGGACTAACCTGGTAAATGAAAACTGTATGTGCTTTAGTTCCTGGATGAAACAATACTGGGAGGTATTAATAACCAATCCTACCTCCCTGCACCAGGTACTTATCATTTCTAAAAAGTTATTTATTAAAGTATAGTTATCCATTAAGGTGGATAAAGAATGCAGAGAAGTGCACTTTTGAATTAGGCTTCGTATGTTGGGCCATGTGTTTGCTGAGCATCTGGATGACATATATCACATTGCATTAATATACAATGATCTGTATGACTGAAACCCTTCATAGACATACTGGTTTTAGCATTTTAAGTATAATGAAAATGAACAAATTCATAGTATTTATAAATACATTTGCTTTTTATTTTGTAACAATTGGGTATTGTTAACCTAAACAGTACAAGTAAAAAAACTGTTAGGATGACATTGAACAACTATCAGTGTAGCCTATCACAATTATGAATAAAACATAACTTAAAATGGTGCCATAAACAAAATTCTCCCCCCCCCTCCTGTTATCTAAAGCCCCGATATAGGCCAGTTTTAAGTGATTCTATTGCCAGGGTGGTGCATTTAAACTGATACTTTGTGATATTCTTCACAGCTATAGGGGAATTGCCTATTTGTGAGAGTGCTGCTTGAAATCAAAGTGGCTAATAATCACATATGTGGGTGCAACACAGCTCCAAAGTCTTTCTTTCTGTAGCTATTACTGCACAAAACTATCCAGTATTGACATAACCAGCAGGTATACACAGTGGGACTCTAACCCACACATTTGTTTTATATATATATGTAATTTGAAACATTTATTTACGTATTGACCTAATTATTGATTTATTTTCCATAATGTTGTAGGTCCTGGTTTACATTTTCTAAGATCGTTTTTTGTTGTGGCTGTGAAAAATAGCAAGAATTACTGATTAGGTATATAAATGAATACAAAGATGTATTTCACAAGGCACTCTCTTTTTACTCTATTTTTAGTCACTCCAAATATTTTTGTACTTCAGGCCCCACAAAAACCAATGCTAGCCCGATAGTACATTGAGTTGGGTTTTACACTTACGTTTACATCACTGAATTTTATTGTATGTCCCGGAACATTTCACTTGGGACATATATTTCTAATTGCAACAATTTAGTTATTTTTTTCCCTTCAAGCTTTTCAGTAGATTAGTGTTACCAAGTATTTCCAAATGAAATACCTGGAGGATCATTCAGAAGTTACCAGTACTGGTAATATAAGTCGGAAGTTTGTGCTTAGGTTATGAACACATAGGACAATACTTTGGTCCGATCCACCACTGTGATTAATATTTTGGTCAATTTTACAAAACTTTTAGCCAAAATAGTAGTATTTTCAGACTGACAGGTTGTTTTAGGCATCAAAAGGTGCAAAATATTGCCTGTGCTGTTAATATGCTCAACCAATTAGATGTTATTCTTTTTTTTTTATTACTGTAGTAAACCAGTGAAAAGGTATCATCTAATTGGTTGCTCCAAATCAACATCACACAAAAATTTTGCACATTTAATTAAATAAGCCTTTATGAACTTATCTTCTGACTTTTGCTCTATTTTCCTGCTGTGTCTGAACCCCTGGCCCAATCATTTTTCAATTGGTTTCTGTTCACAAAATGACTTTAGGTAAATTGTCAGGAATTGATCTCCTGAGAATTTTTGCAATGTATTGGCATTGTTTATTTTGCATAGTTTTGAAGATATTTACATTTTTGTGTGTAATAGGGCAGCAGCATCAGCAGGTCCCCTGCACTTCCTGCTTCCTGCTCTGAAACCATGTCAGTGGATGACAATCAATCTGCCCTGTGTCTTCTCCTCCTCTTGCTGCCCCCCTCCTCTTGAAAGCCCCCCTGGTCCCTCCTACTCATGGACCCCATGGCCCCTCCATTTGCAGGCCCCCTTTGACCCCATGTGGCCCCGCCCACTCGCGGGTGCCGTGGCCCTGCCCACCCATCTGAGGCTTTGATCACCAGCAGTGAGGTAGGAGGAGCAGCCTTAGTATTGTCAGCCTCCCACCCATTAACTTTCTGGTCAGTAATTTCTTTATATCTTGGGCTGTGGAGCACGTAGACAGGTGGTTGATGTCTTGTTTTTAAGGTAGGAAACTGGCCTTTCAATTAAACTCCACAGTTGGAGACCACAGTTCCCCTTTAATGTCAAATAGACGAGAACCACTAATTTCTATCTATGGTTTTGCTTTATTTTACTGCCTGTGCCAAAGTCTGTTATCGAATGCTAGGAGACACCGCAACCTGTTACTTGTTTAGTATTGCAGTTTTGCAAACATTTGTAGGGTCATAAGTACAAAAGATTTTATTTTATTATTGGAGGATACAAAATCAATGACTGGAAAAATAATTGCTTTTGGCTTTTCTGATACATTGAAACAACTACTGTCCATTTATTAAACATTTTTTTTGTATCATCTAATTTACGTATTACATGCACCAAATGGTAATGAGTTTTACAATCTAAAGCTACATATACAACAACAACAATTTATGAGACAATCACTATTCAGACAGTAGCTAAGCAGCCTTTTTAGTTCTACAACAATTTTATAGAAAATGATTAATATAAGGCTTTAATCTGAGATAGAAAATGGGTCCAATTACAGTTCTAAATCATTTATAATAGCTGTATAATCTATATCTGCAGTATTTATACATTTTGCACAGATAAAGCAGTGCTTATGATTGTAATAATTAAAAATTGGTGATTTTTTTTCACAAGCATTTCCTCTGGAACTTATTGAAATTCCGGATATCCGAAAACCCAATTCAAAAGCGATTCAAACCCAATTGAAAGTTTTTGACATTTTCGGGATTTCTAAAAATTCCATCATTGTAGACGCAGAAAAAGGTGGTGTACCGTGTTAGCCAGTCAAAATGTTTACAGGGTAACCCTTTTGAAATAAAACAATAACAAACGTGGAATAAAGGTGATAACTTTATTGGCTAACTATAATAGCAAGCTTTCAGATCATTCTAGTTCCTTTTTCAAGCAGATTACCATTCTAGTTTTCAAGCATCATCTTGAAAAAAGGAACTAGAATGTTCTGAAAGCTTGTTATGATTATCTTAGTCAGCCAATAAAGGCATCACCTTTATACCACTTGGTTATTTTTTTTTTATTTCAAAAAATTACCCCATATCTGCAAATTCCCGAAACCAGCAGTTCCTAAACTAAGTCAGGTTTCAAACTAAGACTCATCTCTAGTAATGAGGGTTTAAAGATTAGACGCTCCCAGGGACAATTTAATGAACAGTCGATGTCTTTAGACCTCTGTAGATTTGAGATGATACTTTTCGCCCTTACACAATGCAATGCAGACGGCAATGCCAATATTGCCAACCTGTGCTGTCACTCGTTCAGTGTTTGGTGCATACAACCCCACTCCTTCTTCCTTTACCCCATTCAATTACCCAAGATGAGGACCGAAACTAAGTCCTCATTCCTGAATCCTGAGCTTTCAATAGTTTTGAAGGTATTCTTAGCTGAAGTTCTGCTTGCCAAGTCTTGTTAGGTTCAGGTTACCATGCACTTTCTTTGTGTTATTTTATTTTCTAGTGTTTTGTCTTTTGCTTTTATTTAAAAATTGTCTCAAATGGTTTAAATTTTGGTCTAGTGTTAGAACATGGGTATTGTATATAACAAGAGATTGTATAATTATAAGATGTTTTACTCCTCATTACCTCAGAGCTTTGTATCTGTGGTCAGGCTAATCTTTGTGTAAGGTTCTTGGGTCTTATACCTCTTACCATACATCATGCTAGGATTAGGGATTCCTATAGAGGGGAGTGTTTTTAACTGTTTTTAGATTTGTACATAGAAATTGGTATGTTTAACCACTTATATCCCCAGGTATATTAAAGAAGTGTGTATATATAACATTTGTGAATAAATATGTCATTAGTGTTTGGATAGTGCCTTAGTTTTCTTTTTTTCTTGTTGAGTATTTATTATGGCTATATACTAAGAGCACTCCTTGGTCCTCCTTTTTACTCACTGGCTATAGGAGGATAAGGTTTAGTATTCTATATAAGTATATACTTCTACTGCCTGCCTACTATATTTCATTTAGCATAAATGTGGGCCTAGGCACTCCTTCAGGAAATGTGCCAGTGTATTCCAGGTGCTGCTTCCCTCTGTCCTCTACCTCAAGGACTCCACGCTATAGCACAAGCAGAAAAGGGTTGAAGGAAGCACACACTGTTTGTCAGAAAACTTCTGTTTATTGCATCACACAAACACACAACGTTTCAGAGAACGCTATGTCACACCTGATGAAGGAGACATAGCGTTCTCTGAAACGTTGTGTGTTTGTGTGATGCAATAAACAGAAGTTTTCTGACAAACAGTGGGCGCTTCCTTCAACCCTTTTCTGCTTGTGCTACTATATTTCATATTAAGATACAATACCTGTCTAGTGCCCCTACATCTGTGTTTATTATTACTGGTATTAATGCATGTACTGTAGCTCTGGTTGATCCAGGGTCTGATTGCAATTTTGAGCCACCCCTCTTTTTTTTTTTTTTTGCCTTCCTCTGGATCAACCTTAGATAGGGTTAAAAAGGAAGGTGAAAAAGTTGGACTTGATGGACATATGTCTTTATTCAACCTCAATTACTATGTTATGTTACTATTTTACTATGTGAATATTACCAGTCAGTTCCAATAGCTACTTGGGCAATAAAGAAGAGCTTATGTGAATCGTAAAAATTAACAAATGCAAATCAAGAGCCATCACTTTCACAAGTTTTAATAAAAAAAGCATCCCAAGAGGTCAGCAAAACCTTTGTGTTAATGAAAATCTGCTATAATTAATAAAGTCACACCTTTTATTTGACATCTGACAAAGCAGTAATCAATGATGCATACTGTTTATTTTTAAAATTTGAAGGAAACTTAGTAATCAAATAAATACAATAAAATAATAAACAACAATACCAAAGCAGTTTAATATAACAGCAATTGGGTTGTTCATTTAAAAAAAAATATATACATATTTTAAGAAAAAACATTGTGGCTCATTTACCCAGAGCTGCTGGGAATAATATGGAGTTAAAGTCACGCTAACCGGTTCGCTATCGGTTAGCAGTACTTTAACTCCAAATTAGCGCCATATGTGCGGGTTACGCAAAAGAATCCGGCACTCGCGATTTAATAGCACATTGTAAAATATGGTCCCTGCCCCGTAGAGCCTACAATCTATTTAAGTAGTTATTGTTCCAACTGAGCATATTTCCCAAACCATTTCAGCTCATTATCACTAGAGATGTCCGAACTTCGAAAAATCCGGTCCGCGCAAGGATCCGCGGATTTTCAAAAAAAATCCGAAAATTCGAAAATCCGCGAGCGGACCGTTAAAAACTTATTAAATGAAAGTTTGGCAAAATCCGCATTAAAAGTGGTCTAAATAGCCTTGGTAACGTACACTTAACCATCAGGGACCTGGGTAATGGCCTTAGAAGCACATATAAATGCCAACAATACCTAAAAAGTACAGTCCGCTAGCGTGACTTTAAAAAAACGGTATTTTTCGAAAATACGAGGATTCCCGTAAAAAACGAAGATTTCCGTAAAAAAACGAGGCTTTCTGTAACTATGATAGCTGCCATTGGCTAATTTGGATCAGTGGGCTTGTCGGTCTTGAAAATTTACACGAATTACTCGTTTTTACGAGTATTCTCGTAATTACGAGAATATCGTAATTACGTGAATCCTCGTAATTACGAGGATCTTCGGTTTTTCTGTATCCCGCAAGTATCGTAGATCCTCGTAATCACGAGGATCTTCGTGTTTTCCGGGTCCCGGATTCTCGCAATTACGGAGATCCTCGTATTTTCGAAAATTTTGGTAAAAAAAAAAAATCCGCGGTTCGGAAGTTCGGAAGGCGGAAAATCCGGAAAATCCAGAATAATCCGCCGTTCGCGGACGTGATAAATCCGCGGCGGATCCAGGTTCGGGTCCGCGAACCGGCCATCTCTAATTATCACTTTCATTTAAATAGTAATATCAACTTGAGTTAAAGGGCAAGACCACCCTAAAAAAGTTGCTTTAAAATGCTAAACCCCCCCAACCTAGGTTTCGCAATAATCTTAAGTTTCAAAGATTCCCCTATAGGGACTTACCTGACCCAGTCCCTCGCCACCTGGGCGCCGCCCCTGCTCCTGTTTCAAGCTTGTTTTGAGCAAAAACGCGAGCAGAGTGTTTCTTTTCTTTGTTCAATACATTTTTATTGTAGTTTTTAACAGTATAACATAAAAATTGGTCATATATATTACTGTCAGCAGTGCGCTAATTAACATAGAAATAAAAGTTAATTTTTATAAGCTATTATTTCTTCTTTCTGCATCTTCATTGACTCTGCTACGGAATAACATCATTCTTTGGGGATCGTATTGGAATAAATAGAAAACAAGGAGATACTGCATGGCAAATCATCGCCCCACAGCCGGCGCACCCCAGTATGTTGGAACTATTCGGTTCCCACGATCTGAGGTTTGCATTTTTAGAATCCATATTTCCCAAGTTTTAGTCCAGTTTCTCAGACTATTATGAGATGGGTGTACCATATACTCGCTGTCATGTACCCACCATGCTCCACCATTTATTAATTCAGTTTTTGTGATAGATCCTCCCTTCCATGTTTTGGCTATGGTGTTTCTAGTGATGGCACAGATAACTTTTATCAGTATATTGACATATTTGTTATATTTTGTGACAGGGAGGTTGAATAGGGCTGTATAAGGAGTTAAGGTAAAGGAGTTTTCAATTACTTCTTTTAGAATTTGTTCACAAGAGTGCCAAATAGGTTGGACTCTAGGACATTGCCACCAGCAGTGTAGCTGGTCTGCCACTAGCTGACACCCTCTGAAACAAAGCGGTGATAGAGTAGATGGAATTTTATGCAAGGAGGCCGGGGTGGCATACCAGTTCTACCAAATTTTATACCATTTTTCTTTTAATAATACATTTGAGGTACATTTAGCTGATGCCAAAAAAATCTGTGTCCACTGTTTATCCTCCAGTGAAATTTGGAATCTCTCTTCCCATTTAATCAATGGGGAGATTTTAATGGGTTGGGTGTTATGCCGTATAGTTTTGTAAAGCTTGGATATTAGGTTTTTGTGTATCTTTGAGTGGGTGCAGATAATTTCGTATTCGGTTGGGTGAATTGATACGCAATTTGCGAGGGTTTTCCTTGTGTAGTGGAGAATTCTTGTGTTTGGGTACCAGGCTGAGGTCTGAAGTTTGAATTTTGTTTGGGCCTCTTCCCAAGTCAATGGGGAGCCTGAGTTTGAAATAATATCTGGTATTCTCGTAATCCCAAGCTTGGTCCATATTTCATCATCCACCACAGATGGTTTACCTCCAATATAGGGAGTGAAAAAGAGAGGCATACATGGGGATGGGTATTGAGTGAGTTTAAAATGTTTATTGCATCTATCCCACATTTGAAGAGACGTACGGATGATATATTCATTATGGGGGAGATGCAATTTTCTGTACCCAGGTCTCCCCCACAGCGCAGAATACACATGAAGGGGAGAGAACAAAGTATTTTCGAGATCCATCCATTTCACCTTTTTGAAATCGTTGGTCCATTGTGTTGTCTGAGCTACCCTAGCTGCTAAAAAATATTGGTAAAACATTGGTAGGGCAAAGCCTCCTTTGTCCTTATGTCTGGCTAGGTAGGAGTATTTGATTCTAGGCCTTTTATTATGCACACAAACTGTCTTATTTCTTTCAGTAAAATTTGGGCATCTTTCAGTTTAAAATGGATCTGGAGAGCTCTAAAAAGGTAGAGGATTTTGGGGAGCATAATCATTTTAATTGCTGATATTTTGCCGAATAATGAGAGAGGATATGGTGACCAGTCCTTGAGGAGATTGAATAGGTGGGTGAGAAGTCTTGTGTAATTATGATTATATAATATTTGCGTGTTTGCACTTAGTTGGACTCCCAGATATTTAAACAAGTCAACAGCCCATTTGAACGGGAACCTATCATTTAGCTCCTTCCGCAATTGTTCTGAAATATGTATACCGTAAGCAGTAGATTTAGTGTGGTTTATCTTTAATCCAGAAATCTCACCAAATTCCCTTAACACCTGGAAAGCTGCTTGCAGGGACTTCTCTGGGTTAGACAGATAGAGCATGGTATCATCCGCGAATAATGAAAGCTTAGTTTCCAACTGTCCCATGAAGATTCCTGAAATATCAGGGTTTTGCCTGATATGAATTGCTAATGGCTCAATACTCAATGCAAATAAGAGGGAGGATAAGGGGTATCCCTGTCTAGTCCCATTGCAAATTTTAATTGCAGTCGAGGTTATCCCATATTGCGAACCCTGGCTTGTGGGTTTCTGTATAGGTTGAAGATAGCTCTTATAAAAGCATCCGGGAGACCAAATCGATGCAATACTGTACGCAGATATGACCAGTCAACCCTGTCAAATGCTTTCTCTACATCGAGAGAGAGAGAGATTGCTGGGTTTTTATTTAGAAGAGATGTTTGCATTAAATTGAGTGCTGTTCTTATATTATCAGTGGGTTGGCGGTGTATTATGAAGCCTGTCTCATCGTAATGAATCAGTGATGGTAGGATTATTTTGAGCCTGTTGGCAATAGTTTTGGCAAAAGGTTTTATATCAGCGTTTATCAATGAGATGGACCTATAGTTTTGGCGATAATGTGTGTCCTGGTCCATCTTGGGAATAACGATGATGTTGGCGTCGAGCATTTTGGGGGGGAATATATCTTTTCCTGTTAAATTAGCATTAAAGAGCTCTAATAGCTGAGAGATTAAGTTTTCCTTATATAGTTTATAATATAGGGTTGTAAATCCATCTGGGCCTGGGAATTTTCTGGTTTTAAATTCTTTCAAGGTATCCGTAAGTTCCTCAGAAGTAATGGGAGCTGTAAGAGAATCTGATTGAGTAGGGGACATTTGTGGGATCTGTAGGGAATCTAAATACTCCTTTATTCTGGCTTGGGTTTCCGAGTTGTGACAGATTGTGTTACCATTGTACAGGGACTGATAGTACTCTGCAAAATGGTCCGTTATCCATTGCGGATGCAGGGCTCCATTCCCATCCTTGATAGGCATAAATGTATTTGCCGTGAGCCTTTTGTTCAGTTTATTTGCCAACATGGTGTCGGGTTTATTTGCTTTATGGTAAACATTTTTAGTAAGACGGAGGGATTTCTCAGCTTTAGAAGATAGGAGTTGGCTTAGTTCTCTTTTACAAAGTTCTGCTGTTTGGAACATAGAGGCTTCCCATAATCTGCTAAGTTGGTTATCCAAAGATTTAATTGCGGTGGTTAATTCTAATATCCTGGCGTTCCTCACTTTTTTAAGCCTAGCTGCTATCTGGATACATTTCCCTCTGGTAATCGCTTTGTGTGCGAACCAAAGGAGGGAAGGGGAAATAGTTGGGGATTTGTTTGGGAGCAGAGTGTTTCTGCACTGAAAGCTGCTCTACTTCCTGCTTGCACCTTAACTGGCAGCCGCAACCAGGAATTGGAGTAGCTGTCAGCAGTAGAAGCGACAAGGGACCGGGTCAGGTAAGGAGGTTCTGGGGCATCTTTGAAACTTAAAAATATTGTGAAACCTAGGTTTAAGGGGGTTGTTTTATGGTGGACATGCCCTTTAATAATTGAGGCATGCATAAAACAGTGTATTAATCAATCAGTGCCACCTAGCTTTTATGACTTCTGCCTTAATACCACCAATTTTAATCTTTGCATAATAAATTTAATTCAGTTGTGCAACATAGCATGCTGGTTTGAAATTTCTACTAGACAATTCAATCAGCGTAAAAAATGGTGTTTTCTCCTTGATTCCATTGTGCAAATAAATCTAACAGGGAGATTCAATAAAAGTTCTTACTGTTTAAAATGGGGCTAATTTTGCCCCAACCAATCAAATGTTATTTAACATTTGAAAGCTAACATCTGATTGGTTGGGGCAAAATTAGCACCATTTAAACGATAAGAACTTTTATTGAATAACCTTGTAAGTGTATAGGATTACAGCCAGACTAAGAGTGTAGATAGCATGTCATTTTGCCAACTAAAACATATACCCACTGAATACATTAGTTTGGATAAGACAGATATACAAGTTTAGTTGATTATATTTATAACTATATGTAATTATTTGTTCTTTATAATTAAGATTGAAAGATTTGAATTGCCCTTGGTGTTTCATAATCAATATTATTACACATTTAAGGCCAAATAAAATATATAACTTACAAAATGACCATGTAAAAAATTGAAAACAAGATTATCAGACATATTGAATAAGTCATGCAATCAGATGACCACTTTTTGCAGAGTAACAAGACCTGTATATTCAATTAAACCTGTATATTCTTCTCAAACCCTAATGAGGATCTAAAGCTAGCCATACACACACTAGGCATACATACATGAGATAGATTAGATGTTCCTCTATAAGGGTTTGAAAACAAAAGAGGAACATTTTTAATCAATATAAAACAAATTGCTATTTTAAATGTCCCATACAGCAGGTTATCTCATTGTGTTTGTTACCTTGACTTATTCAGGATACTGGATTAAATGCTTAGCAAATATGCTGCAGATTGTGTAAAGAAAGTCTCATGAACATTTAAAACTGATACCGCGTGTTTGTACGACGTAGACAGGTCTAGCCGCCTGCACTTCCCTTGGGTTTCCATTAGCAGGTGGCTTGCATGGCCTGGTGACGAGGCATCAAAGAAGAATACAAAGCACAGGGGAGCTGGTTTTGTAGGAAGAAAGATCTTTCCACAAATTATAGAAGAGGAACAAGGTGATTTCAGCAAAACCGTACATGCAATTAATGGCTTCAGGGAGGGAATCATTTTAGTTTTGCAAAGTAAGTTTTTAAACATTTTATGCTGTGTATATAATAAAAGGAAAGTAAAGGTATTGTGTGTAAAAGATTACTGCACAGCATTTTTATGTTCATTTTTCACAAAGATCATTACATTAGTATCCTCTAAAGAGCCCGTGTCCTCTTTAATAAGTGCCTATTTATCTCGTAAATTGCTAGTTTAAGGGCGATTTTACAGTGAGTTGGATACTATTTCAACTTCTTCTAAATGGATCCTAAGATGAAACAAAAAATAGAGTTTAATCTCTGTAGAATCTAAAAAGCCATGGCTGGTGCCAGACAGAAATAGTTTTTCTATTTAATGAAACAAATTTTGTAAACTACTTTGTTTACTGTCCGCTACATCTTAATTATGTCCAGTTTTTTTTCTTAGTTTTTTTTAGGTCATATCTATTTGTATTAATTAATTCACAGCAGAATATAATTGTTATAGCTTTAACTGGAACATATTAGAAGAATAATTATATTTTTTTCTGATTTTGTGTTTGTATAGACTGTTACTGAAAATAAGACTTCCCGGGGGGAATAAAGGTTTTATTGTAAATAGCCTACATTTAGCAGAAATTTAGTATGCAATTTAGTGGTTTAGAAATGGCTTGATAGGCAGTATGACATTACTCTTTTTCTATTGTTTCCTTTGCTGTTTGATGGGAAAGCTGTTCTAGGAAGCAAATCAGGAACTCAGTAGTGATAGCTTTATCCCCATGATTGCTACTTCTGAACTTCTAATGGCCAATTGTCACTTTCAGAGGGCATAATTAGGTAATTTCTTTCAGTTGTATCATGTCTGAACCAACAAAGGATTCTGAGATCAGTTACACTTAAAAAAACATTTTTCCCTTTTGTTTAACACACATAATGTAAGAAGAATTATCTTTATTATTTTTATTACAAGCTAATATGGACCAAAGAAATATCAACGCTTCTTATGTGTCTTCTTGACATGATATTATTTGTACTTGATGACACTGTGCTTTAAAGCAAGATAACCCTATATGTGATCATGTACAGTGTGAACAGGGGCAGGTTGAACAGGGAGAAGGGTACAGAATGGATGGAAAAGGGGAATTTAAAAGACGGGCCTATTGGATATAGAGCAGAGGGACTGGAAATAGAGAATGATGGACTGATTTGGAGAAAAATGGAGCAGTTTAGGAAAACTAAACCAAAATGTTTATACTCTACTAGACATTAAGCCCATTACATTAATGGATGCTAGAAGCCCAGAGTGCCCCCTCAGTCTCCCAGTCCCAGAGTCACCTCTCAGTGTCCCAAGGCCATAGCCCCCATTCTCCATGTCCCAAGTCTAAAGTCCTCTCTTAGTGTCCCAAGCCCAGTGTCCACCCCTCTGTCTCAAAGCCAGAGTCCCCCCTCACTCCCAAGGAATCTACCTTAAGCAATGCTTTTCTTCCGGTGTGCAATTGTGGCCATGGTAATGCACTGGTGCCTGATTGGAGATACAGACACACCAGTGCGCATGCGCACTAAACAGCTGTTAAAACACAAGGGACTATCTTAGCACTGGCAGCACTGTATATACACTCGGAAGGAAAGAGCAGAGGATTTTTGAAAAAGTGGACTACAATTAGTGCTGGTAAGAACCCTCTCTATGGAGGGAAACAGTCAGGGTTTGGCAGCAGTTATATTGTAAGGGAGGAGTGGGGACATCTAGCAGCTGGGGGAGGTAATTGCAGTTACACACACACGCATGGCAGCATGGACGAAGCAGTTAGGCTTTTATTACATATTTTATTATATAGGATAATCTGAAAACATCCATCCCAAGAATACCAGTGAACTGTAAATTACCAATTCAGTAAATGACATTAAAGTGAATGTAATCCCCTGAAGAACTGGATAAGATAACTGTGTGCATGTGCACTGTCTGGCCACACCTTCTGACTACAGTCATGTGCTCCCTCCGCCTTATATATATTGGCTAATGACTACTAGTAGGTGTGGCCCGCTGTTACAAGCACCTGCAGTAGTTAAGTTAGGAGCAAATTTGAAGAGGCAGATTGGAAGATGAAGGAGAGTAGAATAGATGGATGGGGTGGATTGAAAGAAAAAGACATGGATGGGGAGCAAAATGAAAGGAAAAAGGGCACATTGGAAGTGACATATTGGCTGGGGAACAGAATGAAATATTTAATGTAGGATTGGGTAGGAAGTGGCAAGGAAATAGCACTGGACTAAAGGTGGCCATACATATACCCGATAATACTTACCTGACCAAGCACTCCCGTGACCTTCAACCAATGATGCCGGAACCGCCTCTCTATTCCTCTTCTATGCGACCAATATGTGATCGCAAAATGAATGGTATTTTGCGATCACATGTCGATCGCATAGAAGAACGGGAGAGGCTGTTCTGACAGCATTGGCCGAAGGTGGTGGAAACGCTCGGTCGGGTAAGTAATATCGGGTATATGTATGGCCACCTTAAGGGACAAGATTGGAGGAGAGAGAGCAGTGTGAAAATAGCAGTGTGAAAAAATGGGCAAAGCATGATAATGGTGAGAAGGCCTGAAAGAGGAAATTCTAATAAGAGTGTAAATGTGAGCAGAAAAGAAAACAGGTAAAAACAGAAGGAGAAAAATAAAAAGGTGTCTTGAAGTGACAGGAAAAGTGGAAGTAGGAGACAGCAGTAGAGCAAGAAAAGTAATAGTAATTCTTGAGAAAACAATAGATAAATAGTAAAAGGATTGAGCAAAGGCAGAAAACAGAAAGATAAAAATTGAGCAATTACAGTAAAATATGAAGAATGTGATCAGTGATGTGTGTACAGGATGTACAGGAAAAATAATACAGTCTTTAAACCTTCTAGGGTACTTAATGGGAAAATGCCATTAACTATTCACTGACTAATTTATGATTAAAAATGACTGTTGGATAATGGTGGGGAAATGAGCGTAAAGTCTCACTAAGCATTACATCACTTTGCATTACTTTTACACCATTTTTTCAGTCACTGCCTGTGGTGCATCTCCCTCTATGTACTTTATTGAAGCAACTGTTTAGTGCCAGCTCTACCCACTAAAGAAAGCCTTGCAACCAAAGCCTGTCCTAGAATAACATTAATGGACATTTTTTTATCTTAACTGTTCAAAACTGAATGGGAGAAATCTACTTAGCGTACCGTAAGTCTAGAATCTTTCTATTATTATTTTAATAAAACGTGCTGCAGTCATTGGGATAATTTATGTATCTAGTATTACACCTGTAAAAGTATTTCAACTGCAGTGATGTCAGTTAAAGATTCAAAATACGGTATATATAATAGTTTTCTGCCTTTATTTATCCTTAAAAATAAAATTACTAAGTATAATGCGTGGATTTAGAATATAAATTATGCTAAGTTTAAATGTTCAAAGATGAGTTTTTGGAGCACAAGAGATTTTGTTCTGTGCCCTGACATTTTTTGTTACATTTTTTGATTAAAAACAAGGCAGCCTTTTTGTTTTTTACTGTGGGACATATATATGTATAAATGTATAGGACATTGAGACATAAAATCTTTTCTTTTTTTCCTTTGGTGATATTATTGAATTAGACAGCAAGTTTATAAAAATTAATTTTTCAAATTAATCTCTTTTGGAATACCCTACTTGATTTTCCTCTCACCTTAGTTATTTGCTAAAGCATTTATGGATAGTGGATTAACAGGGAGATTCAATAAAAGGTCTTATCGTTAAAAATGGTGCTAATTTTGCCCCAACCAATCAGATCTTATTTAACATTTGAAAGCTAACATCTGATTGGTTGGGGAAAAATTAGCACCATTTTTAACTATAAGAACTTTTATTGAATAACCCTGTAAGTTCTGAAATCTTTCACTGAACAGAAAAAACATAGTAGCTGTTAAAGCATGAGTAACAGCAAAGAAAGGATAGCTTTGTACACTTCTAAATATACGTACTCTCCATATGGACTTGGAAACAAAGCTTATTTTTGAACAGACGAATAACATATTTATAGACATACAAATTATGGTAGGAATCATAAGAAGTTATGGCTTATACCCAAAAATGCCTTGTGTGACATATGCCTACTTATATAACAGATATCTGGTAAGCAGTTTAAGATAATTAAAGCTGTCTATGCATGATGAGCACCATACACCAAAGCCTGTGTGCAGGTGTCTGGTAGAGATGGACAGAACAGCTTCATTCTGCTGATGATTTTACATCATTGGTCAAAACGAAATGAAACACATTTTTGTCAAAACTGTTTAAGGAGATAAAATTTTAAAATTATGATGATTTCATTTAATGACTAATATCAATATAGTGACAAACTATGTGGTAGAAGCAATATAGAGTGTGTTGCTTCTCTTACCTTACGTATACATGCAATGATTCAATCATTTTATGAGTTCCCAACATTTTTTGAAACATTGCAGTCTAATTATTCCTTAAAAAGGAACGTTGGTTTTAGTTTTATCGTAATTAAACTAGTCCTTATAAATAGCTTCCTCATATTTCCCTGCATCTAACTAGATGTTTTCTAACTGTAGTAGACCAGTCATTTTTTTTTGTGCAAATGAACAGCATAGGCAGTAGAAGGGAGAAATATTGTCTCTGATGCACAGTACTTCCTGCCACACATGAAGATTAAAGAATAAGTGCCCTGTAAAATCAAGTTTAGTTTAATAGTAAGATGCCGCTTTAAAAAATCTTTCCCCCCTTTTTATTTCCCCCTAGGTCCCTCCTGAGCCTACCTATGTGGCTGTAAATTTGCTGACATCTTGGATGGGAAGAATAAGGCTGGTGAGCTCCTCCCTCTGAGAGTTGCTTGCTTCCCCTCTTCACTTACCCTCCAAATCCGTGCTTGTGATGTCAGTGCGCACGCTTGTGAACGTCCGTACTCGTGCATGACGCGATGTGGCGTCAAGAGCATTCACAGGCACAAAGTGACATCATCACGACTCGCACTCAGGAGGGACCTAGGGGGAAATAAAAAGGGGGGAAAGATTTTTTAAAGTGACTTCTTACTATTAAACTAAACCTTATTTTACAGTGCACAAGCTGGAATTTGACAGCAAAAGCAGAATTACAGCAGGGCAATGCTCTAACTAGATATGATGACAGTGCCCCACAGTATGGCATTGTGGTAACTATATCAACAGTGCCCCTCAGAGACAGGTTACCTCTATGTTTGCTGCTCTAGGTGTTTCACCCGCTTGGCCTTCTTCAACACACAGCTAGGCATCACAGTATTGAGGAAGTATGTGCTGCTGATTCACATATGCCAATAGGAACAGTACCCAGAACACACAGACTCCTGCCAAATCATCATTCACTATTTATCTGACTCAACACCTTGCAGCTCAATCAGCCTGTGGCATGAGTAGGTGGTGTTAAGCAGATGATTGACATGTTTTCTGGTTCACCATCAGCCTTTATTCCCATTCCAAGGTTTTGCTTTTTGGATGAAGAATAAGAAGATGGTCCCTTGTCTAAATACATTGCAGAGCAACTGTTACCATACAGCCTAGTAGACATTCAGGTTCAGGTAGTTTCTGGCTAATGAGACAATGGAGTTAAAGGTCCTTTGCAACAAGTACCTTGCCTAGAAGACCCTGCACTGCCACCTGCCTTCTCAAGGTAGGAGGCATTCGAGAGGTTTTCCGATCGGATTTCTGATGGTTGAGCTTGATCAGAAATCCGATCAGAAGAACAGCATTTCCACCCTTTGGCTAAAACTTGTTTCAACTACGTTAGCACAAAAAAGTCGGATCACCCCACAGAGCATTTTGAAGAGTTGTCTGTCCTTGACTCTAATTATTGGTAAAGTGATTTGATACTTGTCAAGGATGTGGCCATAGCAGTGCAGTGGCAAACTAACTGGCTCTTGCTCCTTTTGAAAGCTTATCTGCCAACAGTGCTCATGGGTAAGTTTACTGCTACACTGCTCGCATTCTGCTGCATGCAGGGAAGTAGTAACATCCACTCCTACCTCCCTGTGCATTATAGTTTTTCCAGCAATTTTGTTGAAAATACACATTTAGTGTCCCTTTCAATTGTATCATTGCTGGAAAAGTTGTATAAAAGCAAGTAAAGTGCTAACAGAGAAATACAATCTGTTTACAAATACTGTACATGCTTTTGTGCTGAATGTTGACTGACAATCATAATTTCCATTTCTGACTTTTCCAGTTTTCTCTGTTAACTGTATCTGTCTCTTCATATGCCTCTCCTTCAATGTATGATGCATTTTCCTTAATAAGACTTTTGTCACATTACATTTGCAACAGTTGTTTTTCCTTATTATTATTTTAATTCACACTACAGACTTAGGTTTTAACATTTAAAACTGTGATTTTTTGATGAATAATTTATATATATTCTACCTCTAAAGCTACGTACACACTTGCACATGTACGGGCCATCCTTGGCTGGAACGCTTGGTCAGTGGTTGGCCCGCGGCCTGAAAATTTTACGTGTGAATGTTTACATTTCATACTGATTTCATTGTTCAGTATTAGCTTGTTCTTGAAAAGAAAACTTTGAAAAAAAAAAACACATTTTGAATGTTAGTTACCTTTGTTGTTAAAGATCACATATACAGGGAACATTTTTTTAAAACTATTAATTCTTTCCTACCGTCATGATACATTTTCTGTTGATCTGTCCCATATTTCTTTAGTTATTCATGCTAAAACATTCACCATTCATTCAAATGTTCTATAAACACTTCTACGGTGTGTCAGGGTGACCATACCTTCCGATGAGCCAAACCAGAATGGGGCGGAGCCTATCAATGATATAGTTGGCCCCACCCCCCAGAATGCCAGCCACAGACCAAGAACACCCACTCCACATCTATTGTGGGACATTAAAATGGATTACTGGGACTTACAGGGCAGACCCTTTAAGCTGGTTGGGTTTATGAGTGTAACAGAGAGGACAGGGAAAGATTTGTTATATGTAAATGTAAATTGTGTGAATGGGAACTCCCCCTCCAAGAGCTTGCTGATAGTGATTTTTAGTGATGAGTCAGGACAGATGAAAGGAGGAGTTAGTGAAGAGAAAGAGGAGGAATACCGAGCCTCAGCAAAACAAGTACTGGATTAAAGAAATGCAGAAGCAGACACCTCAGAGTAGGTTCCCCTTGCTGTGTATTAAATGATATATTAATATGAAGCAAAGTCAATTTTTCAGTTTAGTATCCCTTTAAAGTAAAGTTTCCCTACAAAGTTCCTTAATCCGTGTTGAAAGTGTGCAGATCAGTGGTTGGCCTGGACTTCCGCTGAATTCTACATTTCTGACTAAAGCTGGGCATCAAAAGCTGGACACCAAGGTAAGTAACTTTAAATCTATTAACTTTTAGAATGTTTATGCAGTAATTATGTTGAATTTATTTACATTTTTACTCCCATGCTCTCCTTTGAGCTTTATTTCATAATATAGATTACAAAATATTCATTTTCTTTGCATTTTTCAGTTTTTATAGCTTTTTGACACTTTGAGCTTTAAAAACAGAGATTTTATAGAACAGCGTGAGGCCTTTTTTTCTGAAAAACTAAAGCAAGGGAATGATGGTAAATTTTATTATACAAAGGTCCTAATCTTTTCCCAACCTTGGTTGACCCAGGACAGCTAGTTACCAGTAAGCAAGTATTGTTCATTTACTCTAAAGTGATACATTGATGAAGATAAGCCTCTGCTCTGAGGAGCATTTGTTAGGCTGCAAAGCGAAGGCTTTGATGCCTATCCCATGTTTATACTAAGGATTTCTAGAATTGAGAGTACAGACAATGCAACAGCCTGAAACAAATGTGTAATGCCATGTGTGCACAGATTTTATACTCTGCTGATTGCAAACAACCATGACAGTTACCCTTCATAAGCATGAAAAGGCACTGGCACATTTAATTTGCAGATGTCTTTTGTTAGGGTTAAAGTTGCCTTAGGTAGATAAGAAAAAGAAAGGTTAGTTTCCATTCCAAGGCAATGTTCTCTATATACAAAGAAACAATTATGAATGGAAAATGCACCAATGTGTCACGTCAGTAAAAAAGGGAAAAAGGATGTTTACTCAAGAGAATACACCATATGTTAAAATAAAGCCCTGTAGGAAATACACATATTACAAAGCTCTGTTTTTCAGCAATGATATTCGGCAAAGAAAATCCATTGCTCAGTGAGCTGACAGATTCAGGCCACTAGAGTTTTAGTATGCAGAAAAATTAAGGTTGAAGCAAAGTGTTTCTAAGAATGTGGAAATTTAGAATATTCATTCTTCTGTCGAACGAGCGACGTGATTTATCAAACCTGTTAAACTCGTAACTGAAACCTGACATTTATAGGGCGATGTAATAAAAGTTCTTATTATTTAAATTGGCTCTAATTTTGCCCCAACCAATCAGATGTTAGCTGACTATAGGCCTTGGGCCCCAGTATACTGCTCCAAGTTGTGTCTCAATTTTTGGAGCTTAAGGATGCATGATTTAGCGTGTTAACCCATGTGCTTCCATTATCCATTGAAATTAAATTAAATGACAATGCACACAATGGACACCAAGAATGGGGATGGGGAGAGCAACACAGATAATGTGGCATGGAAACCGTGAGTCCAATGTAATTACAGTGTTGATGCAATATGCAAAGGATACGAAAAATCAATCACATTGCACACATTATTTGCATAGTAAGGTAGAAACTTATCTAGCAATATTTATATAATACAAACTTTAAATTAGTGTGCCATTGAGATTACAAGACTAGATGTTACCTATCTAGTGTAGTTATATTTACCTATAACCCACCCCTTCCATGGTTCCCTATGGGGATAAACTGTAAATAATATCCCTATACTACTACGCAGTAGCGCGCCGATAATAACACGGAAGTACCTCAAAGCCGTTACCCTTTCATCTTCAGCCGGGTGTGTGGGAGGGAATCCAGGAGGAAGCAGGAGAGGTGCGGTCTAAGCTGTCCGGAGCACTGAAAGAAGCAGGTGGGTGGTCTATAATCAGGACCCGTGACTGCCAGGAGGAGAAGGGGTTAGCTGACCCTCTAATGCCTGTGCAGAAACAACACACTGACACGAGACAGGAGAGGAAAGAAGGTAGGTGTGTGTGTGTGTGTGTGTTTTTTAGCTTGTGAACTTATACAGCAGCCTGTGGACTGCACAATAACCATGGGTTTGTTTATAAATGGGGGAGGGGTGGGTTATAAGAGATAATGTACCCCCTACTGAATTCATATGGATATTAGAAGACACCTCGGAGTTCCGTGTCCTGTATAAAAGACACTCGGCCTCCGGCCTCGTGCCTTTATATGGTCACGGAACTCCTCTGTGAATTCTAATATCCTTATAATTTACAGTAGGGGGTACATTATCCACTATATAATGCCTGCTAAACAGTCCAGAGATGCTGTGGGGGGGGAGGAGCCCTTTCTTAAAACCAAATAAACCTGTAATTTTCACAATTACGGCAAGACAGTTCCACAGTTTTACTGTGCTCGTAGTTAAAAAAAAAAATCCAAACCTGAACGTTAAATTTCCTTACTTATAATATGTACCCACATGTCCTCTGATATGATCTATTGGTGAACAATGCACCAGAGTGTTTAATGTACAGCCCATAAACGTATTTGTATAAAGTGATCATGTTCCCTCACTAGAGCCTCTTCTCCTGTGTGAATAACCTTAAGTTATCTAATCTGTCTTCATAGTCAAGTTCTACCATTGCCCATATTAATTCTGTTCTTTACAAGATATCCAACCAAGAGTCACTACAAGAAAACCTTTGTAAAGTATAAGTAGAACAAAAGGATTTTTAAACCTCAAATGCACTGAATCTCATCTGCCATTTTGACAATTTATCATCAGTGATTTTCAATGTCCTACATAGCTTTGTCAGCAGCAAGAATCTGCTCTCAATTACACGCTAAACATTTTAAATAGAATTGGCCCCTGACACAGATGCATGTGGCACACATGAATTCTGTATTCATGTACAATTTGTTTTTCAAGGGCAACATAAATTAATTTAACAAGTCATCTATGGCCAACCTGTGGCTTGCATACGCCCCACAAGCCACAGGTTATCCATCACTGGCCTAGATTCCTTTTGGTAATTGCTCCAGGTTTTCTAATCTACACTTATCTAATCTACACTACACTACATATGTGCAAGTGGTGGGGGGAAGGTTGAGTTGGAAAGAAACCAAGGGGCACTCGCTTATAGGGCAACAAAATGGCTAGAACCTTTATTCTGTATCCAAAAGGTATGGTAAGCCTTTGTGGGAGAAAAGGGTTAAGTAAAGAAGCATTATTTTTAAACAATAATGGGACATTGATCAATTAGCACAACTTTAACTCTAACATCTTGTGAAGTGCATCCCTGTAAATGAGCACCATTGTATATTGTTACTAGTAGAGATGGGATTTGGTTCTGACACGGACCCTGATCCGTCACGGAACCCCTCGGTTCTGAAATCTGAATGATCCGTCCGATTCCGGGCGTATCGTGCGGATTTTGGTACTTTGAGAACATATTTTCGAAGATTTTCGAATGTATGGGGCTATTTTCGATAATTTTCGAATCTTCGCGATTTTCCAGAGATCCGGGAATCCGAAAACGGAATGAAACCATTGAGTTTCGGCCATCTGTAATTACTAGTAACATTCCTGCTGATCAAAGATAGACACGATTGCATCAGTTATCAGCAAATATTTATTCCATCAACCACATCTATATCATTTATTATATCATCCACAATATTTTGTGGAGCTTAAAGCCCCTTTCTTCAGGTCAGGATCAGAGATCAGAAATGGATCATTGTGAAATGTGGATCTGGGCAGGGCTTTGGACCGCCCTTCTTCACTAATGTAATGTAAGAAGTGTTATATATTTTCTGCATCTTGATACTCGGCCCCCAGCCATTGCCTTGTAGGTAACCTCTGCTACTGATCTATATTTTAGGAGATAGGAGACAAAAGCATTCATACATATCCTTTATTTTTTAGCATGCACACTAATGGGGAGGAGAAGAAAAAAAAAAAAAGAAAACAAGCATTGAAGCTGTCAGTTATCCTTGACATCTCCCTGCTAGGGTTAGGGAGCATGTTGAACAATTCTACAAACCTAAATATGTCTAAAACTTCTTTTTTACTTTCTAATACAGTACATGAAAATAATCCTGCAATCTGCTCTATTTTCCAGAAATTAAATGTGGTATGCTTGCCTTCATAAATATGAATAGGGCTGTCTTTAGCTTAAAGGACAACTCCACCCTCTTAAGAACATCTTTTATAAAGAATGGCCTCTTTAAAACATGTTGATATATCATAGTTTGTCCTATGAATTCATTACTGTATGCCTGCTATGCTTCTGAATGCCTCATGGAAACCGAGCAATTTAGAAACCTGTACTGAGCCTGAGCATGCTCAGAAGAGGCAGACAGGCAATTAACATTCAGTCACTGGCTGTGATGTCAACTGTCAAATCCATAACTGACAGTTACTAACTGGAAGAACCAGGAAGCAGAAACAGGGGAAACCGGACATTGTGCAGGATTTCAGTTTAGACTTATATATTTCAGATTTCTAACTATTACTGTTTAGGGATTTTGGGGGTTATTTACCAGTATGTAGGATTTCATTTTAGGACTTGCCCTTTACCTGTATGTAGGATTTCATTTTAGGACTTGCCCTTTAAGTAGGCTAAGTATCACATTGACTTCCCCAACTTGAGTGGTAGGCTATAGTGCAGGCATAGTTACTAACAACTTCAAAAACATTTTTAGGGACGCCATTTGGGACTATAACAAAGTGTGGTGATGTCATTCACATCTGTTAACACCTAAGAACATGGATTTACATTCTTAAAATGTAGCTTTATAACACAATTATAACATTTAATCATTGAAATCTTTTATTAAATAATATATTAAAGAATAATGAAAGTGCAACAAATAATTATAACTATTTCCATAAAAAAAAAACTTATTTTACAATAAATGGTCCTTATTGTATTATTATTGGCTTTTGCAAACACCTGGGAAAATAATGTCCCTTTAATTGTCTCTTAATATAAATATTAAACAATAACCAAAGTGCGTAATAACCAAGCTTAATCAGACACAAAGTGCAGCTTTTATGTCAAATATGTCCCACGAAAAGTGCATAATAAATCAAAATAACATATTTGTAAACTCCAATAACAATATTCCTTTATAATTATCTCATTATGAACATAGAGCATTGAGTCTGCTTTGGCCCATGTTACTGCATAGATGACTTTTTGAGAGTTCCAAGGAACTAAAACTTTGCTCAGCCTCGCATGTTGTTACTGGAAGAACACACAAAATCTGTAAAAGTTTAGTAATGTTCGGATAGGCTAAAGTATTTGCATCTTGAAGTGCCTCATAAGGTGTAGAATAATTTCTCCACAGCTGTATTTCGGCATGCATTGTGCTTGGAGATGGAAGGTCATCTTCATATGAAATTAAGTAGAGGCCTACCTGAAAAGTCACTGGAAGTTGTTATCATAGATTGAACAATTGTTAAAGCTATCATTGATATCTTCTGGTGTTCCGAAAATCGGGATTTCAGTTTACTTATCAAGTAATCAAGATATGGCACAGTAACAACATGCCTATAACAGATTTATGCAGGAACATTACTCCTCATAGTCTTCCTTCCACAGCGGTGAAGAAGAGATGGTTTAACATGAAAGCTTGGTGCTGATGCTGTTGATATCACTCCATCAAGGCCAGAATAAAGTCTAACAATATTATTGTCTCTGGCTTGCAATGAAACAGTAAGTCTTTTCAGGTAAGACATGCAGTACTGTACCATAGTTAAAGTAATCAAATTTGTTCACTGTGCTAGAGGACATTCTGTTGAAATGTCAGATTCTAAAAAGGTTTGCCGCTTAGATGGGAGTTAAAAGTGTGTAGCCTATCTATTAAGCCAAACCTGTTCCTAAAAACAGGCAGGCTTGAGGCTGGCATAATGGCAAGGTTTAAAACATGGGAGCAGCAGTGTCCATATAGAGCTTTAGGATGAGCACAAGATATAACAGCAGCTGCACCTTTAACTTTACCAGTCATAGAACCAGCACCATCATATCCCTGGCCTCTTAAGTTTTTCTACATTAAGTCCACATTTTTTGAAGTCCATTTAAAATTTGACAAGCAATATGCTGGCCAGTGACACCCTCACTGCAATCAATGAATTGTAAAAAATCCTCCTTTATGCAGTTCTGCTTGTTTACATAACAGACCAGCAACACTAAATGTTCTTTATTACTTAAATCTGCTGTTTCTTCAGCAATTACACTATAGAAATCTTGAACTTCAGATACAATCTACAAAGATACGCATATTTAAATGATCTCATTCTGCAAGACATTCTGTCTTGTCATACTTGACAGTGCCTTTTCTGCTGATGCTTTAAAATATTTCAGAATAGCACCCTTTTCAGAAGAGGGGAGACATTTTGACATGCTTACTTTAGTTCTGCATGTAAACAGAAAGAAGCAGAGACAAATTACGTATTGTGAATACATTTATATATAGACGTGCAGTATACAAGCAGTAATTAGAAACATGGTTTTTACATGTTTACAATAAGTTATGTAACCAAATCATGAACCAATTCTCAGCTGTTGTGAAAAATTCCTTCTTTAACCTAAGGAACATTGCAAAAATAAAGCACCTCCTTCCTCCAGCAAATCTTCCAACCCTGGTCCATGCATTCATCACGTCATGGTTGGACTACTGCAATGTTCTCTATACAGGCCTAAAAAGGACCTGCACTGCCTGCAAGCCAATCCCAGCACACAACACCAACCCTTTGCTCCACTGGCTACCGATAAAATGGAGAATTCTGTTTAAGATTTGCTTATTGACATTCAAATCCTTGCACAATCTGGGAAATGGATAACTGAAGGATTTGCTCAACTGCATCACCCACCCCACAATCTTAGATCAAAAGGATCCAATAACTTGGTCACCCCCAATGAGGACATCCCCATCCCTGGAAACATTTAAATCGAAACTGAAAAGCCACCCGTTTAGTCTGGCATTTATGAACACCTTACTATTTACTCTGTAACACAGACTGTATTGATCTGAGACATATTTATGCTCTTTGAGTCCTTAAGGAGAATAGCGCTTTACAAATGTTATTGTATTGTATTGCAAGTTATGAATATAAAATAGAAAGAAGCAAACAAATTACAGGTTTAGAATATTATATTTATTTATATGTTGAGGGTTTATAAAAAAAAAAAATACACACAATAAATTATAAACATGGACCAATATGCACAAAGCCACCAGTACCTGTAAAGTACTTGGGGGATATAGTAAAGAGCACGAGTTGGAAACCTTATTCTTGGCCCCTTATTCTCCTGGGCCATATTCCTCCTCCCCTCTACCCAGACTGCAGGTAGCAAGGGTGCTAAATAAGAATTGAGTTAAATCTAAGAGTGAAAAGTCACAGGACTAAGTCAGAAATTCATAGAAACTCACAATGGCAAAGTGCCAGTAACAGAGGCAAATTTTCTAAATTCAGAAGGGAAACTAGCTTAATTGATGTAAAGCTGAAACTAGTAAATAGTGCAATAATATTGTAATGGAAATGCATAATTCTACATTGCACACAAACAGGCACATGACTGCAAACTAGCACCTGGATGGATGGATGCTGCAGTCTACGTATCACTTAATCATCCTGACTAGTGTTCCATTAATGTGCTATATCATACAAAAGTATTGCCTTTTAGAAAAAAAACAAAACTATTGTTCTGAAAGCTTGCTATGAATATTATCTCAGTTAGCCAATACAGGGAGTGACCATAAAGTCACTCTTGTTATACTCTTGTCAGCTTTAAAATATTAGTCATTTTGAATTATTATATTTTTATAGTTGTAGGTTACGAGTGAGCACAGCAGCCAATGGCTGATGGCCATTACTGAACAAGCCTCCTCTGCTATAGTGCATGCCCAGAGCCAGCAACCAGGCATTAAAGGGCATGTCCACCCACAAAACTATACTACTAGCCCCACTGTGTAGTCTTGAAAAATCCTTACCTTCCTGCTCCAAATGGCTGCCCTGCAATGCTCTTCAAAGTCCCCAAAAGTAAAGAGCAGGAGCCTGCCTGTGTCCCATACTGTTTCTGCCTCCTGTCTCCGGGAGAAAAATGACATGCGCACTGAAGCCCTCCCCCCCTCTCCCTCCCCCCCTCCCTCTTCCTCCCGTTTTCCTCTCCCTCCTCCTAACTCCAAATGCCTTTTCTGTAGTGTAGAGCTCCCTCTCCCGACCCCAACCGCTATAGTTATTTGTTAAAAATCTAAGCTGATCACTACTTACACTGCCTGTTTCTCCCAGCATTCTGTACTGCCAGAAGCGGTGTCCATGATTGGCTGCCTCTCAGTCAATCATGGACACGGCTGCCGGTCAGGCCCCCTGCTTGCAGTTTCATGCAAGCAAAGGGCCGTGACTGAATGCAGAAACAGGCAGTGTAAGTAGTGATCGATTAGATTTTTAACAAATAACTGGGGGTGGGAGAGGGAGTCCTACACTACAGAAATTTCTTGCCTAAGGACTTAAGTTCCCCATGCTCTTTAACTCTAGGGGAACTTAAGTCCTTAGGCAACATTGTCCCAATAGACAGAGCGCATTTACAAACATACAACAAGCTGTGTATCACCTCTCCCATAATCCACCTTAGCTGGGTAAAAAAAGGACAAATACAAGGAACTTGCAGTCTTGCTTCCTAGAATCATGTACTAATACTAGAGAAGAATCTTACAATATATAGGTGTTCTGGGGAGAAACGTTTTCATATTAGTATAAAAGGGGAAGTTTAGTGCAAATACATATGATTTAAAAAAAAAAGAGCAGTATTTTTCCATCTCAATGACCTTAACCTGCCCATTCAACTTTTTGGCTGTGTATAAATAAATGCTTCCGAAATACTGACTTCCTGTTTGCAGGACCCCTAGTAGAGACCGTTATGGTCTTGCCCTTGACCCAGTGCCTGGGTTGATTCAGTTGCTCAGAAGAGATATGAGCATTTTTGACCCATCCAACAGCCAATCAGAAAAAAATACTGTTAGGAACATTTCGAGGAATTTGTGCATTGTGGGAAGAAGAAGGACAGAACCTGAAATGTCAGCTCACTAATGTCAGCAGCAGGGAATAGCAAGGGGTATAAAGGTGTATAAAACTGATTTTTTTAAAAAAGAGAGAGAATATCTAGAATAGCTAGGTATGTATAATATAAAATAAAATAATTTTTAAAAATAATGATATTTTCCACTGAACTTTCCCTTTAAAGGACAACTAAAGCCTCAGAACAACACTTAACCAGAAGACAGAACACCTTAATATAAAACAAGTAATCTGTGTCTTATATCTTATTTTGGTACAGGCACTGGGAAATTTACCTCAATAACCTATGGTTTGTGCTTTACTTCTCAGCATTCTACTATCACACAGTTTGGTCAATGACCATTATGCTCAGTCCTTAGCTATGGCAGAAACAGGTTAAAGTTGGTCACACCCATTAATAATCTCTAGCCAATCCTTTTACAGGACTGATAAAGCAATGAAGCATGTGACTGAGGTCAGGAGGTGTGGACTGACACTGCACATATACACAGATACTTCATCCAGTCCTTAACAGGCTTACATTTACTTTAATACAATTTACTGAAGTGGGATTTTATATCTTATTGGTGTTTTTAGGGGGGTTGTTTTCAGATTCTGGAATATAAAAAATTGGGTTTAGTTCTCCTTTAAATATAAATAAATAGTATTATAGTGCATAACAGTTAAAAAAAAGGTTAAAAAAAAGTACCTTGTTCAAGGAGGTAGTTAGGATTGGTAATTCCTACTTCCCAAAATTCCAAACCTCCTAGTTTCGGGCTGCAGGCCCCCAAAAAACAAATATAAAAGTCATACATACATAATATTACATCAGGTAGCATGGATTTTTACAATACTGCCAAATATTGCATCTTCCCTTTTATTTGTTTAACATCTCTTATATCTCTCCAGGCTGCTGAGATTTGAAACAATATCAGATCCTGCCTTCTTTCTGTTAAACAAACATCTGTTAACCTGTGCCCGTCAGATAGATGATAAAGGATTGCACGAACTGCCGTAAATTCCTTCATTTAGCCAGAAAAAGAGACTATAATTTCCAAAGGTAAAATAAATCACAGATTCCAGCACAAAGCTAATTATCAACATTTTACATAATAATTCCCCATATAAAGAAAATGTTTATACTTTTCCATCTGTACAAAATAATTGGGTTGCTGGATTGCTGCCAACTATGACAATAGATATCAGGTTTGCCATGTGCCATGAGCCAGTGTTATATCATGGGAGAATGCGACATGAAGAAGTACAACGGTGATCTAGACTAGAGCTTGTCCAAACATTTGATTATGTACAGCAACTAGTCAGTACTTCTGTTTAGTTTGTGTTATAGAATGTATATTATTATTATTGTGGATTTATATAGCGCCAACATCTTCCATAGTGCTTTACAATTACATGTATACATTCACATCAGGCCCTGCCCTGAAGAGCTTACAATCTAAGCACATATGATTGTGGGGGAAATCAGAGTGCCCGGAGGAAACCCACGCAAGCACGGGGAGAACATACAAACTCCTTGCAGATGTGTCCAAGGGTAGAATCGAACTCAGGACTTCAGCGCTGCAAGGCATCAGCGCTAACCACTGAGCCCAGTTAAATATTCTATATAACTGGGTAAAATATACATTTCCCCCCATTCTTAAGTGTGTTGTATCACTTGTGGATTACAAATGTGGATTACAGGACAGGCCTCAAACTTTATCAAACTCTGAGGTATCATACTTTTTTTAAAGGGAAAGTTTAAAGGAAAATATTATTTTTTAAATTAAAGGGTATGTCCACCCTAAAAATCAATTTTGGATATATGATTCCTCCTGTCCCCCCAGCCCCAACCGCTCTATTTATACTCTTAGAAAGTGCCCCAAACTTTACTTACCTCCCCTCTTTCCTCCGCCGCGCTGCCGGCCCTCTGCTTGCGAGAAAATGCAAGCAGAGGGGCGGGACCGGCAGTCGCGTCTGTCACGGACGCGGCTGCCGGCAGTTCATTTCGGCGCGGGAAAGAGGGAAGGTAAGTAAAGTTTGGGGAGCTTTCTAAAAGTACAAATGGAGCGGTTGGGGCTGGGGGGACAGGGGGAATCCTGTATCTTAAGGGTTTTACACTAGGGGGAGGAAATCCTGAGAGGGAGGGAGAGGGAGGGGGAGGGAAGGGAGGGGGAGGGAGGGGGAGAAGGGCTGCGTACGCATGCCAAACTTCTCCCAGAGGCCAGGTAGGAGGCAGAGTCCTATAGGGACTCTGCTATCCTCCTGGTGGGCAGTTTTTGGGACTTTGGGGGGGGACTACAGGAGAACCTTATGGAGCTGGGATGTGAGGTAAGGATTAAACTACATACATGATGGGGCCAGTAGTTGGGGATTATAGTTTTGGGGGTGGACATGCCCTTTAATAGTTTATATTATGCATACCGTATATACTCGAATATAAGCCAAAGTTTTTAGACTTTAAAATTAACCTCAAAAGTTAACCTCGGCTTATACTCAGGTCACAGGCATTACTAACCTTGCTTGCGGCAAACTGGAGTAGTCAGGAGCTTGAGCGTGCATGAAGGTGCGAGCGTGCACGTACGCTCATCGTGGGAACGTCAGAACCTACGTTACAGTCTGCCTCTTCTCAGCCCGGACCAGACTTACTTGTGTGGAGTTGGACACCGGACATGTTAGTGGAGATGGAGGTGACACAGAGTCAGTCGCACACTGTGTCTGTCATTGAAATCAACTATCTTCAATGCGCTGAGGTGAGAAACAATTTACCTGTACTTCACCAATGTGTAAAGGACCCTGCAGTACAGAACAAGTCTGTACTTTACCCAGGGAACCATGCAGCCAGTGTTTAATTCTTAGTAGCCCGTACTATTGAGTGTTTACTGTGTGTCATTTTCTTTAAAACCTTTTAAATGTAAAAATGTCTACCCAGCCTCCCTGTCACTATGAATATGGTAGCAGTAAATTCATAGGGAGTTATAGTTCAGCAGCAACTTATGGCCCCTCCAATTTTCCATGGTCTCTTTCCTGTAATATAAACATATACATACAACAATTCTGGATAGAATAAAACATTACAGTATCATTTGAGTATAAGTAATACAGTATGGGAATTCTGCTGTCCATTTAAAGGGTAACTAAAGCCTCTAAACAATACAAAATATCAAGGAGGTTTGCAGTAGTGGTGATCATTTCTACCCTCAGCTTATACACTTTATAAACAAAGGGGTTTTAAAATACATTACTGTGAATGAAAAGCCTTTGTTTATAAAGTATGCCAGTGTGCAGATAATATGGTATTGTATGGGGACTAGGAATGTGCATTGATTATATTTTCTATGTTTGTATAAATGTTTGACCAGATCAGTAGCACTTCAGCTAAATGTAGCCTAATTGGAGTGCTTCCACAATGCTTGTATTGTATGTATTTATTGGAAAGCCTGGTCAAGCTTCCATGTGGTAATAGCACCCCCACCACGCCCCTTTTATGGGAGGTTCCATGCCTTTAATATAAAGCACTGGGTAGATGGCCTCTTCCCTCATTTTAAAAAGCCTGAGGGGAGTGAGAAAGCATGTTATATGGATCCAGTGCACAACTATGAGAAATGCAAAAATTTTCTAATGGTAATTGAAGTAAAAAAGGTTAGAAGTAAGAACCTTCCAGACCGGGGTTACCTTGACGTGGTTGGAAGGCTTTTCATTCATGTGATCACAGTAATGTATACTAAAACCCCTTTGTTTATAAAGTATGCCAGTGTGCAGATAATATGATATTGTATGGGGCCTAGGAATGTGCATTGGTTATCCTTTCTATATTTGTATAAATGTTTGATCAGATCAGTAGCACTTCCGCTAAATGTAGTTGTAAATTAGCCTAATTGGAGTACTTCCACAATCCTTGTATTGTATGTATTTTTTTATTGGGAATCCAGGTCAAGCTTCCATGTGGTAATAGCACCCCCAACACGCCCCTTTTATGGGAGGTCCTATGCCTATAATATAAAGCACTGGATGGCCTCTTCCCTCATTTTAAAAAGCCAAAGGGCTGGGGGGGAAGTGAGAAAGCCTGGTATATGGATCCAGTGCACAACTTTGAGAAATGCAAAAATGTGCTAAAGGTAATTGAAGTAAAAAAGGTTAGAAGTAAGAACCTTCCAGACTGGGGTTACATAGACTCTGGTTTAACATAGGTGCCCTAGCACTTTGTTTAGGAGGCCTATGCCTAAAAACAGCCATGGGCTGTTGGATGGGTTAAACATTCTCAGATCTCTGCAAAGCCACTGAAAAGGGCAAGACCAAAATGGACACTTAGGGGTCCTGCAAACAGGAAGTCAGAAATTTTAATGCATTTATTTATGTACAGACAAAATGCTGGATGGGCAGGTTAAGGTTATTGACATGGGAAAGTACTGTTGTTGTTTTGTTTTTTTAAATCATATGTATTTGCATTGAATTTCCCCTTTAAATAGTAATTAAAAATCACAAAGTACCACTTCCATTTAATTCAGCATCACTGGGGGTACCTTAGATGACCAACAATACTTACTTAATGTAGAGCTTATTGGTCCTTGCTTTGGCCAAAGACAAGGCCTATGGGAAGACACTTCTTCAGAGTGATCGTTCCATAGGCCAGACTGGTGGGAGGAAATCTAAGTATGTATTGCTGGCAATCTAAAGCACCCCCAGAAGTGAGGAGTTAGTACATTACGTTTATAGTAGCGAACGTGTGGTTTTGGGGTGTTTTATAGGTTTTGAAATGTTTTTTAAAACCATGCTTAGAAACTTGAAACATTGCTTTACACAAAAGAATACAGAGATCCCTATGAAAATGATATACAGTTAAACAAGGAAATTGAAGGGAAGTGTATTATACTGTTAAAATGTAACTAAACCTCAAATAAATAATAAAGAATAAACTTTTTTTTTTAATTATGTTTACTTATATTAAATAAAAATAAACATATACATACATACTTGTTTCTTGTTTTGTATGCTCAAGTAAGTAGAAACATCTTAGCAGCCTTTGTGATAATTGCGCTCTATATACAGCCACTGGTTAATCACAAGCCTTTTCTATATTTTGTTAGTCAGTCAAGCACAATTATTTGTTCCCTGTTTAAATAAAAATCCTTTTCTTTTTCAATAGTAGTTGATGATTCTCATTTTTTCAACTGGAAGAATTCTTTAACTAACCGAGAATGCCTAGTTTCCAATCCCAATGCTACGGCACAGATAATTTCTTTTTAGAAAAGAAATTATAGTAATTGATCATTGATTTATACAATTACAGTGCTGGAATCATTCAAAATAAAAATATAAATCTACAGAATGGAAAGTAATGGAGAAAAACAGATATATTCTGATTGATTTGCTTTTTATAGAAAGATGTTTAATTATTTCTGTAACTGTCCTAATAGGTGAAAGGAGAACGGAAGGCAAAATAACCCCCCTTTAGATTTACCCAGAGGGAAGTCCTAGGTCCTAGACCCTGGGTACAGTTGGTAGCTTTTGGTACTACTCTATGTGCCCGCGCTACACCTCTGCAGTTTTTCCACTAATCCTTTGGATGCAATGCTTATGGGAGAATGCACCTGTCCCCCCATTGGTTGAACCATTATCTGACTTCTCTAGCTGGAACTGAAAGAGCTAGGACAAAAGTATCCAAACTACTGCAGTACTCCTGAGTGTACCTAGCATTTTATGTTTGGGTACAGTTAAAGGGAGATGGGTTCATTTTCCTTTTTCTTCTTCTTTAAACAAAAGTATATTTTTTTTTTAAATCTGTCTATTTGAAAGTCCAAAAATAACGAATTTAATTGCTTCTCAGAAGGGCATCAAAGGCCTGTAACTTATTAACTTTGAAATAAAACAACCCATCTGCATGTTTTACTGAAATGTTATGATGGATGGCTGGTTATAATCTTCCCTTTACTATACATAGGTAAGGAAAAGATAAGGAATTCCAGATATTGGAATGCCCTTTGGGGTAAGGGCTTGAGTACTTTTGCACCCCTACAGACAAATGTGCATTGGATTTTCGATTAAGGCCTTGTACACACGAGGAAATAGTTCAGTTTGAAATATCACGGCCTTACACATACATCTGGACATGCAGAACAACCTTGGACTTATACTAACATACTTCAGCCAAGTTCTTTGTAGTGCCTTCTTCAAGGTCCTAGTTAGCATCAAGTAGCTAAATATCTGATTGCAATTGAAGCTGTCAAATAGTATAAAGGAATGTGCATCTCTCCAAAGCCAGAAATATAACTAGTGTACAAATATAACACATCTAGACCATGTGCAAAAAATAAATCATCAATTTTATTCAAACATAATCTGTATAATTATTAAAAGAAAGTCTTGGTAGAGACATACTGATTTATTGGATATTCCTTTAAAACTGTACTTTTTATGATTTTGGAGGAATTATACTATTGAAGTGTCCATACAGCAGAACAACATTGCCCAATTCATTAATTCCATGGTGGCTCATTTAACCCTTGTGCCTACTCCTCCACTAGTGCCCCCTGCTCCAATTGACATTCCTTCCCAAAGAGAATCAATAATAACGCCACCTCCTCATTTTGATTGGAACACTCAGGCTTGTAGTGGCTTCATTAATAAGTGTCAAATCAACTTTGCACTACAACATTCCAAATTTATCTCTGACCGGGCTATGGTAGTTGGCAATATCATCGCCTTGTTTGAAGGAAACACTCTGGCTTGGGATTCCCAGATATGGGAGAAAAACCATCCTACCGTTAACATCTCAACCTTCCTTGACAACTTCAAGAGAATCTTCGAGTCTCAAGGCAGAACCACAGCAGTCTCTTCATGCCTAATGTACCTTTGTCAAGGCTCTCTCACAGTGAACAATATGGAATTGGCCTTAGATGTTCAAATGGACTCTGCCTCTACAGTGCTGCACAGGGGCATTTTGCCAATCTTGTCTTCTGAAGACGTGAATCTCCCAAGCCTATTGTACATATAAAGAAGGAGTCTTAACTATTACTACTTACTAAATCTCCTTTTCATATGGATCCTTTAAATTTTTCCTGCCTGTAATATAACCATAAAAGTATCCAGGATTAAAACTGATTGATTATCCCATCTGTTTATGAGTTGTATAAACTCCATCATGGAATCTTAATATATCTACAAATTTATGAAACACAGGCTAATCCGAGATGAAAAGTTAGTATAAAAATACTCAATGAACCAGCAAAGTTAGTAAATATTTGTACTAATTGGATTTTCAGTGCAGTAGGCTAGATCTTTCTTTTTGCAAGAACATGCTAATGAAGTCAAACTGTTTTTTTCTTTAGCATGAAGCTAAATTCTCTAGAAACATCTTGAATGGTTGATTAATATTTAGTAAAAAATAATGTCCACTAATTTCCCTTACCGTATATACTGGAGTATAAACCGAGTTTTTCAGGCTGAAAAATCAGCCTGAAAACTCGGACTCGGTTTATCTCGAGTCACTCACCTTTGAAGAAGATCGGCGTCCTCTCCATTCCGGCAGCAGCGTCCTCTCCATTCCGGCAGCCGCACGATCAGTCCATGTACTAGCGCGCCGGCGACGTCACTAATTGGCGCCGGGCTTGGCGCCAATTAGTGACGTCAGCCGGCGCGCCAGTACATGGACTGATCGTGCGGCTGCCGGAATGGAGAGGACGCTGCTGCCAGGAATGGAGAGGACGCTGCTGCCGGAGAGGAACTGGAGAGGAACTTACCAGCACACAGTCCTAGGAAGCCCTTGGATGGAGGAGAGCCCACAGATCCTGGATGAAGAGAGCCCACAGGTACAAACTTAACTGGGTTTGAGGGTGGCATTCAAGATGTTTTGGAAACTACAACTCCCAGCATGCTTTATTAGCTGGGAGTTGTAGTTTCCAAACATCTTGAATGCCAAGTGAGGGTGGCATTCAAGATGTTTGGAGACTCAACTCCCAGCTAATAAAGCATGCTGGGAGTTGTAGTTTCCAAACATCTTGAATGCCACCCTCACTTGGCATTCAAGATGTTTGGAAACTACAACTCCCAGCTAATAAAGCATGCTGGGAGTTGTAGTTTCAAAAACATCTTGAATGCCAAGTGAGGGTGACATTCAAGATGTTTGGAAACTACAACTCCCAGCATGCTTTATTAGCTGGGATTGTAGTTTCCAAACATCTTGAATGCCAAGTTCTACCCTCGGTTTATACTCGAGTCAACAACTTTTATTAGATTTTAGGTGAAATTTGGGTACCTCGGTTTATACTCGGGTCGGTTTATACTCGAGTATATACGGTATATACTTAGAGCATTTTCCAAAACTGTTCTATTTCTCTGTAAAAGAGATGATATTTCAACGGCTTGTTCATTTTTGTATTATTTTAATTGAAAATAAATAAATTATTATCTGAGACAGAGAACAGCTAAGGTTGGGCAATATGCATTTAAGATAAATTATAAGGCAGTAAATCAGACCGTGCGCGTTTATTTAACCTACTGCAATATTAAAATGGATTTCTTCAAAGAATTCCAGTCACTTTAAGTCTCCTTGACATTCTTGTTCTTGATAACCATAAATCTAAGTATATTTGGCAACCATGGAAACAAACACAAATATATTAACATAATGTGAGGGCTTAGACATGTGATTTGTATTCTTCTTCGACCAATTGAATAGTTTAGTTTCAAAACTTGTAACAATTCCATTGATACCCATATTGGAACATGTGACATTCCTACAATCTCACATGCTTATTAAAACTTACTTACCCAATGCACATTTACATTTCTTGTACATTTTACTTCCATTATTGCCTATCAATAAATTTAAATTCCACAGTGCACAATGAGATGAATATTCTTCTTGTCCATTATATAGATGGGTAGTAATGTACCTCCTATTGTGTAAAGAATAAGTTGCAATGAACCCTTTACAGTTTAATATAATGATATTAAAGGACAACTTCACTGTAAAAATAATTTTTAAAAAATTAAAAGTGCCTGGGAAAGGGAGGTAGGATTGATTATTTCTACCTCCCAATATAATTAAGTTGAGTAAAATTTTCATCTGCCAGGTTAGTGTCCTTGAGTTTCCTGTATTAAAGACAGTGCTAAAGCATTGAGGATGCCTGTCAGAACCATTTTTCCCCAGAAACATTAGGAGGTAAGAATTACCAATCCTACCTCCCTGCCCAAGGGATTTTTCATAAAAAAAACATATGCTCTAAAGTTCTCCTTTAAGTGAAAGAGGATACCCATGCCCATTTAAAAGCACAATGCAAAAGAGTGTTTTTGCGAAGATATAAAGCTGTTTGATCATGGAATTTCTTGGCAACTTCTAATATCCTAATATCCTTGTATTTTGCAACAGAGAGCAACAAATTATTCTCTATTTGATAAACAACAATCCTGCAATTCGGAGCCATATAAACACAGATTAGCTATGTCTCCAATTCTAATCAGTATTTAGCTGTGTCAATGTCACATGACTTTTAGTAAGCCATGTGACACCAACAAATTGTCTATTTCTTCATTGAGGGAATTGTTACTTTATAAACAAGCAAATCTCTGAACATTTTCTAAAGCCCATTAATATAAATTTTCACTTAAAGGACAGTTATACACACCCTTTCCCCTGTTCCTTAGCTGCATAGTACCCAGACCGGGGACCTAAATCCTCACCCTGAGTACTTTACCTAACATCTGATATATTTACTAAAAATTTCCCTTGGTGCACTGGTTCATTCCTCCCCTCTATTGTTGTGTGATTTCTCCTCGCACCCCTGTATTGGTGTGGTGCTGTTTGCCCAGACTGTTAACCACAGGACAGTGTTTTGGATATTTCTAGGTAAGTAGTGGTGGGACGCACACACATTGGTTTAAATGCTTTTTATTGTGACAGATGTGGCAGATGCACCTGAGGAAGGGGGTAACCCTGAAACGTTGTGCTCACAGAATGTCACAATAAAAAGCATCCTGCTTCTGCTTCTGTCTGCTACTTACCCAGAAAATTTCTCCCCTCTGCCTTTCTCAGAGGGGAGAAGACACACTCTGCACACTCTTCTCTTTCTGAGAAGACGCACTCTGCAAAGAGATTGTAGAAGAGGACCAGAACGCAGAGGGAAACATATGGTAAGTAAGTTCAGCTGTTAGGTAAAGTACCCAGGGATGAGAACTTAGCGTTTTAGATCGTCAAACTGGGCACTTCTAATGAGAGGAAAAAGAGGGAGGTGAGTATGATTGTCCTTTAACATCAGCCAAATAATGGCCATTTTCTGTGGTTACTTTTCCCCCCTAAGAAATAGTTGAATTGAGTAAAATTAAAGGGTATGTCCACCCTTAAAAAAAATTTTCCACCAAAGATTCCCCCTGTCCCCCCAGCCCCAACTGCTATGTTAATATTATTAGAAAATGCCCCAAACTTTACTTACCTCCCCTCTTGCCTCCGCCGCGCTGCCAGGCCCTCTGCTTGCGAGTAAATGCAATCACGGACATGGCTGCCAGAAGTTCAGTGCGGTGGAGGCAAGAGGGAAGGTAAATAATGTTTCGGTCATTTTCTAATAATACTAACATAGCGGTTGGGGCTGGGGGGACAGGGGGAATCTTTGGTGAAAAGGGATTTACACTAGGGGGAGGGAATCCTAAACGGGAGGGAGAGGGAGGGAGAGGGAGGGGGAGAAGGGCTGCAGTGCGCAAGCCAAACTTCTCCCGGAGGCCAGGTAGGAGGCAGAGTCCTATATGGACTCTGCTATCCTCCTGGTGGGCAATTTTTGGGACTTTGGGGGGGGGACTACAGGAGAACCATATGGATATGGGATGTGAGGTAAGGATTAAACTAAACTACATGATGGGCCAGTAGTGGGGGGGATTATGGTTTTGGGGGTGGACATGCCCTTTAACTAAGGTGAAAAGCTGTGTTTAACATATGTTTATGGTTAAATGTCCAAATTAATTTGAACTTGGCAAAAGGATTTAATATGAATATAGGTATTTCATTTGTAGACCTTTATTTGCCACGCACTAGGAACATAGATTTATTCAGGTTTCTCTTATTATAATTTACTTTTATCTTGCTCCTTAAATGTGATAAAGAAAAGTGATAAAATTAACTACAAAAAGGAATTCTCCTTTAATAATGTGCTTTATTATAAAACACAAATCTTTTGAGTTTTGAAACTTAACAGGTGGATTTGAAAGGATTTAAATATTACATAAATCTTTTCAAAAGAGGTGGACTAAACCCTTTATTTTTTTATTTTACAAAAGCACCAATATCAGGAAATATATGGTGCCATTCACTTTCAGATACGTCTTATAATATATTGTGAAAGGATTTAACATCAGAAACATTATTTACTGTTTTTCCCGCTACAAACCTATTATTATTTTACTACTATGGTGCATTGATCCATCTTATTATTTCTGACAAAGGGAGAGTACAACAGAGGGATATCAAAACCAAAGACTAAATAAGCCTCTTAGAACCACCCAGATAAATCCAAGGCCATGTAAATAATATAGTGGCTACATGATGTGATTAAAAATAAGGTTAAATTCAAGACAGAGGAGTTTATTTTTAAGTACCTTGTTTCCAAATGCCCTAGTGCTGCAAAATAAAGTCAATACCATTCTAATATGGCTGCTTTTTAACAAGAATGTTAACTTGAAATCTAGCTGTATAGGGAATAAATATATTAATATAATATGCACTCTAATAGCTTTTCAATGATTTAGTATGCTGCAATGTGGACATTTCTGAAGATTTATGCATTTTTTATTAAAATAAAAATTAGAAAAAAAAACTAGTTACCCTTAACAGATGTCAATATACTCGCTTTGTTTGGGTCCCAATGGATAAATACATACTTAAAAGTTACGTTTGACCATTTATGTTTAAAAGGCATTTTAATTTAAAAATAACCTAACATTTTTATTTATTAATTACAGTCATCTATTTTTATTTTGCTTTAGGGCTAGGTCCCGCCGTTGCGATTTTCCCAGGTTTTGCGATCTGCAATAACATTTTATTTATAATGTAACTCGTGCTAAGTGGGCCCCACTTTGTGGGCTGCGCTCTATAGCAATTTATTAGATCACTATCGTAATGTATTCAATCCCAATTTTAACTTTATCAAAATAGCACTTAATAAAAGTTTATGGAAGTGCATGAAAAAGCAGACACAAGTGACCAAAAGCAGACACAAATCAGTAGGCCGTGTGATTTTTTTAAGGTGTCTTTTTACCAATAATGCCCAGAAAAACGCCAAAAAATGGGTACACACTTTTATATTCGCTTTTTAGCGTGTTGTAGTGGGAGCTCAACCTTAAACAGTACATAATATATCTAATGTAACTTAATCACTAGGAATGGGTGGACAATTACCTGTTTCAGTGTCAAAATTTTCCCCAACTTTCAATAAACTTTCATCATAAAATGGCCCTTTCAATGGCAGTCATTGCACTAGATAAATTACAATGTATCATGGTAACTATATGGTACATATATTTTACATGCTCTCCTTCAGATAAATACTGAGTTAGGTAAGTCTCTTGCACAGCTGTAATATTATGTCCTCTTTCCAGTCTGGTGTGCCCAGTTCTCTTTCTCCTTCAGATAAGTAAACCCACGTATTGCAGGGCCCCTTCCCACCAAATGTCTAACCTGCGGCCTTGTGTTTTTATACAGGGTATGGAATTCCGAGGTGACTTTTAATATTTTATCAATTTATAGCAGGGGTACATTATTCATTATAACCTACTCCTTTTCATCTGACCCACATTCTTTAAGTGCAGTTCCCTGAAGAGGGAGACACAACAAAACCCCCCACCTGCTCCTTAATGCAGGCCAAAAATTGGCCTCTCTCTCTCTCTCTCTCTCTCTCTCCCCCTATCCTCTAACCCTCCCCCTTTTCCTTAATTCACTCCGAAAAAATGCCTTTCTCCCTCTCACTCCCTTCATTATGCAGCATGGATACAGCCTTTTTACCCTTTCCCTTACCGCTCCTTAACCAGTGTCCTTAATCTCCTCCTAATTACCCTGACAGCAGATGCAGCAGTCTCTCCTGCACTTCATCCAGTCCTGCGGAAGGAGAGAGACACGTCACAGGAATGAGGAAGGTGCGTAATATTCAATAGTGGGTATCTCTGGGATTTTTGTAGGTTTGGACAAATAACAATAAGTTTCTGTTTCACAGACTATTTTTCGCTGCTGTCCCTCATTCCACCCTACTTTTCCATTTAAGTATTCCTCTACTGTTTTTCCACCGTAATTTATGCTTTGATTGTTTGTCTTCCAATATACCTAAAAATAAGCACATTAAAGAACAAAATCACCCCAAGCCTGCAATAGTTAGAAAGCTAAGAGATGAAAGTTTAACCTGAAATTCTGCATTTAGTCAGTCCCAGGGATGGGTGAAGGGACCTCATGATGGGTTCAGGTCGGGTAGAATTGCCAAAGGGGCAGGTATAGTAGCACAGGGCAATAATTAGGAGGGGTCAGAGGCAGAAAGAGGGGCACAGCCACAAGTGTTCTAGGGGTAGGGATTGGGAGCCCTTCAAAGTCAAAGTCCCCTTCCCTCCCTATCTCTTTTCTTTAGCTTATGTCCTTTTTTTTCTTCATATCGATTACTGGAAAGGGGATTGTTCGTAATACTGATAATCTCATTAGGGGGACACAAAAGTCCTAATTAGGATTGATGGGAGGGCACATTGTGTAACTCCGGATATTGACGGCACCTCAGTCATGTTCTGCTACCTTTCTTCCAGCTGTCAGTCATGGATGGAACAGATTACATAAAATCCAAAGACTGAATGCTATTTCCCTAGCAGTGAGGCAGAGGGAAGGGGGAGAGCATAATTTTGCTGCATAACATATTAGCCCTACCTCTGTCATCTTTCTTACTGTAGCTTTGGGAGGTAATTTACCTGTATATAATTTTTTCATTTGAAAGGTGAGCATGCCCTTTAGAATGAATTTCAATTAACAATATTCACCTAAACGTTATTGTGATATTGTGATTCATCCAGCTTGACATGAAGATTTTCTTCCAATAAAAAAATCTAATGTTTCCAACAGTTTGCTTGCAAGTCAAAAAGTAAACAGTAAGATTTTAGCAGAATAAATACGAAGCATTACTGGGTTCAGATGTCTTGCGAATTCAGAAAGTGCAGTGTTCAAAACTATTTCATGCAAAGCAGCACTTCAAGGTGAAAGAATACCAAAATACAAAGGAAGCTCCACAGATCCTATAATTATCACTTGGTCAAACCATATGTTCCTCACCTCTAAATTCAGCCTATTAGCGTAAAAATCATTTATAAAATATTTAAGGCTACTGGCATGTGTGGTGTCTCTGCTGCTTTCTAGTGTTGCTCTAGGTAAATCTATTGTACACATGGGACACTCCAGATCCCCATGTATCCTTTCAGCCCAGATACATTGAGCTAACACCACTCATTTCACCAATAGACAAGCTCCTGCTTGCTGGGAGGCTTGTAGCTCCTCTTTAGGACTGGTTGCCCCCTGGACTTAGAGTGCGGGGTATCTGAGCTTAGGCCAAAAATACAAATGGAAATCGAAAGCGCAACCGTCGGACAGGGCACAACCAGCCTAGAGCTGGGCAGTTGCTTAGTACAGAATCAGAAACCAGAATCAGAGTCAGGGACAGAGCCAAGGGTCAGTAACAGGACAATCAGCGAGGCGATCACACCACGAGCAAGGGAAAAACCACAGGCTATAACGGGCAATGAGAAAAACCTAAACGGAGATTAAACAGAGGCAAAAGACAAATCAGAAACATAGAGAAAAGCAAGGCAGAAACATTTCAATTTACCAAATAAGAATCAGCCAATGAGAGCCTGGCGCGCTCCTCAACCGGCACGCAAAACAAACATTCGAGCATGCATGCACGTTCATGTGCAAGGAATGTCGTTCGTATAAACCTGGAAGTAAAGCTGCAGTTGGAAGGAGGACACTGTGGGATCGGGAGCCGGTGAGCGGCGGTTGCCAACAAACTTTAGCCTGTGTGTGAACTTTAATACCAGCTTTTAGCTGACATTAAAAAATCATGCAAAAAAATTGGCTCGCATATTATTTTGAATCACTTGTGCTGTGTGTCTTTTGCGATACCCATGCAGTTTGCCCAAGTAAGGGGTTAAAGTTGCTGCTGCACTAAACAACATTAAATGGTTACTGTGACTTTAACTTCAAAAATGTGTGCATTGCCTTTCCTTAAATCTTCCCGTTTGTGTTTGTATCCCCACCCCCCTTATGCTAAAGTGCATTTACCTCTGGATCAACTCTTTGGTGGGGATTATGGTTACGCTAAAAAGATTGGACTAGATGGAAATATATCTTTATTCAACCTCCAAAACTATATAAGATGTTTCAGGAAGGATCCTATCCTATCGTCAATTTCAACTTTTGTTGCAACTATGTGTGTATTGTAGGTTTCTGACATCTATTTTTTATGGAGATATCGGCATGCGGTTTTGACTTACTGGAGTGTAAATCCCTACCAAGGCTTTTACTAGGACAGAGGCATAGGAACCTTCTCTGAAGCTGGTTTTACAGCAAATTTGTGCTGCAGCTGCAACTGCATTTGCCATTACTGCAGCAGTAATCACCTTCACTGTGAAGGCCCATGATTATGGTTGCTTCCCTCCAGCTCTCAGATTTACATATGTTTTACCTGTTAGCTAGGGAGTTAGAGAACAATGTTATTACTGACCCTCCTTCTATTATTAAAACTATAATAGTTTTTTAAAATATATAAATGCCTGCATGCAATATGGATTTATGTTGTCTATAACTTTATATAAATGAATACATAATGTAGCCAGGGGATAATGAGGGACACTATTCCCAACCCCAAACTGTGCTTTGGGTGACAATTAATTTGTGTGTGGGCATTCGGTTGGGTGTTGGGAGAACTGAACTTCAGAACACTTATAGGTTGCAAGATTATTCTCTAGTAAGTTGCATGTAGTACTAAAGTAAGAAGGCTTCCATGTTTCCCTTCTCCCTCTGACCCCAGTATTCACTGTCTCTATGCACAGAGTGTTTTCTATACATATGTCTCTACTTCAATATGGAAGATCCTGATGTGATTTTGAAAGTTGCTTGTTACCCTGCAGTTTCCATTATGTTCCTAGCAAAAGATAAAATTCCTATGTGTACTAGAGGTTTTATATAGTATCTCTGTTTGGGATGGGGTAAAAGCTTTGCTTTTAGCAAGACAGAGTACATGAAGTTGCAGTCCAATTCCCCTGGACTTTTTATTTTTACTGAAATGTTAAGGGTCAGAGATCCCACAAGGCCCTGCTACCTTAAACAATCAACATTCCTATATCCCACAATTATACTCTTATTTGTTGTGAAATGTAACCACCTTACTTTACCGGAAAAAACACGCATGACACATTCTCTAAGTGGAAAAACATGGGAGGCCACTTTATTAATAAAAAACAATATATATAACAAATACATTGCAGAGTCCCTTTCTAAACTAAATGCGGTCTTCCTCCCCCATAGACGATTGGTATTATCTAGCTCGATTAGCCCCAATCATTCACCTCCCTTGCCAGGTGAGACCCCCTGCTCATCAGCTGGCCAAAATCGTGCTCCCACCAGCTGAGTCCCCCTGCACATCAGCTGGTGTGTGGAGGTGTAGACAATCGGGATTGTCCCGTCGTCCGTACCTACCCCAAATGATTGGTATTGACAGGCTTTGACTACAGCCCCAATCATTTACCTCCCTTGCCAGCTGAGTCCCCCTGCACATCAGCTGGCCTTAAATTGATTGGCATAACCAATCATTCCCCACCTTAGCCAGCTGAGTCCCCCTGTACATCAGCTGGTGTGTGGAGGTCTAGACAATCGGGATTGTCCCGTCGTCCGTACCTACACCAGGTGCCTCATCCACTTGGCCCACCTTAATACAACCTGAACACATAGCTCAGTGCTGCTAGTAGGGTCCCATACTGTATTTCCATGGCACCTGTTAACCAATGTTTGGGGGAGAGGGAGACCGCATTCCTCCACAAAAAGGAGGGGACTCCTGCCGCCATGACCTCAACTAGCCACTTTTTCCAAGTATTCCTGAAACCTATTTATGAAAATTGCCAATCCAACATCAGACAAATGAACCCCATCTGGTCTAAACAGCCCTTTACATTTAAAGTCAATATCAGGATGTTCAATAACCCCTCCCTTTAAAGAGTCCATAAATATGCACATAGCCTTATTCACTTACCTTCTCACTTTATCTATTGCCGCTGGAGACCTTGCCCCCCTCCACCTCAATCTTGGAGTTATATATGACCATACAATTTTAAGGTCCCTCCAAATAACTTTGTATCTAGCCAATTCTGCCTGCATGGCCAGCAATAAATTCAAGAATTTCTCCACCACCAAATCAATTCCTCCAGCATATACAATCAATAAATTTGACTGGCCCCACACTTCTGTAACTTGCCACAATTTATATCAGCCACTTTGATCCACAGTATCTTGTACCTTATCTGTTTGTCCCTTGCAGACCCCTGTTATATGACTTTGTTAACACCTTCGACCCAGATATTCCTCCTTTCTGGTTATTTGAGCTAAATGTTAAAGGTTAGTTCTGATTTCAACTTTCACAGGCTCACTTTATATACCTAAAGAAGTGCGGAAATCTACACTTAAACCTAAAACTCCTCCCCTTATTTCCCTGCCGCTCACTAGCTCCGCCCCCTTTCCCCTACCTGGCTCAGGTAAGGAAACCCTTTGTTCCTTCTCCTATACCCTATGCTAAACTAATACCAAGGCTTGAGACCTTTGCAATCCTGACCCTTACCTGCGTTCAGTCGCATCTGCCTTTTGCCTTTCTCCTTCTCTTTTATTAATATTTTGTTTCTTACATCAATGGTAGTAATACACTTCAAAAATTACTTTTTGTGTGTGTGAAAAGTAAGGATTATATCATTGTTGGGACTTGAGTATTGAAAGTGTTTGAAAAAAAAAACACCTGAAATCCCTGTGCTGTTATGTGATTAGCTGCTAGCTACTAGGAAGCAAGGCTGCAATGTATTTGTTTTAATCTGTTCAGCACTACAGAGCATGCAAAGAGTACTGTGTACACTTAGCTAGGTTCGCCCATCTAAGGTGGATTATGGGAGCTGATGCCTAGTACCCACAGGTTAATTTCATAAATCACCCAACAGCCACAGCAAAGGCAAAGTTGAGACACAAGTTTTTGTATGTTTGTGAATGTGCTCAGTCTATTGGGGCAATGTTGTATGGAGACTTTAGTTTTCATTTAAAATTTTAACTTTTATTTTATCATTTAAATACTATGATAGTAAAACAATGGTTATTTGTATTGCTGTTCTGTACATATTTTAGTTCTCCTTTAAGCTTTAATGAAGGAGTCACATTTAAAAGTAGAGTAGTCTTTCAAAAGAGGGTGTGGTCAAATAGTGCTCGTTACAAGATATGTGCCACTGTCTGATAAGTCCGTAGAAAAGTTTAGGACATGTTTGCTAATGTGACTGAGAAAAAAAAATGATTGTGTTTTATATTTGTGTAGCACTGGAAATACCCTAGGACAGGTAACAGTGAAAACTGACAATCACTAGTTTAGCCTTTGAGCTCCCTTTAGAACAATGATCATATACTTAAAACAGACGTAGTCAGTTTATATTCCTAACAAACAAATAAAGCATTGTATACCCCTCACATTTACAAATGTAAACAACATTTGTATTATAATGTGTTTCATGCACCTTCGCACTGATCAATATCAATCATTTAGGCAATTTCAATGTTGAATTGCTGCGCAATAGCGTAATTAAGATAACTGTTCTGCTGTAAATGACATCTGGCTGCAATTCTTGGATAATGTTCTATGTTTAGAGGCTTTACACAATTCAACATATTGATTTAAAGTTTGGAAATATCAAACTGGGGCAGAAAATTAGCCTATTGCTGTTAATCTTCTGGTGAATGTTGCTTATATAAAACTGACAGAATGTTGAACCAGAGCAGAGTAATTCAGCTGCATGAATAATGCCATATTAGTATAAGTTATATTGCACATTCTGATCACAAACCCCAGAATGTGATTTTAATAGGATTAATGAGCAGGGAATAATACATTGTCATTTTTCTTGTAGAGGTTTAGGAAAGCAATAAGCAGCCGATGCACAAATGAGTCTCTTTTTGTAAGAAGTTGTTGATTGAATGCCAAAGGAGATGTGAATACAAAGCAGGATGTTGACATTCCTTTTGGATGTCCCTTTCCAAATCCTCTTTGTAATATCATACATAAAGCTGTCACTATCTAGGACATAATAATGTTATTTGTATACTATGATTACTTTATTTTTTCCTTTAAATTGGTTGAGTGTTTTATTTGTGAGATATTTCAATCTTGAAAGAAAAAAAAGACGTATCGGAAAATAAAATGCTTTGCACAAAGAATCTGCACGTTGGAGTAATTTAAGGAAATGTACCAATAGATATGGGAAAGGAACAAAGATAAATAAATCAGGGGAAGTCATGAAATGTAAATTTTTATGAATATTTCAGAATAGAGGAAGGTTGCACACTGTGAAAGTGCTTCTGGAAAAGCCCAGTGGTTTGCAGGATAAAAATAGTTATGACACATATTGGGTGATTAGAGACAGGTGAACTGAAAACATTTGGGTATGAAAGTATAGGGAGCCAGTAAGCATTTGGTTGATTAGGACACTGGGACGATGAAATGATGTTTAGTATTTTTATAGGATCTATAAGCCCTTAAAACCAATCCCTATTCCCAATCAATCTTTTTATGGCAAGATGTGTCCCTCACAACTTACCATGGACACAACTGCATGTTATTCCTCTGGCTGTCCTGGCTGACTTTAACAGCAGCTCTGCACTGGTTTAAAAAAAAAAAAGTTTCTGCAAAAGTGCCTATGATTAGTATAGCAATTACAAGTGTTGCAACAACCACATATTCAAGGAGATGCAATATGCCATGCTATGGGGAAAAATAAGTGCAAAACCCATGCTAACTCATGTAATATTGCACACATGTCAATCATGTGGCCATTTGTTTGTGGCACCGGTGACTGTACAGCATTCAAGATCTACTACACCTCTATCCATTTGTGCAGTCCCAAGCAGCAGTGTTACTATAGAGCTGCCTGTTTTTGAACAGTTGATCACAGCTCCTTTAATAAGATAACAGCTGATTGCAGTATCCAACATGCAGATCTAGTCACACCGCTGCTTGGGACTGCACAAATGGGAATTGCACAAATGGATAGCAGCATAGTAAGGCTTGGATGCAGACACCATTGTCTGATTACGTATTAGCCCAGCACTGTGGAGGTAGGTGTGACAAAGGGCCTTTCATTGGTTTGTCCATTCCATTACCGTGCCAGAAGAATATGGTGGGCATTCCACACTAGCACATGATCCTGCCATAGACAGGGATCCCAGTCTAAAACAGTGTGCTACACACCCTTTTCCTGCTGAGACCCAGCACTAGGCACAAGCGTAACAGAGTCCCATTCCTGCAAATGCTAAGTATCTTAATAAAAAACTTCGGCCCACCACTTGGCCTATTTTTTTGGCCCCTTGTGTGACTGAGATTGGTTAGCAAGGGTTTTGTGCTCATTTTGCATTGCCTGCGCCATGCATTGCTTGCATAGTGCAAGCAATGCAATAAATTTAGAGATGCTTGTTGCACTCGCTTTTTCAATTGTGGCTTTAAAGCCATGCAAGAGTTCGCAACTTACCAATTACACACGACACAATACAAGTCCCAAAGTGGTTACTACATCGTGGGAACAAGTGCAGGTCCTCTGCGATAGGAAAATTTATTGCATTGCCCCATTCTGTTGTAAAGCCAGACTAATCCTATTTACATCACAGAAAACAGGTTGTCATAAATTTAAGATGGGAATCAGCTGGTGTGGTTGTTGGTATATGGCAGTGTGATGGGTTTGAACTACCTTTAACTAAAGCCGTGTATTGAACCTATGCAATACCAGCCCTTATGGCATGCAACATTCAGATGTAAAGCTGTATTTGTTGAACAGGGAAAAGAATGCTTGTGAAGGTTCTCATTCATCCTGGTATGGTATATCTGTTGTATTCAGTTTCACTAGTCATCTGACTGTCTTTTTCCTTCTATTGTATGTATTTATTAGGAAGCCTTGTCAAGCTTCCATGTGGTAATAGCACCCCCAACACGCCCCTTTTTTGGGAGGTCCAATGCCTTTAATATAAAGTACTGGATGACCTCTTCTTCATTTTAAAAAGCCAAAGGGCTGGGGGGAAGTGAGAAAGCCTGCTATATGGATCCAGTGCACAAGTGTGAGAAATGAAAATGTTTGTTAATGGTAATTGAAGTAAAAAAGGTTAGAAAAAAGGTTAGTTCCAGACTGGGGTTACCTTAACGTGGTTGGAAGGCTTTTCATTCATGTGATCACAGTAATGTATACTAAAACCCCTTTGTTTATAAAGTATGCCAGTGTGCAGATAATATGATATTGTATGGGGCCTAGGAATGTGCATTGATTATCTTTTTTATGTTTGTAAACGTTTGACCAGATCAGTAGCACTTCCGCTAAATGCAGTTGTTAATTAGCCTAATTGGAGTGCTTCCACAATCCTTCTATTGTATGTATATATATATATATATATATATGTGTGTGTGTGTGTGTGTGTGTGCTCACACAGTGTAAAAGAGCAAGGATGCATCAGAGACTGCCAGTACTGGATCAATCCATGGGTAAGTTCTTCCTCTGCTCCTGCAAGTCTGCAAGTTTTACTGAAGAATGGGAGGTAAGACATAGTGCATTTACCTCCTGTTCTTCAGTAAAACAGTAAAAAGTAAGTTAAAGTAGGTAGCTTGGGGAGTTTAAATAAAGGTGGGAATAGGGACAAAGCTAGAATTTAAAATGCAAATGGGGTGAAGGAATGAGATACTTGTGCATTTTATGAAATAATGCACTCCTTTACATTATAATATAAGGATATTACACTGTAATGGGCACATTATCTTAATATATATACAATACACATTCGAAGGTTACTGAACAAACTACTACATTTGAGGGTTGTCGCTGAAACGCCGCAATCGAGGGTTATCGAGTTTTCGATAATTATCGAAAATAAGTCTGCAATTTTGAAAAACCCAAACTAGTTCATAGTCTAAGAAGTTCTAAAGAGTTTGAGTTTGTCCACACTATTAAAGTTCGGGTCGAACTCGGGTTTGAGTTCAGTTCTAGTCCATCACTATTATTGACTTCTGGTGTAACTGCAGGGGCCCGGGTCCCCCCGCGAGATTGGAGGCCGGCCCCAACCCACCAACTCCTGCTCTCCCCAGACTGAGGTCCACAATTAGCTGTTTTTAAACAAATAATCGCGCATATGAAGCAGGGGCGTAACTGCAGTTGCTCAGGCCCCCCTGTGAGATTGGATGCCACGCACCTGACTCACCATTCTGCTCCCTTCCCCAGACTGAGGTCCAAGCTTATCTGGTTCATCTATTTTTAAACAGCTGATCAGGTGTGAATGAAATATATGCACGATCAGCTGTTTAAAATACCTGAATCGAACTGGAGATTGTTTTCTTCACATGCGCGATCAGCTGTTTCAAAACAGCTTGTCATGGAGGTTGTGGTGGGCCTTCTTACCATCTAGGCCCCCCGCGGTTGCGCGTGGGGCTATTTACGCCACTGCACACCCCAGCTTGCATGCACACACTTACCTCTCTACTACACAACAGGGGTGTTCTGTGAGCAAACTTTTCAGTTTGCTTCATGGTAGGTGTGTGCCTATCGCTATTCATCTTTGATAATGGCTGCTGTCTTGGGACTGCTTTAATTTTACTCACTACTACCCTTAAGGAGTCTGAGCAAGGAGAGAGCCTCTAATAATTATTTCTAGACAGCCACGCAAGGCATCAGGCATCTGACACTACTGCAAAGGATAATAATGTTGGTAAATATGCTTTTTTGTGTGGTTTTTATTCTGGGGGTGGAGCTGGAGATGGATATGTGGAGGGATGAGCAGGGTTATATTGGGGAGTGTCTGAGTAAAGGTGACCATACTTGTATATTAGATAGATTAGACGTTTGTCTATAGACAAATAGACCGCCTAGCCCCTGTTCTTTTATGCAATCAAATTCACACAAGGAATGGGACAGATAGGATTTTCTCAAGATAAGAACCACTGCTTGTAAAATGTGGTATTTGGCTGCAGCCACACTACAACACAGTACCGCTGGTGATCGCATGCACTCTGAAAATGGATCGAACACAATTTGTGTTAGCCTGGTATGCCTAGTGTATGGCTAGCTTTACCATCAATCCAGCTGAATTGCAATGGTCTAAGAATTAGGAATCAGCTCCACTCTGCGCAATCTGATTCCCTGTAATGTAACCAAGTAGAAACTATAGCATTGTATCCTTTCAGTGGAAGAATTAGCAAATTCTAATTCTCTGGGAATCCAAAATCAAGCTGCTGCATGTTTGTTTTCTTATCTCTCTAACAGATCTTTCTCTGTCTCTTGCCAATAAGACTTCTCAAGTTCCGCTAGTGTGGGGGTCCCTCAGGGCTTGGTTTTTTAACCTTTCCTGTTCTCCCTTTACACCCTCTATCTCTTTGAGAGAAATAACCCCAGAATTTCACTAGCCACTGGAGTTCAACTCCAAATCTCTAAACGTCTGCTTTCTATTTCTTCCTGGATGGTGCACTGCCGCCTTAAAACTATCTAAAACTGAATGAATAATTTCCCCCAAAACTAGGACCTAGTCCACCCTTCTCCATGTCTATTGAATCTGAATGCTGCCTTGGAGTTATCTTTGACTCCTCCCTTTCCTTCCATCATCCAATTAATAATATCACTAGGACATGTCATTTTCTCCTTCGCAATATTGCAAAGATCCGCCCTTTCCTCACTCGCTTCACTACTAAAATGCTCATGTGTGCCTTTGTAATTTCCCGTCTTGACTACTGTAACATTCTGCTACTTGGACTCCAAGAGAGATTGGTAGTTTGCATTATGCTCTCATGAACAAACCCACCTAACACCTGTAAGGATCTCCTGCTCTGCCTTATGTTACCCCTAGATGTCACTATTTCTTGTTCCTATTTAGTCCACTAAGTGTCGCTGTTTTGTGTTCCGGATATCACCTCTAGTTGGCACTGTTTTGTTATTCCAGCAGCAGGCCATTTCACCTTTAGACAATTATTACTCATCATGTTCACCTGATTGCCGTCTCCAGTTATTTAAGGACTCCACCCCTTCAGTTCTTTGCCAGATCGTCGTTTTTGTGGCCACTCTCCCCATTCATCTTCCTTGCTCCTGTTCTAGACCTTGTTCTTGTTCCTAGTCCTTGTCTAGCTTTTATTCCAGTCCTGCTCCAGTCCTGTTTCTGTGCCTGTTCTAGTTCCCTATTATCTTTCCTTTCATTCTCTTGTCTTTTGTATATAGTCATGTTAGTAGTCTTATCATTTTCACTGTGTGTTTGGTGTGTTTAATAAACAGGTTACCTTGACCTCTGCTGCACTTCGGTCTCTTTGTACTTTCTTAGTTGCTTTGCAGCAGCGCTCATCAAGGGAGCGTTACAACACCTTTGTAATATACGAGCATTCCAGGAGAACTATAAGAAACCTGTGCAGCCATCCTTAATAGTAGGGTTTGTATTTGCAGTGACCATACACAATACAAACTATATACCTTACATGTGTCAGCACCTTATTTTCCTCTTCAGCCTTATTTCCTTTTTTATATTTCGCAACCCAACTCTTCTCAGTGTTACAACATTTAATTTCTCTCACTTTCTATTCTTCCTCCTTAACTCCCTTTTACACTTGTCAATCTTCTCTCTCTGATATGATGCACCTTTTTATCATGTATGTGATGTGTGGACACTGCTGACCATTTGCCTTTCATGTAGTGACAACTCCAGCTATAGATTTCAGGTTGGGGGACAACCAGGAAACATTCTGCTACAGAAAGGCAATTTTTTGGGATATTGACGTAATTAATGTTAACATTTAAAGGTAAATAAAGGTAAAATATAAATAAATAAGCAAACAACTATGGCCCCTAACTAGCCAATACCTGCAACTCTCACCTCTCAGCATTGCGCAGGAATTACTACTTCCTAGTATGTAACAATTGGTTCTCTGGCTTCTCAGTCATAACCCAGTAGTTACATTACAGTTTTTTGAGGAGACTAGAGGACTCACAGAGCATGTGTAACTTAATATAATTGATATAGATGACTTAAAATATTGTTGATTTTCACACAGAAAAGTTACAGTGAACTCTTAGCTAATCCATTCAGGCTTATTTATATTTTAACTTTAATTCTCCTTTAACACTTTTCCCTGGATCACAAGTGGATTTAAAACTTTGTGACTGTTGACTTGCGTCAGAAACATACATCTAAATCAGGTGATGTTTATTCGTTTAAAAACCCTACCAAATGGGCAAATATAGTTTTAACACTATGGTATGTGACTAGCACATCCTCTAAATGTGCTAATCACAACCCCTACAATTTTAACACCAGTGGCAACGTTTCTTTGTATCATATGTTAGATGAAAACAGCCCATGAACGGCTTGTTTTAATTCAATCATCTCTTATTATAACCTAATTACTATTAGACACAATTTTAATTACATTTTAACACCAACACTGTCTGTATTGCCCCATTTATTCTATCCCTTAAGTATATCACAACACAGATATTGCATTGTTGTGATCAGTTTTATTCAAGTAGCATCTTTTTCCGTAGAGCAGAATATAATTACTGCATTTATATCAGTGTATGAAGAGTTGGAGACAGAAAATGCCAATCTTTAGAAAAGAAACAAGAAAATACAAAATTGGTAACAAAAATTTACAAGATAAGGGAGTAAAGAATCTATTGTAGCTGGGGTTTTTGACTGGAAACAACAAGAGTTTAATGCGCAATATCCACAATATAGCACATATTCGGGGAGATTCAATTAAAGTTCTTATTGTTAAAAATGGTGCTAATTTTGTCCCAACCAATCAGATCTTATTTAACATTTGAAAGCTAACATCTGATTGGCTGGGCTAAATTAGCACCATTTTTAACTATAAGAACTTTAATTGAATCTCCCTGATTGTCTTTTTGATCAATCCCACCAATAAAATTATTTTGGCACCTATTCCTGTTTCATCTACAACAGATATGTGATGGCAGGGGGCTGTATATGTATTAGGAAAAGTAAGAAGTTACCCCTTGGCCCTCCTGCACTCACAGAGGCTGCTTCTGTGGTAGTTGTGTCTCTGCATAGAAGCCCTGTATTGCACTGATGCCATTCTATAAGATTGCCTCCAATGCCGCTCCCCTTTCAATAGTCATTAGCGATTATATATACTTGATTGATATACTTTGTATATATACATTATTACTTTACATATACGTTTTATTATATGCTCTTCTCTTGTAATTCTCTTTTACATTTTTGAAAAATGTAATATATTTGATGTACACAGCATTACTTTAGAAAGCAATAAAGTCCATTAGCTGCCAGTGAATTATGAAACTCTATTGGAAGCTTGCAATATATTATTACTGACAGTTTCATGCAGTTGATGTTATTTTTGGCATTAGGACAAATATTGTTTCAGAAAAGTAACTTGGACAAATTTACATTATAACGAAAACAACAATAATTTATCTCTTTTTAAATTAAAAATGAATAATAAAATGTAGACATTTGCTCAAATGTGCACAAACTATATATATATAACTGCATAACAGAGACTACAAAGCAATGATATTAAAATGCATACATAGTAACATACATAGTAAGATAGTAATTGAGGTTGAATAAAGACATACGTCCATCAAGTCCAACCTATTCACCCTCCTTTTTAACCCTACCTAACAGTTGATCCAGAGGAAGGCAAAAAAAAAACAGCTAAAAAAAATTCCTTTTTGACTCCAAATGGAAATCGGAAAGTATCCCTGGATCATCCAAAACTACAGTATATGTATTAATACCAGTAATTCTCAATATTTTTTAGTTTTAGAAACGTATCTAGCCCACTTTTAAAGCTATTCAATGAACTTGCCGTTACCACATCTGCTGGAAGACAGTTCCACAATTTCACTGTTCTCACTGTAAAGAAACCTTTCCTAACCTGAAGTTGAAACTTCTTTTCTTCCAATCGTCCACGTGTCCTCTGATATGACCTGTTAGTAAACAATCCACCAGAGTGTTTATTGTATGGCCAATTAATATATTTATATAAAGTTATCATATCCCCGCACAAACATCACTTCTCCCATGTAAACAGCCCTAACTTGTCTAATCTACCTGCATAGTCAAACCTCTCCATTCCCTTTATTATTTTAGTTGTCCTTCTATGAACTGTTTCCATTTCCAAAATGTGCCTTCTGTATATGGGATTCCAATACTGCACCGCATATTCCAAATGAGGTCTTACCTGTGCCTTGTAAAGAGGTAGTATAATGTTTTTTTCTCTTGAATCTATTCCCCCTTTTTAAACAAGACAATATCTTGCTAGCTCTAGCTGTTGCTAACTGGCATTGTTTGCTACAGCTAAGTCTATTATCTACCAGAACCCCTAAATCTTTTTCCAGTTGATATTCACTTAACAGTTTTTTATGGTGTAGGTGGCACAAGGATTGTTAAACCCTAAATGCATCACCTTATATTTATCAACATTGAATCTCATCTGCCATTCTGCTGCCCGTTTTGATAATCTATCTAGGTCTGCTTGCAGCACTTATACATCATTTAAAGTTTCCAAAGCTCTGCATAGTTTAGTGTCATCAGCAAACACAGAGACCTTGCTCTCAATACCCCCTTCTAAGTAATTTATAAACAGATTAAAAAGAAGTATCCCCAGCATGGAACCCTGAGGAACTCCACTTAGAACTTTAGCCCACGTAGATGTAGTTCTAATTGACCACCACTCTCTTCACTGCTACTGGATGAATTAAATAGCTTATTTGCCCAAAGAATAAAACAAGAAGCTCCCACATTTGGTGGATCCGAATTACAGCACACTTAAAGTATTTTAAATAAGAGCAGCACAAACACTAAAATAAATCAATGGAAATCTTTAGGTTTGAACGATGTTCCCTTAAAAATAATTTAATCCTCTGCTGAACAATTTAGGAAAGTCTACACAAATATAAATTCTTAATAAATTGAGCCAAAAAATGACTTTGACTCATCTTAATCTATGAATAAATGCATGTCAGTAGCCCTTTCTCTGAGGTGAGTGTGCTGGTGCATGCCTTCAATCCAATACTTGTTTTGCTCAGGCTAAGGTTGCCCATACAATAACAAATCCCTATTGTACAATCAAGCGAGCATACGATCAATCGGACATACATTGAAAATGTTCTTGTTAGGCAGATTAAAGAAAATTGTATGACGATCACTCATACACAAACGAACAATCGTACGATATAGGGATTTTTACGACTGGGATTTATTTAGGTATGTGCCCCATACATGTTTTCCCTCCCACTTTTAACTGACTACTCCTTCCATCTGATGTGACTTTCTATTGAGTCAAGATTATTTAAAGGGCATTTTAACCTCCGAATCAAAAATTTGCCCTGGTGCTAGTTTTAAAAAATCCTTACCTTACAATCCTGCTCCTTATACATAGTAACATAGTAACATAGTAATTAAGGTTGAATAAAGACATTCGTCCATCAAGTCCAACCTATTCCTATTTTTTTTAACCCCAGCTAAAATAGGGGGGAAAAAATTCCTTCCTGACTCCAAACGGCAATCGGAAAGTATCCCTGGATCAACCAGATCTATATGCATTAATACCAGTAATTCTCAATATTTTTTAGTTTTAGAAACTTATCCAGGCCTTTTTTAAAGTTATTCAATGAACTTGCCATTACCACCTCTGCTGGAAGACAGTTCCACAGTTTCACCGTTCTCACTGTAAAGAAACCTCTCCTAACTTGAAGATGAAACTTCTTTTCTTCCAACCTTAAAGGATGTCCACGAGTCCTCTGATATGACCTATTAGTGAACAATGCACCAGAGAGTTCACTGTATGGGCCATTAATATATTTGTATAAGGTTATCATGTCCCCACGCAACCGCCGCTTCTCCAATGTAAACAGCCCTAACTTGTCTAATCTGCCTGCATATTCAAGCCCCTCCATTCCCCTTATTAATTTAGTTACCCTTCTCTGAACTGCCTCAATTTCCAAGATGTCCCTTTTGTATATGGGATTCCAAAACTGCACCGCATATTCCAAATGTGGCCTTACCAGTGCCTTGTAAAGAGGGAGAATAATATTTTTCTCTCTTGATTCCATTCCCCTCTTTATACAAGACAATATCTTGCTAGCTCTAGCTGTTGCTAACTGGCATTGTTTGCTACAGCTAAGTCTGTTATCTACCAGAACCCCCAAATCTTTTTCCATTTCAGATGCACTTAACACAGAGTTATTTATGGTGTAGGTGGCACAGGGATTATTAAATCCCAAATGCATCACCTTACATTTATCAACATTGAATCTCATCTGCCATTCTGCTGCCCATTTTGATAATCTATCTATCTAGGTCTGCTTGCAGCACTTGCACATCATTGGAAGTTTCCAAAGCTCTGCATAATTTTGTCATCAGCAACACAGAGACCTTGCTCTCAATGCCCCCTTCTAAGTCATTTATAAACAGATTAAACAGAACGGCCCCAGTACAGAACCCTGAGGAACTCCGCTAGAACTTTAGCCCACATAGATATAGCTCCATTAACCACCACTCTCTGTTTGCGGTCCAATAACCATTTCTCTATCCATGACAATGTTTTCTTCAAGGCCAACGTCCCAGTTTATACATTAGTCGCCTATGTGGCACAGTATCAAAGGCTTTTGCAAAATCCAAATATACCACATCCACCTCTGTGCCTGAATCTAACTTCTTACTCACTCTTCATAAAAACCAATTAAATTTGTCTGGCATGATCTATTTCTCATAAATCCATGCTGACTACTACTAATAAGATGATCTCTGGAGACAAAGTTAGGATTGATCCCTTAACAAAGTTCCATCACCTTCCCTACCACTGATGTTATGCTACAGGTCTGTAGTTCCAGGCTGTGAACAACTACCTTTTTTGAATATTGGTATTACATTGGCTTTTTTCCAATCCAGCGGCACATCCCCAACAAAAGCGAATCTGAAAAGATAGACACAGTGGTCTTGCTAGGAACTGAACTAAGCTCTTTTAAAATCCTAGGATGCAATCCATCTGGTCCTGGCGCTTATGATATTAACTTTGTCTAATTGATTCTGTACCAATCCTCCGTTATCCAATGTGAAAACTCTTCATTTCCTCCCTGCACATTGTTACAATCCCTACTGTAAGGATCTCAACAGTAAACCGATGTAAAAAACGGTTTCAGATTGCCTTTTCGGCATCCTCTACAACCACCTCAGCTCCATTATTTAATGGTCCCACATTCTCAGTCCTCATTTTTACCATTTATATACTAAAAAACATCTTGGGGTTGGACTTGCTTTGTTCGGCAATCCGTATTTCATTTTCTATTTTAGCTAGTTTAATGCTTTCTTGCACTCTTTATTACAACTTTTGAAGTATCCTGTAAGCCTGTTCTGTGCCTTCTGCTTTCAAAATTTTAAAAGCCCTTTTCTTTTTTCCATTTCCCTTTTTACCTGCTATTAATTAGCCATGCAGGAGTGGACCTCATTTTTTTACACTGTGTTTCCTAAGGTACCGATTTGGAAATGTTATAGTTTAATATCCCTTTAAAAATGGTCCACATCTGCTCAGTATCTTTACCTAGAAACAGTTCCCCCCAGTCATGAGCAGGAGCGATTCCTTTAAAACAATAAATTAGCTTTCCTAAAGTTAAAAGTTTTTGTTAAGCCAGTGCACTTTAGTTTTCTGCAACCTATATTAAATGACACTATATCATGGTCACTATCCCTAAGCTTCCCATTACCTTCATCTCAAAATGAGCTCTGGGTTATTAGATATCACCAATCCAACAACGCATTCTTTCTAGTAAACTTCTACCATCTGTGAAAGAAAATGCTCATATAGGAATTTAAGAACTTATACCTTTTGAGGTGCTGGCAGTTCCATTACTCCATCTATTTCAGGGTAGTTAAAATCCCCCTAACCAAAACATGCCCCATACCAGCAGCCTTCGCCAACTGCATATGGAGATTCATTCCACCTCTTCCCCGGCATTTGGCGGCTTATAACACACTCCAACAATTAATTTACCTACCTTCTTGCTTCCTGTACACGTTCCACCCATAATGTTTCTGCCGCATCGTTTGCTCCCCCATCTATTCCATCTTTTAAATTTGGCTTCAATTCCTGTTTAACATACATACATACTCCTCCTCCTTTCTTATTAACTCGGTCATGTCTAAATAAGGAGTACCCTTCAATATTACTGTCCAGTCATGTGAATCATTAAGCCATGATTCTGCTATACCATTTACATCAACCTTTCCTTTAACGCTATTATTTCAAGTTCGCCGGTTTTTCCAGCCAACTCCTTGCATTTGTACATACATTTTAGATTATCAATTGATTTTACTTCCTACATGGTCGATCATGCCTCCTTATCCTCTTGCTCCCCCTCCTCCTTCTCCTCCCTCCGTTGTGTTACTAGCCCCCAGATCCCTAACTTCTCTATCTCCCCCTGTGTAGTTAAACTTTCCCTCCCCCATACCTAGTTTAAAATTCCTCCAACCCCTAGCCATCTTCTCCCCCAAAACAGTTGCACCATCACCATTGAGGTGCAATCCGTCACTACTAAAGAGCCTGTAGCCAACAGAAAAGTCAGCCCAGTTCTCTAAAAACCCAAACCCCATCTCCTTACACCACTCTCTTAGCCACGCATTTATACCCTGAGCTCCCGTTGCCTCCCTAGCGTAGCACGTGACTGCGGTAGTATTTCTGAAATCACTACCCTGGAGGTCCTTGCTTTTAACTTGGCCCTAATTCTCGGAAATCATTTTAAGGACCTCACCTCCACCTCTAACTTTGTCATTGGCACCAATGTGAACCAAGACCGCCGGGTCACTCCCAGCCCCACCCAATAATCTGTCTACCGATCCACCACATGTCGAACCCTACACCAGGCAGACAACACACTGTTCGGCATGCAGGGTCCTGGCGACAGATTACCCTATCTACCCTTCTAATAATAGAATCCCCTACCACTACCACCTGTCTATCCTTCCTAGCCCCCAGTTCTCCCCCCCTTGTATTGGAATGGCCGTCCCCTGGGCTCAAGGGAAAGGCCCGCTCCATACATGCTGCTTCCGAGCAATCGCCTCCACATCTTCACCTAAAATGGCAAATCTGTTGGGATCGACCAGCTGGGAAGAAGCACCCCTATCCTTCCTTCCCCTACTTCCCCTGGTGACCCTTACAAATCTATCTTCCTTCTCCACCTTATCTGCCCCATCTCCACCCACCAGTTTACTGGCCCCTGCCAGTACCTGCATTTCCCCCAGGTTTGCCAAGTCCTGCAATGCTGCAAGTTTACCCCTTAGACTCTGTACCTCAGATTCCAAATGGGCAACCCACTCACACCTGACCACTACTAGGTCCCCTGGGCGGCTGCTCCAAGATCCCATACTGCGGCAGGATGCACATTGCGCGGCCCCAACAAAACTGTCCATACTAAACAGCAATACACAGCAGAGACACAGCAGGAAATAGTGTTGTTCTTAACGCTTTTTTGTTTTAAACGCTTTGTTTTTTTACGCTGTCAATCTCTTAAAAACAGAAAAATCTCTTTAAAACAGAAATCGCTCAGAGCTAATCGCTCATGGGAAAGGCCTTAAATGAGGTTCAAAACCAACCAGAGCCAACAGGCCTCAGCCAATTTAAACCAATTAGTTACACCCCCATCCATCAAAGAGAGAGAGAAAAAAACAAAAACCCCTTTCCTTTGTCTCCTACCAGCCCCCGCTCCACAGTAACAGTGTTTTTTAAACACAAGTATTGTTTTAGTAATCCAGTGCTTTGAGTTTACTCAAACAATTCCTACCACCTTATTCAAGCAGTAAGTAGTAAAAAAAATAAAATACACTAGTGATTAATTACTTACACAGGCACCCTCCTAGAAATAATAGTGTTAGGTTAGTACATTTACTAGGCTGCAACCACAGTTAATAACGCTTTAGTTTTTTAACGCTGTCAATTCTCTTAAAAACAGAAAAATCTCTTTAAAACAGGAAATCGCTCAGAGCTAATCGCTCATGGGAAAGCCTTAAATGAGGTTCAAACCAACCAGACCAACAGGCCTCAGCCAATTTAAACCATTAGTTACACCCCCATCCAATCAGAGAGAGAGGAGAAAAAAAAAAAAAAACCCTTTCCTTTGTCTCCTACCAGCCCCGCTCCACAGGTAACAGTGTTTTTAAACACAAGTATTTGTTTAGTATCCAGTTGCTTTGAGTTTACTCAAACAATTCCTACCACCTTATTCAAGCAGTAAGTATGAAAAAAATATAAAAATACACTAGTGATTAATTACTTACACAGGCACCCTCCTAGAAATAATTAGTGTTAGGTTAGTACATTTACTAGGCTGCAACCACAGTTAATAAACGTTTAGTTTTTTAACGCTGTCAATTCTCTTAAAAACAGAAAAATCTCTTAAAACAGAAAGTCGCCAGAGCTAATCGCTCATGGGAAAGGCTAAATGAGGTTCAAAACCAAAGCTTCTCCTGCAAGTAGTCCTGCAAGAGTAGTGGCTTTCTTCCTTTCCAATGGTCTCTGCCTCCTTTGTTGCCTCCGGGAGGGATGCTGACATGCGCATGGGAGCCCTTTTCCCCCTCCCACTCTCCCTCCTGATCCCATCTGGCTCCCACTTCGGGCTGCCATCTCCTAGCACGAATCCCTTTTAATACAATAATCCTTCGGTTCCCACCCCCATAATAATACTAAATTTCTCCCCAGCAAAACACACAAAACACCATGTTACCTATACGCGCACACAGGGGCATAGAAGTCTGATTTAAGGTTCATGATACTTACAAGAATTACATTCTTGAAATATCTGTTCCTTTCCTTAGAGGGTTTCCCTGTACTGTATTTTTTTTTTTATAATTATTTTTTATTGAGCCTTTTATAATACATACATTCTTGAATCAAAGTTTGTTGCATTATATTACTTGTAGATAAGTATGATTATGAATACTAAGCATTGAAAGTAACATAAATAAACGTTACAACTAATATTTTTGGTGGTTTAGAGGTTAGATACACATACAGGGTTATTCAATAAAAGTTGTTACGTTAAAAATGGTGCTATTTGCCCCAACCAATCAGATGTTAGCTATCATATGTTAAATAATATCGATTGGTTGGGGCAAGATTACACAATTTTTAACGATAAGAACTTTTATTGAATCTCCATATAGTTATTTTTGCTTTAGACATTAAGGGTATCTCTACTGGAAAATTATTTTTTGCCATTCAGAAAGGTAAAGGAGCTGTGTATTACCCCCTGTTCTTCAATAAAACCAGCAGGTTATATTGAGACTCCAATGAGCGGCTGTTCTGGCCGATAAGTGCCCATACAGGGGCCGATTATTGTCCGAAACAGAGGTTCGTACACATGTGCGTCGCGGGTCGCAGTGGTACAACCTTAAGGCTTCTTCCTCAGGCATGAACACATACTTAATCTTCTGAAGCACACTGTTTTTATACTACTAGAACAAAGAATTTCTGACCCTTGCTCTGCCTGTCGTCATTGGTTAGCTCACTTGGTATATGGTCTTTCCCAGAAATGTATCACCCTGCATCCCCTTCTCGGCAATACACCTGGAGCGGAGGTTTTGACCCGTCTGGTTTGGGTTAGGAACAGTCTACCCCCAGACGGTTTTCATACCGGTTTGCCACCGCCGAGCGCACAAAGCAAACACACAACCCCCACCGCAGCACAACGGCCCCGAGCTTCCCCGCTAGACCCAAAAAAGGGGTTCTACATGTAAGTCAGGAATCTCTTTGGAGCTTTACACCATCGGCTCTTACTAGCTATATGACAGTGATGAGCGTCTAATGGGAACACTTCTGGTCCTGACGCCGTGGAACACTCTTCATAACAGATGGGGACTAGTTCTTCTGAAGAGGTGAGATCATTCCTTATGTCTTTTCTACCCATACTGCCGTTCTATATATACAGTTATTTGCTCCATGTTGGATTTGTGGCTTCCTTGGACTCTGGGGTTGTATACCCATTGGGACACATTTAGACTTTCAGGTTACGGATACTGGCTCTTTATATGTGGTTATGCATATTTATATTTTACTCTATATTGGGTGTAGAGATGTCGAACTTCGAAAAATCCGGTCCGCGCGAGGATCCACGGATTTTCGAAAAAATCTGAAAATTCGAAAATCCGCGAGCGGACCCGTTAAATATTATTAAATGAAAGTTCGGCAAAATCCGCATTAAAAGTGGTCTAATACCTTGGTAACGTACACTTAACCACTCAGGGACCTGGGTAATGGCCTTAGAAGCACGTATAATGCCAACAATACCTAAAAAGTACATCCGCTAAAAAAACGGTATTTTTCGAAATACGAGGATTCCCGTAAAAACGAAGATTTCCGTAAAAAACGAGGAGGCTTTCTGTAACTATGATAGCTGCCATTGCTAATTGATCATGTGGCTTGCTCCGTCTTGAAATTTTACACGAATTACTCGTTTTACTAGATTCTCGTAATTACGAGATACTCGTAATTACGTGAATCCTGTAATTACGAGGATCTTCGGTTTTTTCCGTCCCGTAAGTACGTAATCTCTAATTACGGTATACTCGTATTTTCGAAAATTTTCGTAAAAAAAAAAAAAATCCGCAGTTCGGAAGTTCGGAAGTCCGGAATAATCCGCCGTTCGCGACGGAGAAATCCGCGCGGATCTGGGTTCGGGTCCGCGAACCGACCATCTCTATTGGTGTGTTTTGGATTTAAATCATTTTAATATTTACATGAATAAAGCTCTTGTGTTTTAATCTACCACTGACTATATGACCGTGCTGGCCACTCTGGTCTTTATGACCCATTTAACTATTTAGCAGTGTGAGTGCCCATATCCAATTTGGGATCTCTAGATACACACACCCTTGTTTCCTGTATTATAGCTTTTACCATTTATTGGTAAATGGCACTTATAAAACCCAAAAGTGAAGAAGTGGAAAGTGCCATCCACAGAGTTAAGATCCTTTGCTTAGCTGTCTTTAAGACCCACTGAGAGAATTTACAGCTCATTTAAATGGAAATTACTAGCAATTGTGTGGGCAGTGACTAAATTTGTAGAGTACCTGTTGGGTGGCCAAGTGGAAATACTCACAGACAATAATCCACTGGCATATCTGGAGTGGCAAGCTAGGTGCCCTGGAACAAAGGTGGGTGACCCGATTGGCTTGATTCAACTTGATTCAAAACACCATGGCCACCCCCTGCACTCTCTTATAGACATTGTGGCAAATAAGTGCTCCTATTGCAGTAATCACAGTCTCCCTTTAGTACACTGTACATTTCAAGCTATTATCTTCATGACTGCATTAAGTGCCCAGTGCTGTTAATGGAAGTGGTGCAGCTCATGATATTTAAGTGTAAAGTCCATGCTAACCTGATATTAACACGTATTTGGCTAATACCAGATTGTTTTGCATCTCCCTGTTAGTATCTTGACTCTTGATTTGTAATAATATTTTACACTTTAAAACAGATAATTTTACAAAAGTAAAAAACATTCCTACTTCTTGTGTTTCTTTTAACGTATTGGGCTTATTGCACTCATTTTACATTGGGTTTCTTTACAGGGACGTCATCTGTCTATTAACTGATATGTCCACACGATATAATATTCCCCCAATTGTTTGCAACTTTTCTTTTGCACAAGTGCATCCATTATGCTGAAATTTACATCCGAATTAAAATAATTTACAGTTTTTTACTTTGCAGATTGATCCATTTTAATTCCACGATATTAACTGTATGATATGTTTATAGAACAACTGTAACAAAACTAGAAAAAACACAGCTTATTCATCTGCAAGATGAAACAAAATCGATTTTCAAGAGTTCTTATATTGGCTTATGGTGCAAATGTCTATTTCTTTTTGCTATATCTTGCTAAATTGCATAGTCTAGATCCTAGGGCAACCCCTCTTCAGAATGATGTTTGTTGCAATAATTTTGTTTTCTCTGCACCACTCTCAGCCACTTAATCCCCCCCCCCTGAAATATGGTAACCATAAGAGCTGAATATTTTCTTTTCAATAAACAACAGATATTAACAATGCTAATCCAATACAATTATGTGTTTTGTCATTCTCTGCAGATATTAATATCTGAATTATGGTTGGGAGTACAGATGTTAAAAGGGACTGTACAAATTAATGACTGTCACAAGATAAATACAGTGAAGGTTGATTATGAAACAGTTACAAGGTCAGTAGGATCGTAATAATGCCTTTATGGTGCAGGACAAAGCCGTCTCTTTGCGCCATGGCCTGCCAATTTGTCACTGGTATTCTGTGAATAATGGGTTAAAAAACAAATAACAAACAATCATTTTTGCAGGGATCCAGCTTGAAGCTAGCAGAGACTAATGTTCACATCTTGCAACTCAATTTAGTGTTCAGCCATAATCCTATCATTTGTTATTTATAAAGTAATCAGTTTCCCAATAAGGTATAATACAATAGTACATTTTTACTCAACGTTTTGTTGAAGTAGAATTACCATTTACAAACACGCGTTTATAATGCAGACGTCGATCAGTACTAAATGGTAGGTTCTTTTAGATATTTAATGATACTATATTTTTTTAAATAAAGTAATATAAATAAAATAGGCTGTCCATTAATATGCTTTTTTAAAAAAAATATTTTAATCCTAACATCTCGACTTGTGGTTTTTCTTATGGATTCAGATGAATAGTTTAAAGGGCATGTCCACCCCCAAAACTATAATCCCCCCACTACTGGCCCCCATTGCGTAGTGTAGTTTAATCCTTCCTCACATCCCAGCTCCATATGGTTCTCCTGTAGTCCCCCCCAAGTCCCAAAACGGCTAAAACGCTTTTGTTTTTTAAACGCTTTAGTTTTTTTACGCTGTCAATTCCTTAAAAACAGAAAAATCTCTTTAAAACAGAAAATCGCTCAGAGCTAATCGTCATGGGAAAGGCCTTAAATGAGGTTCAAACCAACCAGAGCAACAGGCCTCAGCCAATAAACCAATTAGTTACACCCCCCATCCAATCAAGAGAGAGAGAAAAAAAAAAAACAAAAAACCCTTTCCTTGTCTCCTACCTAGCCCCCGCTCCACAGTAACAGTGTTTTTAAAACACAAGTATGTTGAGTAATCCAGTGCTTTGAGTTTACTCAAACAATTCCTACCACCATTCAGCAGTAAGTAGTAAAAAAAAATAAAAATACACTAGTGATTAATTACTTACACAGGCACCCTCCTAGAAAAAATAGTGTTAGGTTAGTACATTTACTAGGCTGCAACCACAGTTAATAAACGCTTTAGTTTTTTAACGCTGTCAATCTCTAAAAACAGAAAAATCTCTTTAAAACAGGAATCGCTCAGAGCTAATCGCTCATGGGAAAGCCTTAAATGAGGTTCAAAACCAACCAGAGCCAACAGGCCTCAGCCATTTAAACCAATTAGTTACACCCCCATCCAATAGAGAGAGAGAGAGAAAAAAAAAAAAAAACCCTTTCCTTGTCTCCTACCAGCCCCCGCTCCACAGGTAACAGTGTTTTTAAACACAAGTATTTGTTTTAGTAATCCAGTGCTTTGAGTTTACTCAAACAATTCCTACCACCTTATTCAAGCAGTAAGTAGTAAAAAAATAAAAAATACACTAGTGATTAATTATAACACAGGCACCCTCCTAGAATAAATAGTGAGTGTTAGGTTAGTACATTTACTAGGCTGCAACCACAGTTAATAAACGCTTTAGTTTTTTAACGCTGTCAATTCTCTTAAAAACAGAAAAATCTCTTTAAAACAGAAAATCGCTCAGAGCTAATCGCTCATGGGAAAGGCTTAAATGAGGTTCAAAACCAAAGCTTCTCCTGCAGAGTAGTCCTGCAAGAGTAGTGGCTGTCTTCCTTTCCAATGGTCTCTGCCTCCTTTGTTGCCTCCGGGAGGGATGCTGACATGCGCATGGGAGCCCTTTTTCCCCCTCCCACTCTCCCTCCTGATCCCATCTGGCTCCCACTTCGGGCTGCCATCTCCTAGCACGAATCCCTTTTAATACAATAATCCTTCGGGTTGCCCACCCCCATAATAATACTAAATTTCTCCCCAGCAAAACACACAAAACACCATGTTACCTATACGCGCACACAGGGGCATAGAGAGTCTGATTTAAGGTTCATGATACTTACAAGAATTACATTCTTGAAAATATCTGTTCCTTTCCTTAGGAGGGTTTCCCTGTACTGTATTTTTTTTTTTAATAATTATTTTTTATTGAGCCTTTTTATAATACATACATTCTTGAATCAAATAGTTTGTTGCATTAATATTACTTGTAGATAAGTGGCGGAAGCAAAGAGGGGGGGGGCAGGAAGAGGCCGGGGGAAGAAGGAGGAGGAGGAAGCACGAACAGGGGGAAAAGGGACACAGAAAGAAACGGGGACAACGAAGATGGTGGGGGGGGGGACGAGGGGGAGAGCCACAGAAGGGGAGCTCAAGAACAGTTGTTATCGTAATGATATGAATATAAGCATTGAAAGTAAACATAAATAAACGTTACAACTAATATTTTTGGTGGTTAGAGGTTAGATACACATACAGGGTTATTCATAAAAGTTGGTTATCGTTAAAAAATGGTGCTAATTTTGCCCAACCAATCAGATGTTAGCTATCATATGTGTAAATAATATCTGATTGGTTGGGGCAAAGATTAGCACAATTTTCGTTAAAAATGGTGCTAATTTTGCCCCAACCAATCAGATGTTAGCTATCATATGTTAAATAATATCTGATTGGTTGGGGCAAGATTAGCACAATTTTTAACGATAAGAACTTTTATTGAATCTCCATGATAGTTATTTTTGCTTTAGACATTAAAGGGTATCTCTACTGGAAAATTATTTTTTTGCCATTCAGAAAAGGTAAAGGAGCTGTGTATTACCCCCTGTTCTTCAATAAAACCAGCAGGTTATATTGAAGAACGGTCCAAATGAGCGGCTGTTCTGGCCGATAAGTGCCCATACAGGGGCCGATTATTGTCCGAAACAGAGGTTCGTACACATTGTGCGTCGCGGGTCGGCAGTGTGTACGAACCTTAAGGCTTCTTCCTCAGGCATGATACAATACTTAATCTTCTGAAGCACACTGTTTTTATACATACTAGAACAAAGAATTTCTGACCCTTGCTCTGCCTGTCGTCATTGGTTAGCTCACTTGGTATAGATGGTCTTTCCCAGAAATGTACTCACCCTGCAGTCCCCTTCTCGGCAATACACCTGGAGCGGGAGGTTTTGATCCCGTCTGGTTTGGGGTTAGGAACAGTCTACCCCCAGACGGTTTTCAATACCGGACTTTGCCACCGCTGGAGGTGGCTTACTATTGGTAAGTCACTGGAATCTACTTTTGGGAGCTGTTTAACACACATCGGCTCTTACTTAGCCTGGGGATATAGAAGCAGTGATACAGAGCGTCTAATGGAGGAACACCTTCTGGTACCTGTACGCCAGTGGAACACTCTTCACTAACAGCATAGAGGGACGTAGTTCTATCTCGAAGGAGGTGAGATCACTTCCTTATTGTCTCTTTTTTACTTACCCAGCAGTACTGCCGTTCTATATATACAGTTATTTTGCTCCATGTTTGGATGTGTGCTTCCTTTGGCGACTCTTGGGGTTGTATACCCATTGGGACACATTTAGACTTTCAGGTTACGGGATACTGGCTCTTTATATGTGTTATGCATATTTTATATTTTACACTCTATATTTGTGTGTTTTGGGTTTAAATGATTTTAATATTTATATGAATAAAGCTCTTCTGTTTTAATCTACCACTAACTATATGTCTGTGCTGGCCACTTTGGTCTTTATGACCTATTTAACTATTTAGCAGCGTGAGTGCCCATATATAGTTTGGGATATGGTACTTTAGTATCTCTAGATACACCCCTTTTTTCGAATCTCAGAAATACCCTCCACAAATATATATGTAGAACCTTTCACACTTTTCATTCTTTCTCCTATATTAATGTAGAATATAGAATTTAACACATTAAGCAGATTTACTAAAAAAGAAGAAAAAAGAAGGAAAAGAAATCTCGGGAAAAAAACAAAACAATGGTATTTAATTAGATCAACAGGATAGTTTGATCAACTTAAGTTCAGTTCTTAAAGGGTATCAGCCCCAAAATTAACTTAAAAAAAAAAAAATCTTTAAAAAGTGCAGAGAAACTTACTTACATCCTTTGTTTTCTTGGCCTGTACTGCCCACCAGGAGGATAGCAGGTCGCATATAGGACTCTGTCTCCTACCTGGCCTCTGGGGAAGTTTGGCATGCGTACTGCAGCCCTTCTCCCCCTCCCTCCCCCCCCTCTCCCTCCTGATTAGGATCCCTCCCCTACCATAAAACCCTTTTGATATCATTCCCCCCTGTCCCCCCAGCCCCAACCGCTCTATTAGTATCATCAGAAAATGCCCAAAACATTACTTACCTTCCCTCTTTCCCCCACCGCACTGAACCCCCAACAGCCACATCCGTGATTGGCTGCCGCTCAGCCAATCACGGACGTGACTGGCGGTCCCGCCCCTCTGCTTGCATTTACTCGCAAGCAGAGGGTCTGGCAGCGCGGTGGAGGAAAGAGGGAAGGTAAGTAAGGTTTTGGGCATTTTCTGATGATACTAATAGAGCGGTTGGGGCTGGGGGGACAGGGGGAATGTTAGGTAAAAACATTTTTTGAAGGGTGGACATACCCTTTAAAGCAAAAGTAAAACTAGAATTAAAACTGTAGGACTATGTGGTGTTACCAAGGAGTGTTAAGTATAATGACTATTGATTTTTTGTCCAGTTAACAGCCACTCATTGTTCCACTTTTCTTTTCTGATCACTTCAAAATTACTTGTAAAGTGGGAGGTTTACCCTGAATACAGATAATATACAAATACATTTTCTCACTCCTTGTCAAATTATTTAAATGACATCTCCACCTTCATAATGGCATCTTTTAGAAAGAAAAGCCCCTTTAAATATGTTGAGATATCCTAACTTATCCTCTGAAATTATTAGCTTATGCCTGCTATGCTCCTATATGACTCATGGAAACTAAGAAGTAGTGCGTATTAATGGCTATTTGTTCACACCACCTTCAGAAATTTAATGAGCTAGTTATGAGTTTGAGCATACTCAGAAAATGCAGGTAAGGGATTAGCATTCCGTCAACTGGAAGAACCAGGAAGCAGAAACAAAATAACAGTCATTGTGCAGCATGCATTTCAGGTTAGTCTTATATATTTCAGATTTATTGCCATTTAGTCATTGAGGGTGATTCACCTCATACAATTTTTCCTTTGAGGGCTAGACAGGCCCTTTAATAGGATGTGCATTTTATATTCTAGGGATTGTTTTTGGGATTCTTTTAAACCTGTATATTTATATGAAGATTCACTATTTAAGGGCATGTCCACTCCACAAAATAAAATTTCCCCTACGGGGCCCCACTGTGTGTGTTAAAATATCCTTACCTTTCTCCTCTGCTTATTATGGTTGTACTACAAGCCTGATAAATTCCAGGAAATTAATAGTAGGAGTCTTTCTGTGTGTAATCCGTATTTGCCTCTTACTTTCTGTGAGCTCCCCCCTCCCCCCTCCGGATCCGTTATGTAGTCTTCAGGAGACTTGTGAGCATGTGCACCTATTGACTATGTCCCCTGACTCCACTATTTACTGTCTCTATGCACATATTTTCTATACAGATTCTCCACACCAATTTGAAAGTCTTGGACGACTTTGGAAGCTGCTTGTTACCCTGCATTTTATTTTCTAGCTTGAACTGCAGACAGCCTACCAGTAACTATACAAAAGAGTCAGTTTTTTTGTTTTGTTTTAATCCTGTTCCTAGCAAAATCTAACGTTTCTAAATGTGCATGTTTTATTTAGATGTGCTCTTGTAGCTCAGTGGGCTCCCCGACCTCGTTGCTTGATAGGAAATAATTGCAAGGAATACTATTGTTTTTGAATGAAAAGCAAAGGAACATGTGAGAGAAAATATGGTAACAATAAGAGCTGAATATTCTTCTTTTCAAATAAACAACAGATATTAAACATGCTAATCCAATACAATTATGTGTTTTGTCATTCTCTGCAGATTTAATATCTGAATTATGGTTGGGAGTACAGATTGTTAAAAAGGGACTGTACAAATTAATGACTGCACAAGATAAATACAGTGAAGGTTGATTTATGAAGCATTTACAAGGTCAGTGGAGTCGTAATAATGCCTTTATGGTGCGGACTAAGAGCCGTCTCTTTGCGCCATGGACTGCCAATTTGTCACTGGTATTTCTGTGAATAAATGGGTTAAAAACAAATAACAAACAATCATTTTTGCAGGGATCCAGCATTGAAGCTAGCAGAGACTAATGTTCACAATCTTTGCAACTCAATTTAGTGTTTCAGCCATAATCCTATCATTTGTTTATTATAAAGTAAATCAGTTTCCCATATAAGGTATAATACAATAGTAACATTTTTACTCAACGATTTTGTTGAGTAGAATTACCATTTACAAACACAGCGTATTTAATGCAGACGTCGATCAGTAGCTAAAATGGTAGGTTCTTTTAAGATATTAATGCTACTATTATTTTTTAAATAGAAGTAATAATAAAATAAAAATGGCTGTCCATTAATATGCTTTTTAAAAAAAAATATTTAAATCCTAACATCTCGACTTGTGGTTTTTCTTAATGGATTCAGATGAATAGTTTAAAGGGCATGTCCCCCCCCAAAACTATAATCCCCCCACTACTGGCCCCATTGCGTAGTGTAGTTTAATCCTTACCTCACATCCCAGCTCCATATGGTTCTCCTGTAGCCCCCCCCCAAAGTCCCAAAACTGCCCACCAGGAGGATAGCAGAGTCCATATAGGACTCTGTCTCCTACCTGGCCTCTGGGAGAAGTTTGGCATGCGTACTGCAGATCAGAAAAGCCAAAACCTTACTTACCTTCCCCTTTCCTCACCCCGCGCTGCCAGACCCTCTGCTTGCGAGTAAATGCAAGCAGAGGGGCGGGACCGCCAGTCACGTCCGTGATTGGCTGAGCGGCAGCCAATCACGGATGTGGCTGTTGGGGGTTCAGTGCGGTGGGGAAAGAGGGAAGGTAAGTATGTTTTGGGCATTTTCTGATGATACTAATAGAGCGGTTGGGCTGGGGGGACAGGGGGAATATGATATCAAAGGGTTTTATGGTAGGGGGAGGGAACCTAATCAGGAGGAGAGGGGGGAGGGAGGGGAGAAGGGCTGCAGTACGCATGCCAAACTCTCTCCCAGAGGCCAGGTAGGAGACAGAGTCCTATATGGACTCTGCTATCCTCCTGGTGGGCAGTTTTTGGTCTGATGATACTAATAGAGCGGTTGGGGCTGGGGGGACAGGGGGAATGTTAGGTAAAAACATTTTTTGAAGGGTGGACATACCCTTTAAAGCAAAAGTAAAACTAGAATTAAAACTGTAGGACTATGTGGTGTTACCAAGGAGTGTTAAGTATAATGACTATTGATTTTTTGTCCAGTTAAACAGCCACTCATTGTTCCACTTTTCTTTTCTGATCACTTCAAAATTACTTGTAAAGTGGGAGGTTTACCCTGAATACAGATAATATAACAAATACATTTTCTCACTCCTTGTCAAATTATTTAAATGACATCTCCACCTTCATAATGGCATCTTTTAGAAAGAAAAGCCCCTTTAAAATATGTTGAGATATCCTAACTTATCCTCTGAAATTATTAGCTTATGCCTGCTATGCTCCTATATGACTCATGGAAACTAAGAAGTAGTGCGTATTAATGGCTATATTTGTTCACACCACCTTCAGAAATTTAATGAGCTAGTTATGAGTTTGAGCATACTCAGAAAATGCAGGTAAGGGATTAGCATTCCGTCAACTGGAAGAACCAGGAAGCAGAAACAGAAATAACAGTCATTGTGCAGCATGCATTTCAGGTTAGTCTTATATATTTCAGATTTATTGCCATTTAGTCATTGAGGGTGATTCACCTACATACAATTTTTCCTTTGAGGGCTAGACAGGCCCTTTAATAGGATGTGCATTTTATATTCTAGGGATTGTTGTTGGGATTCTTTTAAAACCTGTATATTTATATGAAGATTCACTATTTAAGGGCATGTCCACTCCACAAAATAAAATTTCCCCTACGGCTGGCCCCACTGTGTAGTGTTAAAATATCCTTACCTTTCTCCTCTGCTTATTATGGTTGTACTACAAGCCTGATGAAATTCCAGGAAATTAAATAGTAGGAGTCTTTCTGTGTGTAATCCGGTATTTGCCTCTTACTTTCTGTGAGCTCCCCCCTCCCCTCCGGATCCGTTATGTAGTCTTCAAGGAGACTTGTGAGCATGTGCACCTATTGACTATGTCCCCTGACTCCACTATTTACTGTCTCTATGCACATATTTTCTATACAGATTCTCCACACCAATTTGAAAGTCTTGGACGACTTTGGAAGCTGCTTGTTACCCTGCATTTTATTTTCTAGCTTGAACTGCAGACAGCCTACCAGTAACTATACAAAAGAGTCAGTTTTTGTTGTTGTTTTAATCCTGTTCCTAGCAAAATCTAACGTTTCTAAATGTGCATGTTTTATTTAGATGTGCTCTTGTAGCTCAGTGGGCTCCCCAGACCTCGTTGCTTGATAGGAAATAAATTGCAAGGAATACTATTGTTTTTGAATGAAAAGCAAAGGAACATGTGAGAGACTACCTATCACACATCCGGTGACTGTATAAAAAGACAACACGTAATGTATGCGATGCTAACATACAACAGATGGTATTTGTTTTGCATCTCCCTGTTAGTATCTTGACTCTTATTTGTAATAAATTTTACACTTTAAAAACAGATAACTTTTACAAAAGTAAAAAAACATTCCTACTTCTTGTGTTTCTTTTAACGTATTGGGCTTATTGCACTCATTTTACATTGGGTTTCTTTAACAGGGACGTCATCTGTCTATTAACTGATATGTCCACACGATATAATATTCCCCCAATTGTTTGCAACTTTTTCTTTTGCACAAGTGCATCCATTATGCTTGAAATTTACATCCGAATTAAAAATAATTTACAGTTGTTTACTTATGCAGATTGATCCCATTTTAATTCCACGATATTAACTGTATGGATATGTTTATAGAACAACTGTAACAAAACTAGAAAAAAACACAGCTTATTCATCTGCAAGAATGAAACAAAATAGATTTTCAAGAGTTCTTAATATTGGCTTATGGTGCAAATGTCTATTTCTTTATTTGCTATATCTTGCTAAATTGCATAGTCTAGATCCTATGGCAACCCCTCTTCAGAATGATGTATGTTGCAATATATTTTGTTTTTCTCTGCACACTCTCAGCCACTTAATCCCCCCCCCCTGAAAATATGGTTAACAATAGAGCTGAATATTCTTCTTTTCAAAAAACAACAGATATTAAACAATGCTAATCCAATACAATTATGTGTTTTGTCATTCTCTGCAGATATTATATCTGAATTGGTTGGGAGTACAGATGTTTAAAAAGGGACTGTACAAATTAATGACTGCACAAGATAAATACAGTGAGGTTGATTTATGAAGCAGTTACAAAGGTCAGTAGGAGTCGTAATAATGCCTTTATGGTGCAGGACTAAGAGCCGTCTCTTTGCGCCATGGACTGCCAATTTGTCACTGGTATTTCTGTGAATAAATGGGTTAAAAACAAATAACAAACAATCATTTTTGCAGGGATCAGCATTGAAGCTAGCAGAGACTAATGTTCACAATCTTGCAAAATCAATGTGTTTCAGCCATAATCCTATCATTTGTTATATTAAAAGTAAATCAGTTTCCCATATAAGGTATATACAATAGTAACATTTTTACCAACGATTTGTTTGAAGTAGAATTACCATTTACAAACACAGCGTATTATAATGCAGACGTCGATCAGTAGCTAAAATGGTAGGTTCTTTTAGATATTAATGCTACTATTTTTTTTTAAATAGAAGTAATAATAAAATAAAAATGGCTGTCCATTAATATGCTTTTTAAAAAAAATATTTTAATCCAACATCTGACTTGTGGTTTTTTTAATGGATTCAGATGAATAGTTTAAAGGGCATGTCCACCCCCAAAACATAATCCCCCCACTACTGGCCCCATTGCAGTAGTGTAGTTTAATCCTTACCTCACATCCCAGCTCCATATGGTTCTCCTGTAGTCCCCCCCAAGTCCCAAAACTGCCCACCAGGAGGATAGCAGAGTCCATATAGGACTCTGTCTCCTACTGGCCTCTGGGAGAAGTTTGGCATGCGTACTGCAGCCCTTCTCCCCCTCCCTCCCCCCCTCTCCTCCTGATTAGGATCCCTCCCCCTACCATAAAACCCTTTTGATATCATATTCCCCCTGTCCCCCCAGCCCCAACCGCTCTATTAGTATCATCAGAAAATGCCCAAAACATTACTACCTTCCCTCTTTCCCCCACCGCACTGAACCCCCAACAGCCACATCCGTGATTGGCTGCCGCTCAGCCAATCACGGACGTGACTGGCGGTCCGCCCCTCTGCTTGCATTTACTCGCAAGCAGAGGGTCTGGCAGCGCGGTGGAGGAAAGAGGGAAGGTAAGTAAGGTTTTGGCATTTTCTGATGATACTAATAGAGCGGTTGGGCTGGGGGGACAGGGGGAATGTTAGGTAAAAACATTTTGAAGGGTGGACATACCCTTTAAAGCAAAAGTAAAACTAGAATTAAAACTGTAGGACTATGTGGTGTTACCAAGGAGTGTTAAGTATAATGACTATTGATTTTTTGTCCAGTTAAACAGCCACTCATTGTTCCACTTTTCTTTTTGATCACTTCAAAATTACTTGTAAAGTGGGAGGTTTACCCTGATACAGATAATATAACAAATACATTTTCTCATCCTTGTAAATTATTTAAATGACATCTCCACCTTCATAATGGCATCTTTTAGAAAGAAAAGCCCCTTTAAAATATGTTGAGATATCCTAACTATCCTCTGAAATTATTAGCTTATGCCTGCTATGCTCCTATATGACTCATGGAAACTAAGAAGTAGTGCGTATTAATGGCTATATTTGTTCACACCACCTTCAGAAATTTAATGAGCTAGTTATGAGTTTGAGCATACTCAGAAAATGCAGGTAAGGGATTAGCATTCCGTCAACTGGAAGAACCAGGAAGCAGAAACAGAAATAACAGTCATTGTGCAGCATGCATTTCAGGTTAGTCTTATATATTTCAGATTTATTGCCATTTAGTCATTGAGGGTGATTCACCTACATACAATTTTTCCTTTGAGGGCTAGACAGGCCCTTAATAGGATGTGCATTTTATATTCTAGGGATTGTTGTTGGATTCTTTTAAAACCTGTATATTATATGAAGATTCACTATTAAGGGCATGTCCACTCCACAAAAATAAAATTTCCCCTACGGCTGGCCCCACTGTGTAGTGTTAAAATATCCTTACCTTTCTCTCTGCTTATTATGGTTGTACTACAAGCCTGATGAAATTCCAGGAAATTAAATAGTAGGAGTCTTTCTGTGTGTAATCCGGTATTTGCCTCTTACTTTCTGTGAGCTCCCCCCTCCCCTCCGGATCCGTTATGTAGTCTTCAAGGAGACTTGTGAGCATGTGCACCTATTGACTATGTCCCCTGACTCCACTATTTACTGTCTTGCACATATTTTCTATACAGATTCTCCACACCAATTGAAAGTCTTGGACGACTTTGGAAGCTGCTTTTTACCCTGCATTTTATTTTCTAGCTTAACTGCAGACAGCCTACCAGTAACTATACAAAAGAGTCAGTTTTTGTTGTTGTTTTAACTGTTCCTAGCAAAATCTAACGTTTCTAAATGTGCATGTTTTATTTAGATGTGCTCTTGTAGCTCAGTGGGCTCCCCAGACCTCGTTGCTTGATAGGAAATAAATTGGAGGAAACTATTGTTTTTGAATGAAAAGCAAAGGAACATGTGAGAGACTTTTTAATAACAAATTCAGCCCCCCAGTACATAAGCCAGTGTTGTCAGCCCTCGAGATCATTAGCCAATGTTTCAGTCTTTCAGATGGTTAGCCAGGGTTTTTCATCCCTCTTTTATTATTAGTGTTTGCCAGCCCTCCAGTTATTAGGTGGGTGTAGTCAGCCCTCCACTTCATTAGGAAAAAGGAAAATTGTTGGGTAAGTAAGTTATCAGGCCCTCACCCTGGGTACTTGTAAGGGGTACAGTAATTGTTTCACACTTGCAACAATGTAAAATGTGAATAGTGGTCTAAAAAATGGGCATTACTTAAATAAAGTGTGTGACCTTTGCAAAGTGGGCCTGGAAAAAAATGTTGCAATCTACCGTGGGAAGGGTCACATGTTTGTATTTGCCCCCCAGGCCAAAAGTTCCCAGTCTTCCCTTGGACTGGAAGTGAAGTGCTTGAACATGTAACATGAGGAAAGAGGTCTCTGCCCCCTAGAGCTTACAATCTAAAGGCTAGTAAAGTGCCATAGTAAGAACTGGTGCAGTGTCACCAGTCCTATGCTGTGCTGTGCTCAGAGAAATAGGATGAGAGGTTATATTTAAACTTGTCTATTGAGGTTTCTTGACAAAGAGAGAGGGGAATAGAATTCCATAAGATGGGAGCACAAGAGAAAAAGGTTTAAGGCGAGACGATGCAGTGTGAGTGGTGGGTCTGTATAAAAGATGATTCTGTGATGAGCTTAGTGTATGGGCAGGGATATATGGGGACACAAGAGAAGAAATATAAGAAGGAGCAGCAGAGCAATTTCCGGCAGGAATGCACGAACGTCACGTGAGCGCTCGGCCGGGGTAAGTAATATCGAACATAGTATAGCCACCTTGACAGACAGGATCTGCAAGATTTTTCAAAGATCAGTGGAACACAGTGCCAAGCATTCTCCCTATACACAGCATATACACAGCATATACACAGCATATACACTGCATATACACAGCATATACACAGCATATACACACGCACACAAGCAATACACAGCATAGGAGAACGTTCGGGACTGCATGTTTCCCACAACTGCCCCAACTCCCCTATACTTTAGTATAGGGAGGCCTACCGAGGGAAATATACTGTATTTTCCAAACAATTGTGAGGCTTACGATTTGTTCATCGCGATCGTTCGGAAAATGAGCTACACAGAGTGAAGATAAAGCTTTATCGACACTGTGTTTACCCAGCTTTATTGACAGTTAATTGAGCATGCCTGTCCTCCTGCACCACCCGTTGCAAGTGAATGATGATGCAGAGGCAAGGTAAGTGCGACACACTGGGAAGGACCAGGTGTGAAACTACAGTGACTTAATAGACTGTTATGCACTCCATGTAACAGATCCGTGCATGCTTTCCCCCTGCTTACTGCCTACGAACATTCCCGTTTGCCTTCGGTTGCTTAGAAAGGACCGAAAATGTTCCTTGGCCGTAGGCGTCTCCTTGTACTAAAGTATAGGGGATCGGTCGCAGTCATGGGAAACATCCCAGTCCTGAGCATTTAACACAGATTTTTTTAAAAATGAATACGATATGTATGCACTGCAATTTCGGACAATAATCATGCCGCATATGGGCACTTAGTCAGCCTGGCACTTTGTCGCCTGGCGGATCATCAACGAGCACCGACTAAGTTCCTATAAACGGCATACACATTGTATGTACATGAACCTTGAGACTGTGTCTATGGTATTAAGTATATAAAGTGTTAGGCTGGGTACACACCAGCAGATATTTTCGGCCAACCGACCAATCCACGGCACTTTTGCTCGGTTGGCTGAAAGTATCTGCTGGGGGTGGGCGGGCGGGCGAGGCCGACCTCGACGTCCGTTTGTCCGTGTCAGACGAACGGACGTGTCGGTAATCCCGATTTCTCCCTGACTCTCTTTGCATGCATTGCAGAGTGCATCAAGTGGCCATTACCCTCTCAACATTCCCCCTTAATACATACACTTCATAGAACATGCGTTTTTTTTGCTTTTTTGCAGTTTGCAGAGCTTGCATCTTTGACCCTTGCTGCAGCTTTTGCATGAAAATTGCTGTGCATGGAAAGTGGCATACCCTCCCCTATAAAACATTGCCCCTTTAATACGTACACCTATTCATAGTAGTTATTTAGAACATTGGTTGCCCCCCCCCCCCCGCAGTTCGCGAGCACTTTGCAAGTGCCTTGCTTTGCTGCATTGTTGTTGCTTTTTGTGCAGTGCTGCACGTTGCAAGTGGCATACCCTCCAACATCCCCTTTAACATTTAATACTTACACTTATATAGAACATGGTAACAGTGCTGCTGCGTTCGTGTTTGGGATGTGCCAATGCATACAGGGCTGGCATTTGCTGCTTGGCAAGTGGCACCATACCCCGCCAACCATTCCCCTTCCATACCGGACTTTAATACTGTACACTGATAGAACATGCGTTTGGCAGTGCTCTGTTGCAAGTGAGCAGTTGCTGCTGCTTTGTGTTTGAGTGCCTATTGCAGCCAGTAAGTGCTGCAAAGTTTTGCAGTGGCATTACCCTTCCAACATTTCCCCTTTAATACGGTACACTATTTTTAGAACATGGGGTGATTTTGCAGTGCTGTGCAATGCTGCAAGTGCATTTCAAATACCCTCAACATTCCCCTTTAATACTTACACTTTAGTAGGAACATGTGGTTTACGGTTACAGTGCTTGAAGACGGCGGCAAGTGGCATACCCTCCTCTCCTCACAAACATTCCCCTCCTTAAACGTACACTTATAGGAACATGGTTTTTGTTTGCAGAGTGCTGTGCGGCGTGTTTGTTGCAGTGCTCGGCAAGGGGCTATCCATCAGGCGAGGTCAAGCGACCCGGCCCGGCCAACAGGCCCCGGGGAATCTTAATAACATACACTTTTATAGAACACTGGTGTTTTGTTTTTCTTTGTTGTGCAGAGCTTGCCTGCTGCAAGTGGCTCGATACATTTGGAGCGGTCCTCTCTTGCTCCCCAGAACCGCTGTGTCCCCTGTTGTACTCAACGCGCTGAACTTACATACTTATAGGTCGGAAACACAAAGTGGTGCGTCCTTTGATGTGTGACAAGCCGTTTTGCTCCTTTAGGAATACTATTGTTTTTGAATGAAAAGCAAAGGAACATGTGAGAGAAAAATATGGTAACAATAAGAGCTGAATATTCTTCTTTTCAAATAAACAACAGATATTAAACAATGCTAATCCAATACAATTATGTGTTTTGTCATTCTCTGCAGATATTAATATCTGAATTATGGTTGGGAGTACAGATTGTTAAAAAGGGACTGTACAAATTAATGACTGCACAAGATAAATACAGTGAAGGTTGATTTATGAAGCAGTTACAAAGGTCAGTAGGAGTCGTAATAATGCCTTTATGGTGCAGGACTAAGAGCCGTCTCTTTGCGCCATGGACTGCCAATTTGTCACTGGTATTTCTGTGAATAAATGGGTTAAAAACAAATAACAAACAATCATTTTTGCAGGGATCCAGCATTGAAGCTAGCAGAGACTAATGTTCACAATCTTTGCAACTCAATTTAGTGTTTCAGCCATAATCCTATCATTTGTTATATTATAAAGTAAATCAGTTTCCCATATAAGGTATAATACAATAGTAACATTTTTACTCAACGATTTTGTTGAAGTAGAATTACCATTTACAAACACAGCGTATTATAATGCAGACGTCGATCAGTAGCTAAAATGGTAGGTTCTTTTAGATATTAATGCTACTATTATTTTTTTAAATAGAAGTAATAATAAAATAAAAATGGCTGTCCATTAATATGCTTTTTAAAAAAAAATATTTTAATCCTAACATCTCGACTTGTGGTTTTTCTTAATGGATTCAGATGAATAGTTTAAAGGGCATGTCCACCCCCAAAACTATAATCCCCCCACTACTGGCCCCATTGCGTAGTGTAGTTTAATCCTTACCTCACATCCCAGCTCCATATGGTTCTCCTGTAGTCCCCCCCAAAGTCCCAAAAACTGCCCACCAGGAGGATAGCAGAGTCCATATAGGACTCTGTCTCCTACCTGGCCTCTGGGAGAAGTTTGGCATGCGTACTGCAGCCCTTCTCCCCCTCCCTCCCCCCCCTCTCCCTCCTGATTAGGATTCCCTCCCCCTACCATAAAACCCTTTTGATATCATATTCCCCCTGTCCCCCCAGCCCCAACCGCTCTATTAGTATCATCAGAAAATGCCCAAAACATTACTTACCTTCCCTTTCCCCCACCGCACTGAACCCCCAACAGCACATCCGTGATTGGCTGCCGCTCAGCCAATCACGGACGTGACTGGCGGTCCGCCCCTCTGCTTGCATTACTCGCAAGCAGAGGGTCTGGCAGCGCGGTGGAGGAAAGAGGGAAGGTAAGTAAGGTTTTGGCATTTTCTGATGATACTAATGAGCGGTTGGGCTGGGGGGAAGGGGGAATGTTAGGTAAAAACATTTTTGAAGGGTGGACATACCCTTTAAAGCAAAAGTAAAACTAGAATTAAAACTGTAGGACATGTGGGTTACCAAGGAGTGTTAAGTATAAGTAATGACTATTGATTTTTGTCCAGTTAAACAGCCACTCATTGTTCCACTTTCTTTTCTGATCACTTCAAAATACTTGTAAAGTGGGAGGTTTACCCTGAATACAGATAATATAACAAATACATTTTCTCACTCCTTGTCAAATTATTTAAATGACATCTCCACCTTCATAATGGCATCTTTAGAAAGAAAAGCCCCTTTAAATATGTTGAGATATCCTAACTTATCCTCTGAAATTATTAGCTTATGCCTGCTATGCTCCTATATGACTCATGGAAACTAAGAAGTAGTGCGTATTAATGGCTATATTTGTTCACACCACCTCAGAAATTTAATGAGCTAGTTATGAGTTTGAGCATACTCAGAAAATGAGGTAAGGGATTAGCATTCCGTCAACTGGAAGAACCAGGAAGCAGAAACAGAAATAACAGTCATTGTGCAGCATGCTTTCGGTTAGTCTTATATATTTCAGATTTATTGCCATTTAGTCATTGAGGGTGATTCACTACATACAATTTTTCCTTTGAGGGCTAGACAGGCCTTTAATAGGATGTGCATTTTATATTCTAGGGATTGTTGTTGGGATTCTTTAAAACCTGTATATTTATATGAAGATTCACTATTTAAGGGCATGTCCACTCCACAAAATAAAATTTCCCCTACGGCTGGCCCCACTGTGTAGTGTTAAAAATCCTTACCTTTCTCCTCTGCTATTATGGTTGTACTACAAGCCTGATGAAATTCCAGGAAATTAAATAGTAGGAGTCTTTCTGTGTGTAATCGGTTATTGCCTCTTACTTTCTGTGAGCTCCCCCCTCCCCTCCGGATCCGTATGTAGTCTCAAGGAGACTTGTGAGCATGTGCACCTATTGACTATGTCCCCTGACTCCACTATTTATGTCTCTATGCACATATTTTATACAGATTCTCCACCACAATTTGAAAGTCTTGGACGACTTTGGAAGCTGCTTGTTACCCTGCATTTTATTTTCTAGCTTGAACTGCAGACAGCCTACCAGAACTATACAAAAGAGGTCAGTTTTTGTTGTTGTTTTAATCCTGTTCCTAGCAAAATCTAACGTTTCTAAATGTGCATGTTTTATTTAGATGTGCTCTTGTAGCTCAGTGGGCTCCCCAGACCTCGTTGCTTGATAGGAAATAAATTGCAAGGAATACTATTGTTTTTGAATGAAAAGCAAAGGAACATGTGAGAGACTTTTTTAATAACAAATTCAGCCCCCCAGTACATAAGCCAGTGTTGTCAGCCCTCGAGATCATTAGCCAATGTTTTCAGTCTTTCAGATGGTTAGCCAGGGTTTTTCATCCCTCTAGTTTATTATTTAGTGTTTGCCAGCCCTCCAGTTCATTAGTTGGTGTTAGTCAGCCCTCCACTTCATTAGGAACAAAGGAAAATTTGGGTAAGTAAGTTATTCAGGCCCTCACCCTGGGTACTTGTAAGGGGTACAGTAATTGTTCTACACTTGCAACAATGTAAAATGTGAATAGTGGTCTTAAAAATGGGCATTACTTAAATAAAGTGTGTGACCTTTGCAAAGTGGGCCTGGAAAAAAATGTTGCAATCTACCGTGGGAAGGGTCACATGTTTGTATTTGCCCCCCAGGCCAAAAGTTCCCAGTCTTCCCTTGGACTGGAAGTGAAGTGCTTGAACATGTAACATGAGGAAAGAGGTCTCTGCCCCCTAGAGCTTACAATCTAAAGGCTAGTAAAGTGCCATAGTAAGAACTGGTGCAGTGTCACCAGTCCTATGCTGTGCTGTGCTCAGAGAAATAGGATGAGAGGTTATATTTAAACTTGTCTATTGAGGTTTCTTGACAAAGAGAGAGGGGAATAGAATTCCATAAGATGGGAGCCACAAGAGAAAAAGGTTTAAGGCGAGACGATGCAGTGTGAGTGGTGGGTCTGTATAAAAGATGATTCTGTGATGAGCTTAGTGTATGGGCAGGGATATATGGGGACACAAGAGAAGAAATATAAGAAGGAGCAGCAGAGCAATTTCCGGCAGGATTGCACGAACGTCACGTGAGCGCTCGGCCGGGTAAGTAATATCGAACATATGTATAGCCACCTTGACAGACAGGATCTGCAAGATTTTTCAAAGATCAGTGAACACAGTGCCAAGCATTCTCCCTATACACAGCATATACACAGCATATACACAGCATATACACTGCATATACACAGCATATACACAGCATATACACAGCACACACAGCATATACACAGCATAGGGAGAACGTTCGGGACTGCATGTTTCCCACAACTGCCCCAACTCCCCTATACTTTAGTATAGGGAGGCCTACCGAGGGAAATATACTGTATTTTCCAAACAATTGTGAGGCTTACGATTTGTTCATCGCGATCGTTCGGAAAATGAGCTACACAGAGTGAAGATAAAGCTTTATCGACACTGTGTTTACCCAGCTTTATTGACAGTTAATTGAGCATGCCTGTCCTCCTGCACCACCCGTTGCAAGTGAATGATGATGCAGAGGCAAGGTAAGTGCGACACACTGGGAAGGACCAGGTGTGAAACTACAGTGACTTAATAGACTGTTATGCACTCCATGTAACAGATCCGTGCATGCTTTCCCCCTGCTTACTGCCTACGAACATTCCCGTTTGCCTTGCGGTTGCTTAGAAAGGACCGAAAATGTTCCTTGGCCGTAGGCGTCTCCTTGTACTAAAGTATAGGGGAGTCGGTCGCAGTCATGGGAAACATCCAGTCCTGAGCATTTAACACAGATTTTTTTAAAAATGAATACGATATGTATGCACTGCAATTTCGGACAATAATCATGCCGCATATGGGCACTTAGTCAGCCTGGCACTTTGTCGCCTGGCGGATCATCAACGAGCACCGACTAAGTTCCTATAAACGGCATACACATTGTATGTACATGAACCTTGAGACTGTGTCTATGGTATAAAGTATATAAAGTGTTAGGCTGGGTACACACCAGCAGATATTTTCGGCCAACCGACCAATCCACGGCACTTTTGCTCGGTTGGCTGAAAGTATCTGCTGGTGTGGGCGGCCGGGCGAGGCCGACCTCGATCGTCCGTTTGTCCGTGTCAGACGAACGGACGTGTCGGTATATCCCGATCGATTGTGCGGTTCCCTATTTGTCCCGATCGCTCGTAGCAAGCGCTTGGTCGGGACAAATAGTCCCTTTGTGTGTACCCAGCCTTACAGCTTTTAATAAGGATTAGGACATTAGAAACTCACAGCAGGAAATGTTTAGATAGCCTCATCAGTCTGTCCCTGCCCCCTACAATTGCACATGAATTGGCTCACTAAGTCCCATTGTACTTTATCCTCCCCCACCAATTTTACAGAAAAGAAGGATTCCTGTCAGTTTAGGCTGGGTACACAGCAGACAATATTTCCGGGCGATCGACCGATTCACGGCACTTTCCGTCGATCGGGCGTGTCGGAAAATCATAATCGATCGTGCGGTTCCCTATGGAGATGCACAGTCGATCGTTCACAAATTCGGCTATGCCCGAATTTGCCACGACCAACAGACATTTTGCCGAGCTCGTAGTGACTGTTCGTCAGACGTCGCAGGTCGTGGCCGCAATCGTAAGTGTACCTAGATTAAACCAACAGCAAAGGAAAATATTACACAGTTCACACTACTTTAATGTACAGTAACTGGGCAGTATACTGTTTAACACAACCAAGTGACACAATACCCTTATTTCCATTTTCATATGACGGTCATACACTGACCGTATGTCAGGCCAATTCGTTTGATCCGTCATTCCCCACTATATTTCCTTGCCAGGTCATGTTTTGTGATTGACATTCCAGCCATAATGTAGGCTGCAAAATGATTGTTGGAAGGTAAAGCCTTGTACACACGCTTGATATTCGAGTGAAGCACAACCCCTGACGGCTAAGCGGTACACCCGATGAACAGCCGTTACAGCCGAGAATCGTTTGTGTGTATGCACTTGGTCAGGGGTCGTTCACTGATCCGCCAGGCGGATCAAAAAGGGTCGTGCCTCGCTCGAAAATCGTGCATGTGTACGAGCCTTAAGAAGTCAGTGTATGGCAGCTTAACTGAAGCTGTCAGGATTAATTAAGTTATATAAATTTATCACTAGGCCCGATAGAGTGGCACAGCTGTTAGGGGGTTGTGAAACAGCTGCTGTATAGCTAGGTACACACCATACAATCCTTCCTCCTGATGTCCATTCGAGGCTTCCGACTATTTGATCAAGAGAGAGGACTGTTGGTTGCAGCAAAAGATGGGAGTACATTCACAATCGTTCTCCCTATATAAAGTATATATAAAGTATAGGGAGAACCTAGATTAATCTGGCCTTACACTGCAAACTTACCGCCTGGCATTCCCATGACATTAAGAATACTGTCTGGCCCATTCATTTGTGACCAACTTTACATTGCACCCGTTGATCGAACATCAAATTAGACCAAAGTCGGTTCAGTGTATGACCAGCGTTAGCACTTGTACTCACTGGCCCAATCCTGGCTCTCAAACAACATATTATTATTTGGGTACACTGCTGAGCACAGAGATATGGCTACAATGCTGGCACAGAGATATGGGTACACTGCTGGCAGAGATATGAGTACACTGCTGGGCAGAGATATGGGTACACTGCTGAGTACAGAGATATGGTTACACTGCTGGCACAGAGATATGGGTACACTGCTGGCACAGAGATATGAGTAGACTGCTGGGCACAGAGATATGGGTACAGTGCTGGCACAGAGATATGGGTACACTGCTGGCACAAACATGGGAACACTGCTGGGCACAGAAATATGGGTGCACTGCTGGCACAGAGACATAGATACACTGCTGGGCACAGAGATATGGGTACACTGCTGGCATAGAGATATGGGTACACTTCTGGCACAGAGATATGGGTACACTGCTGGCAAAGAGATATGGGTACACTGCTGGCACAGAGATATGGGTATACTACTGGCACAGAGATATGGGTACACTGCTGGCACAGAGATATAATTGAATTGAGGTGAATCATGTTCCATCTGAACTATGTCAGTGATGAACTTTCCCTGCACTTTGCACAGTTCTTGCAGAGCTTAGATCCCCACGTCTCACTATAAACTGAACTGTTCCCAGCTGTACAGACAGGGAGATTGGGAGACACTGACCTGATCTATAACTTGCTGCACTAGGAACCAGGAAGGAGCAGAGCGCAGGGAGATCAGGTGACCTTTCAGTTCTGGTTTCTCTTCTATTCGCGCAACCCATTTTAGAGCTACAGCTACTGGTCACAGCTGGTACTGCACCTCTAAAAAATAAATGCAGTGCGATTTTCAGGATGTAATGGCACGAATGGCACATTTTATCCTGATCTACATCGCAACAGCCTCCCAATCCACAGTTCACCCATCTATAGGAGAAGGCAACTGCAAAAAATATAAATAGGGGCTGTCCAGTCCCCAATACTTGCAAATAGAGGTAAAACCTCCTTTATTCTTGCATATAAAAAACAATCAAAAAGGTTTGCTATATGCACGAATAAGGGAGGTTTTACCCCTATTTGCAAGTTTTGGGGACTAGAAAGCCCTTATTTATGTTTTTTGTAGTGTCATTTGGAGTGTCACAGTGAGGTGGCCACTGCAGATGTTTGGAAACTACAACCAACAATTAAAGCATGCTGGGAGTTGTAGTTTCCAAACATCTGGAGTGGCAAGGAATTGGGGGTAACTGTGCGGGATTTACTTACATTTAAAGGGCAACTATTTCAAAACAATACAGAATCAAGAGGATGGCATATATTGCCTTCTAATTCTGTATTGTTTTGAGGCTTTGAGGTTTAATGGACAGCAGAATTCCCATACAGTAGTCCCATACAGTAATAGTCATACTGGATTTGGTTATTACTGTACCATTTACACCATTTTTAACTCTAAGAACTTTAAGAACTTTAATTGAATAACCCTGATTAAGTATTGGGTATACCACATATCCCAAATTGTTAAGTACATAGCGGGATCTCAGCCAGGTAAGTAATGTAGCCAAAAATAACTGCATTACCACCAATAAGTCTACAAAGCAGTTCACTGATGCCCCATGTAGGAATTCATGGCGGTGGGGGGATCTGAATGCTACATAAAATATAATTTGAGGTAAAGAAATGTTTAAAAGGGGTATTTAAAAAAAAGTTTATTCATTTTGCTAAATTATGTTTTAACATGTAATTTTGGAAGAGGCGATGCATTATTATTTTTGCGATTGTAGCTCTGGCCATATTAAAATGTTTAAAAAGGCACAATATTTAGCTATACAGCCAATGAACGATTGTTTAATTCGTCTTTTTGTTTGCATTGCATGTAGTTTAAATTAAATTTTAAATTATACAAAATGATATCCCTCTGTTCATTTTTTGTGACCTCTGCCTTCACCACTCATTTTAACATAATGATTACTTTACTGGAAATAAGGTTAAAGTGTCCTTAGGATAAAACCTGCCAACAGTAACAGTTCCACCTTTAACGTAAAATCTTTCTCAGTCACCTTACCAGAACTCATAATTTAGTGCAAATAACTGAAATGAATATATGCAATTGGTCAAATAACAGTGGTGGATAAATAGTTGAAACTTTATTAATAAATACATAAAAAATATATGTATGTGTGTATGTATGTATGTATGTCTGTAGATATTTAGATATATATATATATATAATATATATATATATATATATATATACACATACACACTGTATGACACTTCCAGACTGGGGTTACCTTGACGTGGTTGGAAGGCTTTTCATTCATGTGATCACAGTAATGTATACTAAAACCCCTTTGTTTATAAGTATGTCAGGTGGCAGATAATATGATTTGTATGGGGCCTAGGAATGGCATTGATTATCTTTTCTATGTTTCCCATTGTTTGCTACTGTGGTGGGGATACATTATTGAGTGCATTATATAAGGGGTTTTCCTTTCTTTCCTTTTTTGATTATTGACTATAACCTAATCTCCAGCACCCAACTCTTTCCCCCAGTGGGAGTAGCTGTGCGTCTCTGATGATATTTGTTCCGGTTCAATTTACTTCACACTTTTGGTGTGTCTTTTAGGAGACAGCACGCACTTTATACCACTGGTATCAACTCTAAATTATCATCATGGCACACATGTTTGCTGAACTCTCCGCCTTAAATGACAAAAGAAAAAAAGAGGTTCTAGCATTTTTAAGGGGATAATTAAAACTTAGCGTCAGATAATACCTCCTATTCAAATGACTTTAATAAATTGAAAAATCTATAGTATGAACAATCTAAGTTGTGGTGGAACATTAGCTCTTTTGAAAACTATATCACAAACAGAATTGTTCCAAGGGGCCTTAGAAGCCGAATTTTTCCTTCTTCAACACCCCCAGATGAACAATTCAGAGTGGAATGGGAAGCTGCTCTCACTGACTGCTCCCTGAAACTCATGGGTATATTGGTCAAACATGAACATAACAAATTTCCTGAAACAGAAAAGGAAATACAAAGGATACAAACAGTTTTAAGTCCTCAACAAAACAACGAGGACTTAATCAACAAAATAGCTAAACTAAAAACTGATTTAGATCAATTTGAGCGTAGACTGATGGAACGTAAAAAACGTAAATACAATCGAGATAAGAAAGATTTTGATTCAGATACAGTTTACAATTGGACACATCCTAACACAAGAACTACAAAAAATATGCAGCCTAACAGGGATCAACCCAAAACTAGGCTAGATGTATCCTCCATTCTCACCACGGACTCAGAATCTGAAAATAATGATTTTTTAGATACCCCCAACCAGTCCATACGAGGCGGGGTGGGGAAGAGATCTGAGAAACCACAAAAAATGGTGTTACAGAGGCAAAAGGTATCAACCCAAATAGATAATGATCAGCTTCAAGTAATAAACCTATCCAGACACTAACTGGATGACAACCACATAAAGGTCTTGAAATATGGTTTATCGTTTTCACCAGTAAATAAAGCTGATCATTTCGAAATTGTTAAGGATTTGGTCCTTTTTTGTCGCAAACTTATTTGTAAAATTAAATTTGGTGGTGGAGAAAAAGATACTCTCTGCACACCTGATGACAATGCAGTCCTGAAAACATTACAGGACTTAATGAGTGAATCTAAAGCTGGGTACACACGATGAGATATTTCGGTCCGATCGACCGATAGTTCAGTGTATCGGTCGATCGGACCGAAATTATCGCATCCGAAAGTGCCTATGTCCGATCGACCGTTCGTCCGAATCGGACGAAAGGACGATCGGACAGGGTGGAAAACCTCGTCCGATCGTGCGGTCCTCTATGGACCGCACGATCGGTCGCGGTGACTATCGGATGCGGCTGCTTTTGCCGCGACCGACAGTCCTTCCTCCTGGCCGACCGTTCGAAAGTATCGAACGGTCGGTCAGGAGGAAAAATCGATAGGTGTGTACCCAGCTTAATACAGGGGATTATGATCCATCAGAAACTAAGTTAATCAATGCAGTAAGTGATAACAATGATTTGGAAGCTAAAGTAATAAAAATAAAGTCAAAATTCATGCCAGAATTTTCTAATTACCCTTCAATCCTGGCATTTTTTAATATTACTTGTCATGAAATTATTACTATGAACTCCCCTCACTGTTCTCACAATCTATCCATGTTACAAAGCAAAGCCTTGAAAGAGATACAGGGGTGGAAGGATGTTACAATTAAACCTTCAGACAAGGGAGGCAACATAGTTATCTGGCCAAATGATATGTATAAGATTGAGAAGAAAAACAATTGACAGACAAAACTACTTATCAGAAGCTACTTGAATCCAACCGTCTCCTTTTTAAGAGAGTATAATGCATTGATAACTCAAGCCAAAAACGATGGCCTAATCAGTCATAAGGAATGGTTATTCCTTACTGTTACACACCCTCGGATTTCGACCTTATATTTGTTACCAAAAATCCATAAAAATAAAACAATACCGCCTGGTAGACCTATTGTATCAGGGAATGGTAATATCACAGAAAATTTGAGTAAATATGTGGACTGTAAATTGAGACATTATGTGAGACAAATTAATTCCTACGTGAGAGATACCATGGAAGTGTTGGCAAAAATTGACTCCCTGCCGATAACAGAAAATACAATACTGGTCACGGCAGACGTTGAGTCACTTTACACCTCCATTGAACATCAACATGGGTTGGCAGCAGTAAGATATTTCTTGGAGAAAGACACACTTAACTCACATAAAAAGAACTTATATCTTAACTGCCTCCATTTTGTCCTAACACACAACAATTTCCTCTTTAATAACCAACATTATTTACAAATTAGAGGGACCGCGATGGGCACTTCCTGTGCGCCCACATATGCTAATCTGTTTTTGGGCCATTGGGAAGAAACACAAGTCTTCTTTGACAAAATGGAAATCTATCAGGAACATATAATTTTATGGTTAAGATATATTGATGATATCTTTATGATGTGGGAAGGTCCTGAAACCAAATTACATGATTTCCTCAATATACTCAACAACAATTCCCTGAATATTAAATTAACGTCAACAATTGACTATCAAAAAATGGATTTTCTGGATATTACGATTTTTAAAAAGGATGGCGGCTTACACACAGACCTTTACCGAAAAAGTACGGCAACTAATAGCACTCTACACGCTAAGAGCTTCCACCATCCTAATGTTATACGATCAATCCCTATAGGGGAATTCCTAAGACTGCGACATAACTGCTCTGATCAGGGGATTTTTAAAAAACGAGCCTTAGAATTAAAGGAGCTTTTTAAACAGAGAGGATACTCTGGCAATATGATTAAAAAAGCCTATATCAGAGCTCTCAAGACAGATAGGAAGGAGCTCTTGAGACCAAAAGAGAGGAAAAAAAGTACAGATAGTGAGTCAGTATGATTCATTACAAGATATAACTCTATTTACAAAGATATAGAGGGGAGTATATGCCGAAATTGGAACATCTTAATGAGCGATAGACTGATAGCTCCCAAGATTCCATCCAAACCAAGTTTTATATATAAACGAGCACCTACTCTCAGAGACAAGATGGTCTCCAGTCACTTTGTCAAAAAAACAAGTGATACATTCTTATCTAGGAAAGGTACTTTCCAATGTGGCAAATGCTGTATGTGTGATAGAGCCATCCAGAGCGATTCTATAACCGTCAGATTCGGTAAAATACATACAAATAGCTGTAACACTAACTGCCTAACTAAATTGGTAGTTTACGCTATCACCTGCCCTTGCAACCTGACATATGTAGGTATGACATCACGCAGAATCAAAGATCGACTCATTGAACATGTATCTAATATCAATACAGCCTCTCTGACTAAAGCCCGAGAAGGCAAATTAACTACAGTCGCAGCCCATTTCTTTTCTAAACACAAAAGTTCAGCATCAGAGTTATGCTGGCAAATTTTAGAAAAAGTAAATTTGGGAATCCGTGGTGGAGATAGAGATAACAAACTTCTTAAGAAAGAATCCAAGTGGATATTCCTTCTAAATACACTAGCACCGTGCGGTTTGAACGAAAAAATCCAATACAGTGCTTTTCTGTGATTTATCTTCCATAAATTTGAACAATATAGATCACTATCTGATTTAAACACAACAGATAGTAGAGTACATTACTCAATATAAGGAGACGCTTCTGGAATATTACTTACCTATGCGTCGCCGGCTACACGGGTTAATCCTATAATACTTACTCTTTTTGAGAAAACGATTTTCCATTTTTTCAGGTTTTTCAGGTTTTGATACCTTTATTATACTTACCTATATTACTTTAATAAATATATGTGTTCTGATATGGTTCCTGATTGATGTCATTATAGGTCCAGATTATTAAATTTATCCTCAATTGAATAGGATTTAGGCAAACTAGTTTGTGTGTGTCTTTATTACCATGATTATATGATAAGGTTCAAAGATTTATTATTAACCCTATGATAATATACACCCTATTACAACCCTTTTAAAGTATTAATGTTCCCAATGTACTTTCCCTCATATACCCCCAAACAACAGGGGGCTACAGTATTAATACTTGAGTTTAAGCATACTGCTAACTCAGAGGGATGAACGAATCTGTTGTGTGTTAGAAGGGGAGGTTGCCATGACAACACTTAGTTTATATATGGCTCCCCCCCCAGCACTGCGTCCGGTGCTGTACCCGACGTGGTTTCTCATCGGTCACAGATCCAGAGATCGGGAGGAGATCTCGGATCCTTGAAGGGACAGGGAGCTGTCGAGGTGGATCGGCAATGCAATGTGGCATCGGCTTCCACTGCCGTACCTGTCATCAGCGGGGATGACATGTGGGAGGTGCCGGTTTCTATCTGTGTGCCCCCGCTCTTCCTCTTGGGAGATCCATGGAGGGCGGAGGCAGCGCTAACAGTTTGGCTTCGGCCACTTGTTGCGACACTCCCCCCTCTCAATCAATAGAGAGAAGGTCTCTTCTCCAGTCTATCTCCTGCCCCGTGATTGGTGGCTGTGCTCTTTGAGGGGCAGGACCAAATGACGTACCGTACCTAAACACAGACATTTCGAGACAGGCATACATAGAGGCGGTGCCATGGGATGGGCTGCTCTCATTTTGGTACTTCTGATTGGATGAAATCCAAACCAATGAGATTACTACCTACAAAGGGAGGGGTATATAAAGGGATGCCTCACAGTTAGCATTTCAACTATGATTAAGCTCCGTTAAGGAGCGAAACGCGTCAGGGGGACTGATTTTCTTCACTATATGATATGGGATTAGCTCACTTATCTATAATACTATGGTGAATCAGTGACATGTAAACTGATTCTCTTTTTTGTGAGCTAATCAGCCTCTAACGGGGTGTAGCACTGTTTAGCACACCAGGAATTCATTACAGAGGTGTGCTTTTCATATCATGCTTATATTTTATTTACATCTGACAGTTTGGTGAACTTTCCTTCTTTTTAGCAAAATAGGGCTCTATAGACTAGTTTAAAATTGATTAGGAGGGCACTTGTGCCTAGGGATACATTTTTTCTTCCCTTCTGGGTGGAGAGATATCTCCCACCTTTTGTGTTTTCTTGACCTGTCTTTACCCTCCACTATCTACTAGTTCTTATCCCATTTTCTCACCACTGTCAAGATGAAGTTTTACTATTTTTATATGTGGTTTTTTAGATATACTATTAAAAGTTACGTTTTAATTGCTGTTTCCCATTGTTTGCTACTGTGGTGGGGATACATTTATTGAGTGCATTATATAAGGAGGTTTTCCTTTTCTTTCCTTTTTTTGATTATTGACTATAACCTAATCTCCAGCACCCAACTCTTTCCCCCAGTGGGATTAGCTGTGCGTCTCTGATGATATTTGTATAAATGTGTGACCAGATCAGTAGCACTTCCGCTAAATGTAACAAGCATGGTCAGATACACCGATGCGTTTCAGCCCGCAGCTAATGGGCCGTCATCAGGGTATATATATATATATATATATATATATATATCAAGCAGAGAAAGCCGGGCACTCCACGGGAATTCTTGATAAAATGCATTCTACCAAGCCGTCGTCAGGAGTATAAAGTATAGCACTAACTTATATTAGGTACAACACAAAATATACAAAATACATAAACTTACTTACAGAGAGATCCCTATTTCAACATGGAATGGTCAAAATGGCAGCTTAAACCACACCCCTGTGTCTGCTCCATGTGAAAGGAAGTGTAATCCAAAAAAAGTTTCTGTCTGCTACACAGGATGTGATGTGTATTGTAATGGACATATACACCAAGGCTCCTTATATACCACCTCCGGCCTGCAGGTGGTGTCAGTGGGTGATAAGACAAGACATCCCTGCTGAAGAGAAACAAAGTAGACTTGCACTCCAAAGTGAACTGTTTACTGTGAGCCAAGAATCAACAAGTAACACAATGTTTCGAGGGTAACACCCCCTTCATTCACCTGATGAAGGGGGTGTTACCCTCGAAACGTTGTGTTACATCAGGTGAATGAAGGGGGTGTTACCCTCGAAACATTGTGTTACTTGTTGATGCTTGGCTCACAATAAACAGTTCACTTTGGAGTGCAAGTCTACTTTGTTTCTCTTCAGTGCTTCGTTCCCTAGGGGAATTGGACTTTTTGCACCCACTTGGGGATAGTGTGCATATGGACTTTTGTTACCTATTATGGCTAGGAGGAGAGAAAGTGAAAGTAGATTGTGGTGTGTGCTTTGGAGAGATATTGAATGGAACACCAGATCCTGTGTATAAGAACCTGTGTATAAGATCCTGTTACCACCTGTTGGGAGGACAGATTATTGGACAGACAATTTACCTTATTGGATACAAACTCTGAGGCAACAGATAAGGACACATATTATACAGGCCTGGTCAATATTCAAAGTGGTGCACCATAGACAAGGACACCCCTGATTACTGCACATGTTATGTGGGGAACCTGCTGTCTACTTTGTGCCAGACCACCAGAGTAACCCACTGTGTGCCATGCTACCAATAATCCTTCCATAAAGCAGTGATCTGGTATGAATTGGTGGCAGCAGTGCTGGTAATACCATTTATTCTCCCTGTTTTCTCTGTATATTTGTTCTCTGTATTAAGCTATGGAGGCTGCTACTGATACTATTGATTTAAATCCTCCTGTCCTTGTACCTGCAGATGAAATGCCCCAATTAGACTTAGTAGCTCTACCAGGCCCAATTGCCAAACCTATTTTTAAATCTGATCCATTTGATAGGGTAACTGGACTGATTGGCTAGAACAATTTGAATTGGCGGCCACTATTAATGGTTGGGATGAAGGTGCTTGCTTGCGAGTCCTTAGCCTTTTGCTTGGTAAAGTGGTAAAGCCAGGCAGGTATACCAAGTATTTACTGTATATTTATGCTTATATGTGTAGTTGAGTGCTGGAGTCTTTTTGTGTATAAATTGCAGTTCCTCCTTTGCACCACCGCACCTAAAAGTAATTTAGAATAAAGGTTTGAGCTGCATTTCCTTGCACTTGTGTATATATATATACAAAAAATACAAAAAAGGAATAGTCCTGAGCACATCTCACTAATCAATTTACAAATTTATTTTAACATTTCGGAACTACATTGAGTCCCTTCATCACATTTTGATGAAGGGATTCAACATGCTGAACATGCCCTTACCCTTTTGCAATCAGATGGGGGTGTGTTTCTGCTGAAAATAGCTTCATACCAACTGGCACCCTATAGTCGGGGTTTTTTGAGCTGTTACTAATGGTTTTTTTGGTACATGCATCTTAAGATTCTTATCCCCTTGTAGGTCATGCCAGAACTTGTTCAGCACTGATCTAATAAATAGAGATGGTCGAACTATTGAAAGTTCGGTCCGTTTTCGAACTTTCGAACTATTGTAAAAGTTCGAAAGTTCGAAAGTTCGAAAACGGACCCATTAAAGTCTATGGGAGGCAAATAGTTCGAAAAGTTTGAGTCAAATACAACTAAAATATTAATGGTAACTTAATGTAAATGGCTGTGGGACCTGGGAAATGGTCTGGGGAGCATGTTCCAATATCCAGGACTTTCGTAAAATCGATTTTACTCTCACGCGCGCTACTTTCGAGCTTTCGCGTTCGAACATTCGAGGTAACATGGACATTTTACTCGCAGATTCGATGCTCGCCTATAGGCTTTAATGGAGACTTTACTCGCAGATTCGATGTTCGCGCCTAGATACCATGTACATTTTACTCGCGGATTCGAACGTTCGAACGTTCGAACATTCGATAAATCATCGAAAGTCCGGGAAATATCGAAAGTCCGCGTCCGAGATAGTTCGAGAAGTCCGGGTCCGTTCGAACTCGAACAGTTCGGCTCGAACTCGGGTTCGAGTTCGAGTTCTATGCCATCCCTACTAATAAAGTGGCAATCATTATTGTAAGTTTTGCCCTTCTTTACAAATTCTCTCTTTAAACATCAGGTCATCCCTTTTAGAAAATTTGGCCAGCTTATATGCCCTTTTGAGCCAAGTACCGGGATAACCCCTTTGGTAAATCTGATAGTTTGATCATTTTCCGCAATCTTAAAGTCTTCCAATGTGGTACAGTTTCTGTATTCCCATAAATATTGACCCACCGGAATACCTTTAAATAATGTGTTTGGATGCATGCTGTCAGCTCTGAGGAGGGAATTACCTGTGGTCTCTTTTCTATACATCTCAGTGTGGAGGTTGTTTCCAAACTTTTTGAAGGTTAGATCTAGCAAGGGAATGTATTCCTTACTGAGTTGGTAAGTAAATTATTCATTATTCTTATTAGTCGTATTATTATAGGAAAGACTCATTAATGTGAAATTTATAGGAGAAGTAAAATCTCAATATAAAACAAGTTGTGCCTCACCTCACATCTTTGCTGTGGCTGCTGAGTGATTTATGAAATTTAACCTGTGAGTACAAGGGTTCCGATCCCACATTCCACCTTATTTGGGAAAATGTAGCTAAATGTATGCAGTACCTGCACATGCTCTGTTGTGCTCAACAGATCAAAACAACAAATTACAGCCTTGCTTCCTAGAAGCTGGCAGCCAATCACATAACAGCACAGATATCCTCCCTCTTCATAGCATAGAACAGGGATTTAATTTTTCCAAGCACAATCAATGCTCCTGTCCTAACAAGAATTATAAATTCCTTTGCTTTTCTTACAAAAGAAAAGTAATCTTTGCAGTGTATTTTTTATCTAGCATGAATTGAAGAAACTGAATATTAACATTTCAGTAAAAAGTCTGGGGAATAAAACTGTCAGCTCTGTCGATTCTGTACTCTGTTAAAAGCAGAGCTCTCACCCCTATCCTAACAGAGATTCTATGTGGATCCTCAGTGCATGTAGGAACTTTATTTTTTTCAAAAAAAATGGAAAAAAAAAAAAAAGAAAGTATGTCTGGGGAATTGAACCCATAACCTTTTTGGCTGTTTCTAAAACTTGATCAGGTGCAGATTAGAGATGTCCGAACTTCGCAAAATCCGGTCCGTTCGAGGATCTGCGAATTTTCAGAAAAATTAGAAAATTAGAAAATCCGTGAGCGGGCCAGCTAAAATGAAAAATATTCTTGAAACGTATTTTTCAAAAATACAAGTAATCCTCGTTATTGCGAAAATTTTTGAAAATACGTATTTACGAAAATAAGATACATCCTCGTATTTTCAAAAATTTCCGAAAATACGTACTTTCGAAAATTTTCGAAAAACGAGAAATCTCGTAATTTCGAAAATTTCCGAAAATATGAGAAATCCACGGTTCAGAAGGCGGAAAATCCGGAAATATACACCATTCACGAATGGGATAAATCCGCGGCGGATCCGGGTTCGGATCTGCGAACCGGCCATCCCTAGTGCAGATCAAATACAGATACGTCAGATCAAAATCAGGTGACCCTCCACTGCAGCTAAGTGGCAATTATATGATTTACCTTTTGCTAGGAACAGAATAATTTAAAAAAAAAGTCAGTAAAATGAGCTTATTATTTTGCATTGCCTGAGGAAGGCTGTCAGCAACTCACACTGACTGATAAATAAACTGCAGGGTAACAAGCAACTTTCAGAGTCTTATTAGGGACTTCTATATTGATGTAAAGACATCTGTATAGAACTACATGGGTTTTGAGTTGTACTGGCAAAAACATAAAAGCCTTTTTAGCTACAGAATCTATTACTTCTACTAAATGTTACTTACTAGAGAAGAATCTTCCAATGTAGAGAATTTCTGGGGAGAAAACCTTTTACATTAGGATTTTGAAAAAATTGGTGTATTTCTCATTTAAAGATTTAGTTCAGTGGGAAATAAAGCAGCGTTCTAACAGCATTAAGTGAAGAACAGGAGGTAAACTAGCTGTATTACCTCCCATTCTTCACTTAATGCACCAGAAGAGGCTAACAAACTTACACTGCACCACGATCCACCGCTGGCTCTTGACAGGTCCCAACCTCTTCCAACTGTAAGTAAGCTATAGCATGCTATAGTTTACTTACAGCTGGAAGCAGTCATTAGAAGTTCCAGTGGTAGATCGTGCTGTGGGTAAGTTGTCTCCTTTCTCCTGGTGCATTAAGTGAAGAATGGGAGGTAAGACATAGCTAGTTTACCTCCCGTTCTTCACTTAATGCTTTTAGAATGCTGCTTTATTTCCCAGTGAACTAACCCTTTAAAGAATAAGGGGCAATAATAAAAGGTGCAAATATTTGCAGCAACCAGTCAGGTGTTTCCTTTTACTGGGTTGCTGCAGTTAAATAACATTTGATTGGTTGCTGCAGATGAATAGAAATCCCAAGCCATAATGCAATAGGGATACATGGCTGAGAGGGAGGGGGAGCAGTATTGCTAGGTAGATTCATAAATAAGCAAGGGTAGTGATAGGCTAAGGGTTAAGGGCAGAGATAGGCTAGGAATAGCAAACATTGTTGCAAAGAGAACAGGAGAAGGGAATATAAGTGAAGAAAAGGGGAGGGTCTGGTGCAGTGAAGCAGAGGAGACAAAAGAAGTCCCCCCCCCTTTTTTTGTTGTGTTCTTTATTGCAGTGATAACCCAAGGCAAGATGATGTCACAGCGGCAGTTGGTCACTGGAAGCTGGCTGGTGGGACAAGTGGTGGAGATAGCCCAAGGGGTGGCAGCTCTAGAATATCCTGGTTTGGACTATAGGGTATGGTGTCGGCATACAAGGAAAGGTGCTCATCGAGTCGGTGCATCTACGACTGATGAGCAAAGTCAACGGTAGCTTCCAGTGAGCCACTTTACAGTGTTAAATGGTTTAAATGGTTAAAATGGTTAAATGGTTGGTAATAACAATGTTATCGTATTTGATGTAACAAGTGAAGATGGTTTTGGTAACAAAGAATTGTTAGAAATAAAGCTGTGACCCCTTTTGATCCAAAAGTCAGTTGTCAAGTGTCTTTATTTTGAGAAAGATTAAGGGAGGTTAAGGGGTCAGCTATGGGAATAGAAGGTAGGATAAGATGGGTGGTTGGGGATAGATACGCACATCCATCATATCTCAGCCAAGCACTGGGCAAACATTTGCACCTTTTACTATTAGATCAGCCCTTAAATGTTTGCTGAAATCTTCTAAAGTACAAAAGATAGAAGTACACATTTCAAACTGAAACCTATAATACCTTTATAAAATGCCTAATTTAAATGGTTTGTTTAAATAGAAGGTATTGTAAACTAAATTAACTAACCTGAGTTTTTCTATAAAACAATTGTGTTTTTTTCTTCTCTGAACAGGAATATTAAATTGTATTTTAGTGGAAGTAATATGACACACATGCACAACTGGCACATATGACACACATGCACAACTGGCACATCTAATTGGATTCTGTAATTCGTAATTAACAGTTATCTATCACCTCTGAAATCTTTTGATTTCTGCATGTTTCTGTCTATTGAGTTCTGATGTTTTTTGTGACATCGGTAGGATTTACCATTAGGCTCAGTAGGCAGTTCCTTAGGGGCGGCTGTGAACATCTCACATTTTTAATCACCCACTATAAGCACTTTTATTTGCCCACATTTTTTAAATAAAAAACATCATATACCCTTGTGGTACAGTTAATGTATCAAACAATCCCTGTTTTTTGCAGTTCACAAATTTCAGCATATAGTCTGTTCTACCCCCTAAAAAGTTTAAAAAAGGGGAACGGTTTAGGGGTGTGACCTATGTTTAGGGGTTAGATTAAGGGCATGAACATTTTAGGGGTTATGTTAGGAGCACCAAAATATTTTTGTCTCTGTTTTGAAATGAACCTGGTTTTGATTCTGAGCTGCCAGCGTATCCAAAGAGTATTTAAACATTTTCAAAACTCTGAACTTTTCATCAAAAATCGAATATCAGAACATCAAAAATGTAAAAAAACTGCCTTTGAAAATTAAAAAATTGCTACAGAAATTTTAAACAATTCAAGTTCCATTTGGGTTTAAAATGGATTTTCGTATTATTGGAACTTCAATAGGTTCCGTGAAACCAATGTCTGAACGGGACTTGTCAGTTTTGTTCATCTCTACACCTTAGATGTAAATCCGACCCTGTGCACAATTATATTTGATTTTAGAGATGAGAGTTGCAGCTATAGGCAAGTTAGGAATTATATAATTCATTCAGGTTTATTTATATATATATTATTTATTTCTACTGGCTAGAAAGCCCAAAGGAAACCTTCAACAGAATGAAAAGAATATACAAAAACCTTGGACATTAGTTGCCGTGAAATCTCAATGTAGCGCTGCATAGCATCAATGTTAACCATTCTGTTGACACACGGATTCTGTGTAAATCCTAACAGGTTGTTGACAGTTACAGTAGTTTAATATCTTCTTCTTTTGGAGTAACAATGTTTTTCATTTCAGAGGAAACTTTTTAATGGTACTTTCCAAGGTGAAGTGCCATGTCTCTCTAGCATCTTATTGACTCTACCTTCTAAAATCAATTTCTTTTATTAGCTGATGAATCTGTTCAGTGACTTTCTCTACGGAATCTATATAAATTATTTAAGCACTAAATTGTTTCAACTGTAACTATTTTACACTTTAGTGATTTAATAGGATGCCACACACAGGAAAGTATTTGGAACAAGGTCATACAATGTAGAATTAACAAGGCTAGTTAGAACGAGCAGACATTTCAGTCTTTCTAGTAGGTGACCCTTCATATTTAAGTAAATAAATGATACAACAGTAAAAATAAATTGATTTTTCAGCTTATATTTTCACGTATGGCTTAATATTGCTGCTGATTATTCACTGCACAATCTATATAGCATCCCAGGAAACATACAGTATGGATTGCGTTTGTGTGTGTATTTTCTGGTTGGTTGAAAAATTGTTTGTCACAGTTTAAAATTTGATTGTCGGCAATGAGAACTTGGATTTCAACCATCATCAGGAAAAGTTTGAAGAATTGATAAAACGTTGACATGCTGTATGTTGTTCTTTTTTTAAAGATGTGGTAGTGGTGTCATGTTAAAGGAGAACTAAACTTCAATTTTTAAAAACCTAATGTGAAAGTTTTTCTCCCCAGAACACCTATACATTGTAAGATTCTTCTCTGCTACGTTGCATTTAGTACATGTGAGAAATAGATTCTATAAGTAAGAAGGCTTGTTGTTACATGTTGTTACTAGTACAGCCCACAGCCCATGAAGTCATCAAAGAGCCACACCCCCTGACCCCAGTATTTACTGTCTCTATGTACAGAGTGTTTTCTATACAGATGTCTTCACACCAATATGGAATCCCTGAAAAGCTGCTTGTTACCCTGCAGTTTATTTACCAGTCAGTGTGAGTTGCTGGAAAATAAACTGCAGGGTAACTGCAGGTTATTCTTTTCCTAGCAAAGGATAAAGCTTCCAAATGTACATGGATTCTCAGCTTATTCAGTGTGGGTGCACCGGGTAAGGCACCAGGTTTAAAAAAACACACAGTTCAGAAGGTCACAAGTGCAATACCCCAGATATACCTTTTTTTGTTTCTGTTATGTGCCAAGCAAAAGATAAAGCCTCTAAATGTACCAATATATTCAGCTTGTTCAGTGGTGGCTCACCTGCAAAGATTCCTGTATTAAAAACATGAAGTTCAGAAGGGTTTAAGTTTGAATCCCCAAACTCACTTTTATTTTTTGTTTCCATTATGTTCATAGTAAAAGATTCTACATGTACCAATGACCTATATACTACCTCTGTTAGCCTAGAAGTAAGAGGTAGTATTCCATTTCTTACATCCATGCTATCTATGAAACGCACTGCAATGATTACTTTTATTTTTGTATATAATGTAAAGGATGATATCATTATTAGGACAGGAGCACTGAATGTGTTTGAAACAAAAAACTGAAATCCCTGTTCTGTGTCAGGGAGAGGGAGGATCTCTATGCTGTAATGTGATTGGCAGACAGTTTCTAGGAAGCAAGGCTGCAACTTCCTAGATTTGATCTGTTGAGCACTACAGAGCATGTGTTTGCATGCAGACACTTATCTGGGGGTTTACCCAGCTAAGGTGTATTGTGGGAGCTGACCCCAGGTTATTTTCATAAATCATCCAATGGCCACAGAAAATGGAGAGGTGACACACAGCTTGTTGTATGTTTGTGAATGTGCTCTGTCTATTGGGACTATGTTGTCTGGAGACTTTAGTATGCCGACTTTCTTTATACCAGTGAGTATGTGTAACATCTACATGTTTAGTTAATACTGTTTCTTTAAGGCATAGAGGCAAGCTGGGAAAAAGGGGCAGTATCAGGAAGTAAGCTAGGGAATAGCATGGTATGAGAAAGTGTGATGTACCTGTTGCTCTGTTTGAATAAATCAAGTTCCCTCTACATTCCAAGTGTTTTCTTGCTCTTGAACAATATAACAAGGGAGACATAACAACTGGAGACGAGGATGGGATAGGGAGACATAACAGTATGGAACCTGCCTGATTACCAATCGCGTGCTGCCAGCCCTGATATTGTGACTGTTAATTCATAAATTCATGCTGTCCTGCCTTTTTATCCTTTTGGACTGCCTTTAAAGGGAATGTACACTGTAATAAAACGTTTTCCGTACTGGATAGTTGTGCATAAAGGTGGTGGATTTTTTCCCCTACTACTTTTCCAGACCCTACCTTTGTGCTTGATGACCTCCCTTCTCCACTGTATTCACATTCTTAGCACTGCCCCCTTGAGAATTCCAAATTTCCAACACCCAGTTTGTGAGAGAATTCAGCGGGCTTGTGACACACCTGATATAAGACAGTGTGGTGCGCTAACGTCACAGGGCCACACACTCACGTCAACATCCCTGGGACATGTGCACGCATTGACGTCAAGAACGCATTACATGGCTACAATATTCTCTAACCAACTGGGTGTTGGAGATTTGGAAATCTCAAGTGCTAAGAACATTAATACAGTGGGGGAGGGAGGCCAGCAAGATTGCAGCACAAAGATAGGGTCTGAAAGGGTAGTAGGGGGGGAATACACCACCTTTATATTTAAAGGCAAAACTATCCAGTAAGGAAAATTTGTCATTGTATGCCCTTTAACATCATCTTCAGTTCCCTCTATTTTAGGAGTCAATTTGCTTGTTCTTATATACATCTGTTTATTTTCTCTGGAATTGAAACCTGGTGACTTCCCCAGTGTGCAACATCCTCACCATCAGTTGCTCTAGAAACAAAATGGCTTCTAGGGCTCTAGGGCTCGTTCACACTATGCAACAATATTGCTGCAATGATAATGATAACGCAGTATGCGATAACGCAGATAAATACATTTTCCCTTACAATTCAATGTTTACAGTTCCCACTAGCACGTTGCTTTGAATAGTGCTGCGATAATGCACAGCTACATGCATTTATATGCATTGCAGACACCAACAAACAATAAGAGAAGTCATTGGCACTGTGGATAAAATCGCATAATAACACTTACTTGTGTGCGATGTTTCTAGCAATTTAAAGGCATATAAAACACATAAACAGGCACACAACACAGCATATGCGTAGTCATACGATTTACAGTCCGTTGTACTGTGGACGAAGCCTTAGACTCTGCACCCAGGGAGAGGTTCAGTTTCTGACTAGCATAACAGATCCACTGTATAAAATCTCAATATGACGTGTGTCTGGGCAGGCATAGGGTTTAATGTAACTCCAATTTCCCTTATTTATAGCCCAGCAATTGTTGATTAGAATGATGTTCTGTTGTCTTTGCAGCTGCTTTATGTACCCAATAAATCTCTGGGAAATTAGAAAGCTTCTCAATCTCTCTACCTTTGTCAACAAGGATGAAGCATACTAAGCATGCTTGGGCTCACTGAGTGAGCTGTGGGGCTAAATGTACTGAAAGATTTACTGACTTCACGGAGACATATCTTCTCGTAGAAATTAGCACAGAGTTTAGAGAGTGTTTTCAGCAAACCAAAAAAAGTGTCAGACCTGCATGTGATGATGAGCCAGCAATCCCCCATAAAATCGCTCCTGTGGGTTTTTTGATTAACACACTGTGCATGTATGTCATGTACAGCACTGGGCTTGTGCATCATAAGTCTGACAGTTTTTAAAAGCTTCTCTCTCTTTTAACGGTTCCTAGCTCTTGACTTGACCTGTTGACCCCTCCTGTTGACTCTTGCTTCCTGACAATGAGTCTATGCCATCAGCCTTGTTTTTGCCTATTATCTAGTTTGTGAGCCATTCCTTATATCCTTCCCTATAGTGCTACAGTTTGTTTCCTTGTGTGAACTCTTTACCGACAGATTATAGAGATACCAATACAGTCAAGCAATACAGACCAACAAGGACATTTTAATAGAAAAAAACATGTTTATTATTTTGCTTTTGCATAACTGAAGAGTTTAGTTTGTAAATACCAGGTTATAATATACACTTTAGAATTTCAGATAGACATAGAGATACTTTGCACACCTACATGCAGAAAAATCATATATACACTTAATGCAGGTAGCCACTGGTTAAAGACCCATAAATCATATATCAAAGTCTTCATCACACCAGGAGTTTCATTAGATAAACTCAGTCTATGATGTTTCGGAGCTGTACCCGCAGATGTTTTTAAGGGCATGTCCACCGCCCAAACTAAAAAATCACCACTACTGGTCCCACTGTACAATTAAAAAACCCTTACCTTACTTCTCTGCTCCTTTTGGTTCTTCTGTAGTGGCTCTTCAAAGTCCAGGAAACTGTAGGGTAGGAGCTGTCTTCCTGTCCAAAAGGTCTCTGCCTCCGTGATGCCTCCGGGAGGGATAGAGACAAGCGTAGTGGAGCCCTCCCCCCCCTTCCGATTCCTCCCTTGCTTCTTCTCCTGCAGCGTTAAATCCTTTTAATATACTGTAGGGCATATCCCCCCACCCCCAACCGCTATATTCTTACACAAAAAAAACCCCCTTCCATTCTCTACTTACAGCACCTCTTTCCCTTGCCATTCTCATGGATGGCAGCCACGGCTGTGATTGGCTGCCTTTCAGCCAATCACAGCTGCAGCTGCCAGTCTGGCCCCCTGCTTGTAGTTCCGGTGGACAGGAGAGCCGGACCAGAACAGCAAAGGAGCGAGGTGCTGTAAGTAGAGAAGGGAAGCGTTTTTTTGTGTAAGAATATAGCGTTTGGGGGTGGGGGGACATGCCCTTCAGTATGTGAAAACTTGTAAAAGAGGGTGGGCATGCCCTTTAACTGTTTAAGGTGCAGCTTTGAAACTCCATGGTTTGAGTTGAGTTTATCTATTAGAAATGTAGTTTTGCAGTATATTCTCTTTATCTACAGAACCTGCAAATACCTGGGACCGTGACCTGGTACATCTGTGCAGAATAGTCTCGGTCCATTGAAGGTTCTTGTCCACATTACTTGGGGGTCCTCTGCTTTACAATTTTAGGGCGATGCACCGAGAGCCACTATCGGCAAAGCGGTGCAAACAGCCTGGCAATGTAAAATGACAATAGCAGCTCTCGGAGCATTGCTATCTGTAATTTTTCTATTTTGCCACTGTTATTACTATGACTATTAGCTGGCATTTAAAGTGCCACAATAGAATGCCGCTTTCGACATATAACATTGCTTGCAGCGGCTGCGAGGTTAACTTTTGCTTTAGCCACGCAGTCACTGCAATGAAAGAGTTTAAGACATTGTATGAGAAGTCCATACAATGAACTGATCATTCAGACTGGAACTTCACCTCTGCCTACCGGTAATACTTTAATATCTTTGTTTATTGAATGGGTAGCATCTCTGTATGTCCATATCTATTCTTATTGGGTTTTTCCGATTTATGCATTCTAGGATGCACGAAAGCAAGTTTGTAGAGATTTTGGTTTTCCTGGGATTCTAAATCATTTATATTTGTTAAAAAAGAGAAGAACAACAACAACAAAAACAGAATAAAAGGCATTTTGATACTTATTTTGAAGGTACAGTAGCAAGCATATTTCTACAATATGTAGCAGAACTTAAGAAATTAAGGTTGAATAAAGACATACGTCCATCAAGTCCAACCTATTCACCCTTTTTTTTTTTTTTATTAACCCTTCCTAACAGTTGATCCAGAGGAAGGCAAAAAAACCAGCAAAAAAAAAAAAATCCTTCCTGACTCCAAACGGCAATCGGAAAGTATCCCCAGATTAACGAGATCTATATTCATTTATACCAGTAATTCTCAATATTATTTAGTTTTAGGAACTCATCCAGGCCTTTTTTAAAGCTATTCAATGAACTTGCCATTACCACATCTGCTGGAAGACAGTTCCACAGTTTCACCATTCTCACTGTAAAGAAACCTTTCCTAACCTGAAGATGAAACTTCTTTTCTTCCAACCTTAAAGGATGTCCACGTGTCCTCTGATATGACCTATTAGTAAACAATGCACCAAAGAGTTCATTGTATGGCCCATTAATATATTTGTATAAGGTTATCATGTCCCCACGCAAAAGTCGCTTCTCCAATGTAAACAGCCCTAACTTGTCTAATCTGCCTGCATATTCAAGCCCCTCCATTCCCCTTAATAATTTAGTTGCCCTTCTCTGAACTGCCTCAATTTCCAAGATGTCCCTTTTGTATATGGGATTCCAAAACTGCACCGCATATTCCAAATGAGGCCTTACCAGTGCCTTGTAAAGAGGGAGAATAACATTTTTCTCTCTTAAATCTATTCCTCTCTTTATACAAGGCGATATCTTGCTAGCTCTAGCCGTTGCTACCTGGCATTGTTTGCTATAGCTAAATCTGTTATCAACCAGAACCCCCAAATCTTACCATATTGATAAAAATTTGTCTTTTGCCTTGTTGGATGTACTACATATTCCCAGATGGACTTCATCATCGCCTATCGATGTGTTTTGACACACCATACCAGCCGCTATTTATCTACTCATGTTTCTCAATAGGCCCATGATGGGCAATATGTGGGGCTTTCTACTTGCGTCAAACTCTGATGTCTTTCACTTTTTGGGAGCTATCAGTGCAAGATATGGACTACCATTACCCATGAGCCACTAAGACCCCTGGGGAGTTATGGGATTGTATATGTTTTGTATTGTGTTATGTGCACCAGTGAGAAGGATTTGTTTGGGCCTTACCACATGCTTCCCTGCTTGGGGGATGTGAAACTGTTCTCACTTCCTGTTAATTCTTCTGATTGTTGGGGGTGGGGCTGTGACCTCATATTGGATTTGTTTGGGCCTTACCACATGCTTCCCTACTTGGGGATTGTGAAACTGTTCTCACTTCCAGTTAATTCTTCTGATTGTTGGGGGTGGGGCTGTGACCTCACTTCCTGTTCTTCCTGTTAAACTGTATGTTCACTTGTGGTTGGTACACTTGAGAAAGGGTTTTATATCCGAAAAATGTTGTGTATACTGCACCAATAAACCTGTTTGCAGCTTGAACGCCCAGAGTCTTCGCTTTATATTTTATTGGTAAAAATTGTAGTGTGTTTGTCCTTAAAGGGCATCTATAGTAAAACATATACATTGCTCCAATCCAGACATAAAAAAGGTTAGTGTATTCTGCCTTATCCCCACCTTCCTCTGTGGCTCTGTGTTTGCACAGAATCTGATTTACTGCAGGGCTCCTCACTCGCCCTCTCCTCTCATATAATCTGGCTGTGAACCAAGCCTGCAAAACAAGCCACTCATGTGCATTAATCCTCCAACACATCACTTTAACGGTTGTAATAAAAAAAAAAGTAAGCTGGCAGAGAGGTGTAAGCCTGCAGAGAGGAAGTGTCTCTGTTGTTCTGGATACACATGCTACATAAGGAGTGGGAGACGGGTGAGTTAGGAGAGACCCGAGTCCTGCCTTATCACTGCAGCCCAATTTCCCTTTGACAGGCTATAAACTGGGAGGAGGGGGACCCAGTCCTTCTCTTTATGCTTCTTTCTCCTTCCCTTTACTTCTGCTTTTAACCCAGTATTTGCCAAGCATTTTAGTGAGCAGGAAGGAGTCATTGGGAGACTTGCTGTAAAACTTGTGTAAGCCTACACACTACACCCGTATGCTGTTAGGGGATTTGATTGACAGCTCAAGCAGGAGTCCTGTATTAAAATCTTGGCTTATTTTAACTTATATATCTTGGGACAGAGGAGGAAACTAAAGAGAATAAAGGTACTCTGGGGCTTGGGAGGAATTATTGAACACATAAAAAGAAGGGGAGAAGGGGGGGGATTATATTTTCCCAATATAGATGTCCATATTACATCAAAAAAACCTGGTCATTCATCATTTATTTTTCCTCAAATCCCAACTGCTATTTTTAGCACTTTATTACATGCATTTCTAAATAAATATTTAATAAAAATTATCGTCCCCAGTCTTCCTCTTTCTAAGAGAGTTTGCTGCATCCCCCTGCGCAATAAGCTTTTAGAAATTTGAGCATGTGTATGTATGTATGTATGTATGTATAATTTTATTTATAAAGCGCCACTTGGGTACGCAGCGCTGTACATTATAAAATACAGAGTATACAAACAAGGGGATAAGTGCAAGCCATTATACAGATAGATAGAAATGTAACTAAGTTAAATACAATTTCATATATCGGTTAAGAAAGCATATATATAAATTATGTATAAATGGATATATAAGTGCAACAAGCCTAGACACATTAGGAATGAGATCCCTACCTTGAAGAGCTAACATTCTATGTGGGGGGGATAACATACAGGTACAAGTGGGGGGGATGGGTATAAAGTGCTTAAAAGGGCTAGCAATCATTTGTTGTGCTGATACTCAGAAAGGTAGGAGAACAGTCTAGATTTGAAAGCATTAATGGATGTCACCAGGCGAAGCGAGAGAGGGAGAGAGTTCCAAAGGTAGGAAGCAGCAAGAGAGAATGGTTTAAGGTGGGAGGCAGCAGTTTTTGTTGGGTGTTTGTGGAGAAAATTTCCTTGCGGGTGTTGCAAACAAGAACAGTAGATGGAACATTAGAGGAAAGATGAGAGTAGAGGAGTAGTAGGTAAAAAGTATCAGAGAGTGGCAAGGAGGTACTAGCAAACTGAGAAACAAAAAGATTTTTAGTAAATACCAAGTCAAGGAAGTGACCATCTTAATGGGTGCTAGTGTTGGTCCACTGCTGGAGGGAGATGGAGGAAGTTAGGTGGAGAAAGCGAGAGGGCCAGGATTGCTTAGCACCGTCAATGTGACAATTGAAGTCACCTAGAATTATAGCCAGACAGTCGTAGGAAAGATAGATAGAGAGATAGGTTTCAAACGCTGTAAGGAGTAAGCTCCCTTGTTAAACTCCAATTTCACTTAGGATAGCTTCACTTTGGATGAGCTTCAGATTGGATGGCCTTCTCTGCAAAGCTACACCCCTGCAAAGCTATCCCCTATGCAGTGTCTGAATTTATAGAGATAAATTCAGACATAGGACAGGGAAATTAAGTAATTAGCACAGTGCAATTACCACAACAATCACCAGCTGAAGGAAAGGTTTTTTAAGCTAAAGTTTTTAAGCTAAATCTGTGGAAGATTGTCAGCACAAGGAGGGAAATTTTCAAATGTTTCTTCCAATCAAATTTTCAATCATGATTAGGGCAAAAGGAACAAGCATACAAATTGTGTGTATGAGATAACAACCCCACAAGCTCAATTGAAATACTTCTAAAGCAATTAGTTCAATAACTTGGCCAAATTATTTTAAGCCCAGCAACCACTTCAAAGTTTGCTTCATTCTGCTGGGTCCTAACTTTTAACTTTTTTTACCATAGTAACTTTTTACCTTCTTATGGGACGTAATTCTAAAATGTTATCTTTATATCAGTACCTGCCTTTTATGAGATGAAAGTCCCTGCTGCTCTTTCACGAAAATAATAAATAATTTGGCCAAGTTATTGAACTAATTGCTTTAATTTATCCAGAGAGAAGGGCAGGCTTTTAAAGTCACATTACAATGCTAAAGTAAAATGTAAGCAAAATAATTGGATGTGCACTAGGCTTCTAATTTTTGTATGTATTGAATTAGTTTGGTCTCTAGTTGCACTCTGCGTGGATGTATACTATCCCATTTCTATATATATATATTGCTTGAAACACTTCTAACCCATCAAATAAGCCACAAACTGAAGCAAAACATGAAGTGTGCCCTTAAGTAGCAACAAGTGTATATATTTAAAATACAAAGCAAGGAGAAAACTGGACATTTAATGGGTTTGGGGAAAGGAGCACACTCACAAAGTTTTAAAAGTGGTCCAGGTGCATGAGTCACAGACCCTCCACTTGTTCCAGTTCCCTCCATTCATGCAGGCTATACAGTATATACAGTGTATATTTTTCTGGTTGGTTGAGAAATTGGTTGTCACAGTTAAAAATTTGATCACCAGCAAAAGTTTCAGGAATTGTTAAAGTTTTGACTTCTGGATTGTTGTTCTTTTTTTAAAGATGTGGTAGCGGTGTCATGTTAATGTATGCCGACGTTCTTTATGACAGCTCGTTTCTAAAAAAAAATGGAACAGGTGCAGCTAATTGAAATCTGTTATAGAGAAAAACTTTGAATTCAATGACGGCGTCAACATGCAGTTTAATATAAAGTTATTAAAAACAATATTGTATATTCTGGTTTTCCTTGTCACAATAAAACACTATTAACTTGAAAGAGCGTGTCCGCTATAAAAACTCATAAAAAAAATATTGACAGCATCCAATATAAGATCTAGAGATGGCCGAAACTGGATAGTTTTGTTCCGTTTTCGGACTGAAAATAGAACTTACTTTCGAGGGTTAGGAACGTATTTTCGAGGGTTCCGATCGTATTTTCGGGGGTTATCGAATGTTCAAGGTTATTTTTAAGGGTTACTGAAAATAACCTTGTAATCCTTGAAAATACTTTCCGAAGTCCCAAAATCCAAACGATCCTCCAAGGAACGTTTGGATTTTGAAGCCGAGGTGTTCCGGGTCAGATTCGAGTATGAGTCGGACTCGGATCCCATCTGTAATAAGAGCAGCTGACCTAATTCATTTAGTCAGGTACAGAGTTGGAAACTTCTCACAAGAAAAAATCTGGATTGGGGCACCTTGTGCACCATTTCAAAAAGAGCCATTCCTCCCATGCATTATGAATGCATTTTCCTCACCCCTAAGCAGATATATAGCTTTACTTTGAATAATTGCAGGCAATCCCAGCACTATATATGGAGAAAGCATAACTAACACAAAGTCTGTTATATCTTCCGTATCATGACACGATTTCACAAAGAGCGTCAAATTTGGTTCAATATAAAGTTAAGCTTTCAGGTTATCGCTAAACTGTACAATGTTTCTGCAATTATGATTTGCTCAGTAGGACTTGTGGTTTATATATGAACAATGCCTTTGTAAAATGTATGATTGCTTTTTTATTGCTCATTCATATAGACTTGGATACCAGCAGGAATTCAACAACACAAAAGTTTATTTGGACTTCATACGAGGCCACACTCCAGATGCTACAGTTCTGAAGCTTCATACGCTTCTTTTGTCAATACACAACAATAGTTGACACAGTGGGAATGTCTATTGATGGACTGTCTATCATTTCTGCTTGATAATCTATATTTTAGCTTATTAAATCTTACGCTACACATTTAAAAACACTAACATAAAGACTTGAAAATCACTGTGGCAGAAAATACAGGAAAACAAAATATAAAAAGTAAATAAATTTAAAAAAAAAATTATATAGTCAAATCAATGAAAATTGGCAATGCACTTAGTAACCAGAAACATTTAAATACTCAAATGTTGTGTGTTTGTGAATTGAGTCTTAAAATGTAATTGCTGTATATTACCAGCAAAATAGATGATTGTGCAATTAATAGCATCTTAAAACATTGGATATGTAGAAGTTATGTTATTATAAACTAATTTAGTGCAAACCTCTTTATTAGAATGTATAACTTGCAATCACTTTATTGTAAATAAAAAACAGAATAACAACATACCAGTAGTATTTATGTAATTTTATTTTTTTGCTCTTTTAGATTTAAAATAACCATTTACACAAGTGAAATGATTTTATCCATATTTGCACATATATTCACTTTGTCTTAACCACCAGCAATCCTATAATATATATAGTTCTCTATGTCGTCTAATTTATTTGATGTTGTTTAACAAAACAAGTATTGCTTACATTTCCATAAAATCTGATATTGTCTGTGAATGTAATAAGGAAACTTGAACACTTGTTTCTTGGAGTCTAATCCGGGTATCTTTCTGCATCAATTTTTAGGAACATCTGCTTTGTCTGCAATTTTGGAGATACCTGATAGTTGCCATGGAAACAAATCCCATTGTTGCTAAAGACTGATTTATAAAGAAAAACAAAACATAATATACTGCTATTTAAAATATATAATTCCCACAGAGGTGTGTTAAATGTTATTAACAATTTTATATTGTATTAATTTAAAAAAATTAAAGATATAAGATATTAGGACGAAAACTAACACAATTTACGAATAGTATTGGTATTCGAGTCTATTTTTGCCGCTACCGACAGTAATTTATCCCAGCCGAACGTTCACTAGTTGCGAACGGTGGGTCGGTACGAAAGATTTGCTTGTGTGTACCCAGTTTAAGGGGCTGATGCAAAAAAAGGTTGAAAAGTTTGTCCATGCAAGCAGCCAACTAGGCCCTAAAACATGTTAAAAAATAAATGAAAGTGAGACAAGGAAAGACACTCAGTAGAGTTTAAGTTCGGGTCCGATTTGTACCTGGTTTTCAACATTACTTTTGGAATTTTTGAAAAATTTAAAAAATTCTAAAATGATCCAGCCACATGGCATAAAATCACCAACCACAGCAACAACCCCACCTCAGCGTTTCAGGCACCATTTTGTCAGTGTATTACATTCTGTTTGCGCTGCTATCTGCGCAATTTTACATAGTCAAAACATGTGTAATTTGCAATACAAATGCTGATCCCATGCACTCTGAAAACTAATTGCAGTGCAGTGCATGCAATGTGACCACCCACATTGTAGCATTTATGGCCACCCTTACGCAATGGGATATAACAGGGAATAGTAATCGAGATGTGAAATCCAATTAATAACGATTTAATGTTGTGCTTGCGATCCATTAGTGCGTGAGAAACATAAAGCAGTGCATGCCAATATGGGTAGCAATTTTCTGTCCTGCAATCCATTTTCGGAGCCCATGCGACCAGCAAGTGGTCCGATTACACAAAACTGCACAGATTGCAGCGCAAACGGACAGTAATGTGTGCCAAAGCTACTCTGTTGTCCCCTTGACACAACGATTACTGGCACCCTTTATACAGCAGTCAAGTGTCTGTCACCAACTTTTAGCAAAAAAACCCCTAAACCTACAGCTAATTGTTTCTTTTATAATACTTTCTAAAGAAAGCTGAGAAAACTTGTGTTTTATAAAAGGTACAATTGTTTTAAAAAAGGAAAAGGAAAAGTATGTTTAGGACATTTTGAGCCCAGTGGTGCTGTTTTACATTTAAAGGAGAATTATCACCATAGAGTAACTGAACTCTTTCTGGCCCCTCCCTTAGTCATTATCACTGGCGATTCTTCCATCTCTGACAATGTAGAACATGTTGATGAAGGAGGGGAGGGGCATGAACAGTCAGTTTAAATGCAAGTTGGTGACATGCTTTAAAGGGCATCTATACTGAAAAATAGGTTATATTAAATTGACCATAACTGGAAAATATAATTCTTCCCAACCACCACTGTATAATTTCTTTGTTGATCTGCCCCCTATTAGATATCCAATCTAAAACTTCTTATATTTCAGTTGTCAATCAAGTTCCTTGCTCTAAAAAACTATTCTTCTGTGAGTAGTTTTACTGTAGCTGGAATGGGGACAGAGTTTTGACAGTTGGAATGCTGTATACTGTGTGCAGGCTTGACAGTTGGTTTGTGGGGGGAAAAGTCAGGTTGGATGGAAGTGGCAGTGGTTCAAAGAGGGAGGGGGGATACCGCTCCGAAAACAAAATGTGTGCTGGATTAAAGGCTGGCAGCAACACACACAAATCAGAGTAAGTGCTACTTACATGTATTCAATTATAGATTAAGATGAGGCAAAGTAATTTTTTCAGTATAGTGTCCCTTTAATGTTTTCCACATATTTACTTACATATGTGAGTTTTAGTATCCCTCTAAAGGAGAAGTTATGATAACAATGTTTCTAATACCAGCAACAATAAATTAGAGAAACCGAGTCAATGTTTCAGAAGTAGTTACTTGAAATACTGTAAGACCATAATTTATTATTGATTGGCACCATATTACCTCTTTAAGGTTGTCGTAAAGTTTTGCATATACGAAGGTTTCCTGCAAGTGGTTAGCTGTAATTAATGTTTTGCTTTCTTTTATAAATACAATTCTTTTTTCCTTTGTGTGCATGAAATGTCTTCTACTACTAATTGAATATTTCAGAGAATACATTTTTGAATATTTCTTTATTTTTTCATACTTTGATACTTATTATAAATCTATAATTTAGGTTTCTTCTAATTTATTTTTTTTGTGACTCTCCTAAGGGGATTATAAATTGTCTAGACATTTTAGTAGACCTTGTCTGGAATAAACCCTGGTTGCTTGATTATTACATTTTCTTCTTTATTATGTAAACCTTTTAATTAAAAATTGACCAAACGGACAATTGGGTGGGTGAAATGGTAGGCCAGAGCCTATCACACATCGACACATTCCATTACATGTGATCAAAATATCAGATCTTACAAATATACATCCTTGCATCCTAGTTAGATGAACCCAGCCATAGCCAAAGCTTGAAAGCCACGCCTCTGGTGTAACCGCTCCCAACCCATATCCTTCATCAGGATGTATCTGCCACTAGGAGTTCCTGTAACTCTACACGGAACTCCGACCACTAATCAAGAAATATAGCGCCTACGCAATCCATGTTAGAGCCCAGATAAGAAGATAACAAGTCCTATATCATTACGATGGACTCCATCAAACTGAAACCATGATATGGGAAAACCATGTTGATGACAAAAAAAAAGATGTTGTAAAAAATGGCCGGACGGCCGGGTACTCACAGTACGCTTTTAGGAGGAGGCTGACAGTCCGGAAGGTGCAGGATACAGAGGCTGCTGGGAAATGTAGGCTGGATACTGGAACAAGGTTCGGCTGGGTACTGTAGGCTGTTTACTGGAACAATGGTGCTGTTGGGAACTGTAGGCTGACTGCGGTAACGAATGTGCTGCTGGGTACTGTGGCTGGACCAAAGGTGCTGCTGGGAACTGAAGGTTTTTGCTGGAACAATGTTGCTGTTGGGACTGTAGGCTGACTGCTGGAACAATGGTGCTGCTGGGTACTGTAGGCTGGACCAAAGGTGCTGCTGGGAACTGAAGGTTGTTGCTGGAACAATGGTGCTGTTGGGAACTGTAGGCTGACGCTGGAACAATGGTGCTGCTGGGACTGTAGCTGGACCAAAGGTGCTGCTGGGAACGGAAGGCTGAATGCTGGCAAGGTAAGTAACTGTGCAGGCAAGGTGAGACACTGGAACAGGCAAGGTAGGTACTGGATACGGCAAGGAAGTATTGGATGCAGGAAGGTAAGTATAAGGAGCAGGATCCAAGGCAGGTAAGTACAGGGCCAGGAGGTAGCAGATGCTACAATCGGGCACCGTCCAGGAGGACACCGGCTTTTTCAACTTTCGCGACCGGAGCGGCAGGTAAGTTCGTGACAGTACCCCCCCCCTTACGGGGGCCACAGGACCCAACGGGCCAGTTTTCCCTGGAAAACCTCCTGTGGAAAGCTTTAACTAGACAGGAGCGTGCAAATCAGAGTGTTTAATCCAGCTCTTTCTTCCGGACCAAACCTTTCCAGTGGACCAAATACTGCAGAGACCTCCTCCAGAATCTAGAGTCCAAGATCTTCTCGACCTCAAACTCCTGCTGACCATCAACGAAATCGGAACGGGAGGTAGTAAGGATGTGGAATACTGATTGAACATACTGGTTTGATGAGAGAAATATGAAACACGTTAGGAATCCGCATGCTGGAAGGAGTTGAAGGCGAACAGCCACTGGGCCGACTAATTCCAGGATAGAAAAAGGACCAAAAATTTGGGTCCCAGTTTGGAGGAAGGAACCCGTAGGTTAATATGACAGAAGAGAACCATACTTTATCTCCGACAGAATACGCTGGGGGTTCTCTACGTCTCCTATCTGCTGCAGTTTTTGCACCAAAGCAGATTTCTGAAGGCTGATTTCCGTAGCATGCCAGATAGCGGTCTCTGGGGCCGCAGAGTCATTGGCAGCGGGTACTTGTGTGAAAAGAAATCTTGCGGAAAACATCTGGATTTGTCCCAAAGACACAACAAAGGAGATTTCCCAGTAGAAGCATGAGGTGAATTGTTATGGGCAAACTCAGCCCAAGGCAGAAGGTCAGCCCAATCATCCTGGGTATAGGAATGTGTAACAACGAATATATTGTTCCAAAGACTGGTTAGTCCGTTCAGTAGCCCCGTTGGACTGTGGGTGGTAAGCCGAAGAAAAATTGTAACTTGATGTTCATGACTTACAAATTGCTCTCCAGAATTTGGAAACAAATTGAGTACCTCTGTCAGATACTATTTCAGAAGGGAGTCCATGAAAGCGAAGATATGTGAAATAAATGTTGAGCTAACTCTGTTGAAGATGGTAGTTTTAGGGAGGGGTACAAATGGGCCATTTGCTGAAGCGGTCTACAGTCACCCATATACCGTGTTTCTCTTGGAAGGGGGAAGTTCCACAATATCCATGGATAGATGGGTCCAAGGTCTGACGGAATGGGAGGGGTTGAAGAAGACCACAGGGAGGGTTCAAGAAGATTTGGATTGACACAGCTAGTACACACTTGAATAAAGTCTTAATACTTTTCTCATTTGGGCCACCAAAGGGAACAGGCAATAATATTAACGTTTTGTTCACACCGGATGCCCAGCTTGCTTGAACAGTGAGTATGCAGAAGGATAGTTTTCCGAAGAGAAACAGGAACAAAAGCTTTTGCCAGAGGTGTGTCGGACGGAGCAGAATCTTGTGCGGCTTGAATCTTGGAACAAAGTTGAGGGGATATGAGGCCAAGATTTTAGTGGTTGGGATAACAGAGCCCTTATCTTGATTATACATCGGAAGCAACAAATGATCTGGAAAGGGCATCACGCTTTTTTGTTTTTGGAACCAGGTTGGAAAGTGATAACAAGTTGAATCGGGAAAAGAATAAACCACCGTGCTTGACGGGGATTTAACCTTTTGAGATTCTGGATGTATTCAAGGTTCTTATGGTCGGTAGGATGGTGATAGGTACAGAGGTGCCTTCTAATAGATGACGCCACTCCTCGAGGGCCAGTTTGATAGCAAGAAGTTCCCTATTCCCAACGTCATAATTCCGTTCGTTGGGTAGAACTTCTGGAAAATATGCACACGGATGGAGTTTCCTTTTAGTGCCCTGCCTCTGGGAAAGGACGGCTCCAGCGCCCAAGTCTGATGCATCAACTTCGATGTAGAAGGGAAGACTAGGATCTGGATGTACTAGAACTGGTCCAACAGCAAAGGCTTCCTTGAGTCGTTTGAAGGCCTCGAGGGCTGCAGGGGTCCATGAATGAGGCTTACCACCTTTACTGATGAGGCTAATATTGGAGAAATTTTGCGAGAACCCTTGAATGAATTGTCTGTAGTAATGGCAAACCCAATGAACCTTTGAATAGCTTTGGTTCCCATAGGAAGAGACCAATCTTGGACGGCTGAAACTTTAACAGGATCCATCTGGAACCCTTGCGCAGATACTGTAGCCTAGAAGGGTACTTGTGAACACTCAAACAGACATTTTTAGCGTAGAACCCGGAGCAGAGGCAGCAGCTGGGGTAGCCGGACAGCAAGGGTATCCATAAACTGGGCAACTGGCCCTGATGGTGTTCAAACAGTTCCATGCGTTTGGACAAAGCCTGGAGAGTTTTACTCAATTCTGCCATAGCCCCCTCAGGCGTTTCCATGGCCCGATTGTACGTAAAAATGGCCGGACGGCCGGGTACTCACAGTACGCTTTTAGGAGGAGGCTGACAGTTCGGAAGGTGCAGGATACAGAGGCTGCTGGGAAATGTAGGCAGGATACTGGAACAAGGTTCGGCTGGGTACTGTAGGCTGTTACTGGAACAATGGTGCTGTTGGGAACTGTAGGCTGACTGCTGGAACAATGGTGCTGCTGGGTACTGTAGGCTGGACCAAAGGTGCTGCTGGGAACTGTAGGCTGGACCCAAGGTGCTGCTGCGAACTGAAGGTTGTATGCTGGAACAATGGTGCTGTTGGGAACTGTAGGCTGATCCAAAGGTGCTGCTGGGAACTGTAGGCTGAATGCTGGCTAGGTAAGTAACTGGATGCAGGCAAGGTGAGACACTGAAACAGGTAAGATAGGTACTGGATACAGGCAAGGTAAGTATTGGATGCAGGCAAGGTAAGTATAAGGAGCAGGATCCAAGGCAGGTAAGTACAGGAGCCAGGGAGGTAGCAGGATGCTACAATCGGGCACCGGGTCCAGGAGGACACCGGCTTTTAAACTTTCGCGCCGCCCGGCGTGTCGGCGGCGTGACGTCATGACGTCGACGCCGCCCACCCGGAAGTGCAGTGCGGCGCGGGACCGGAGCGGCAGGTAAGTTCGTGACAGTACCCCCCCCCTTACGGGGGGCCACAGGACCCAACGGGCCAGGTTTCCCTGGAAAACTCCTGTGGAAAGCTTTAACTAGACGAGGAGCGTGCAAATCAGAGTGTTTAATCCAAGCTCTTTCTTCCGGACCAAAACCTTTCCAGTGGACCAAATACTGCAGAGACCTCCTCCAGAATCTAGAGTCCAAGATCTTCTCGACCTCAAACTCCTGCTGACCATCAACGGAAATCGGAACGGGAGGTAGTAAGGATGTGGAATACTGATTAGAACATACTGGTTTGATGAAGTAACTATGAAACACGTTAGGAATCCGCATGCTGGAAGGAAGTTGGAAGGCGAACAGCCACTGGCCGACTAATTCCAGGATAGAAAAAGGACCAATAATTTGGGTCCCAGTTTGGAGGAAGGAACCCGTAGGTTAATAAGCAGAAAGAACCATACTTTATCTCCGACAGAATACGCTGGGGGTTCTCTACGTCTCCTATCTGCTGCATTTTTTTGCACCAAAGCAGATTTCTGAAGGCTGATTTCCGTAGCATGCCAGATAGCGGTCATCGGGCCGCGAGTCATTGGCAGCGGGTACTTGTGTGAAAGAAAATCTTGCGGAAACCATCTGGATTTGTCCCAAAGACACACAAAAAAGGAGATTTCCCAGTAGAAGCATGAGGTGAATTGTTATGGGCAAACTCAGCCCAAGGCAAAGGTCAGCCCAATCATCCTGGGTATAGGAAATGTAACAACGAATATATTGTTCCAAGACTGGTTAGTGCGTTCAGTAGCCCCGTTGGACTGTGGGTGGTAAGCCGAAGAAATTGTAACTTGATGTTCATGGACTTACAAAGTGCTCTCCAGAATTTGGAAACAAATTGAGTACCTCTGTCAGATACTATTTCAGAAGGGAGTCCATGAAAGCGGAAGATATGTGAAATAAATAGTTGAGCTAACTCTGTTGAAGATGGTAGTTTAGGGAGGGGTACAAAATGGGCCATTTTGCTGAAGCGGTCTACAGTCACCCATATAACCGTGTTTTCTCTTGGAAGGCGGAAGTTCCACAATAAAGTCCATGGATAGATGGGTCCAAGGTCTGACGGAATGGGGAGGGTTGAAGAAGACCACAGGGGAGGGTTCTAGAAGATTTGGATTGAGCACAGCTAGTACACCACTTAATAAAGTCTTTAATATCTTTTCTCATTTTGCCACCAAAGGGAACAGGCAATAATATTAAACGTTTTGTTCACACCGGATGCCCAGCTTGCTTGGAACAGTGAGTATGCAGAAGGATAGTTTTCCGAAGAGAACAGGAACAAAGCTTTTGCCAGAAGGTGTGTCGGACGGAGCAGAATCTTGTGCGGCTTGAATCTTGGAAACAAAGTTGAGGGGTATAGAGGCCAAGATTTAAGTGGTTGGGATACACAGAGCCCTTATCTTGATTAGTACATCGGAAGCAACAAATGATCTGGAAAGGGCATCAGCTTTTTGTTTTTGGAACCAGGTTGGTAAGTGATAACAAAGTTGAATCGGGAAAAGAATAAAGACCACCGTGCTTGACGGGGATTTAACCTTTTGAATTCTGATGTATTCAAGGTTCTTATGGTCGGTAAGGATGGTGATAGGTACAGAGGTGCCTTCTAATAGATGACGCCACTCCTCGAGGGCCAGTTTGATAGCAAGAAGTTCCCTATTCCCAACGTCATAATTCCGTTCGTTGGGTAAAACTTCTTGGAAAAATATGCACACGGATGGAGTTTTCCTTTTAGTGCCCTGCCTCTGGGAAAGGACGGCTCCAGCGCCCAAGTCCTGATGCATCAACTTCGATGTAGAAGGGAAGACTAGGATCTGGATGTACTAGAACTGGTGCAACAGCAAAGGCTTCCTTGAGTCGTTTGAAGGCCTCGAGGGCTGCAGGGTCCATGAATGAGGCTTACCACCTTTACTGATGAGGGCTAATATTGGAGAAATATTGACGAGAACCCTTGAATGAATTGTCTGTAGTAATTGGCAAACCCATGAACCTTTGAATAGCTTTGGTTCCCATAGGAAGAGACCAATCTTGGACGGCTGAAACTTTAACAGGATCCATCTGGAACCCTTGCGCAGATACGATGTAGCCTAGGAAGGGATACTTGTGAACACTCAAACAGACATTTTTAGCGTAGAACCCGAGCAGAGGCAGCAGCTGGGGTAGCCGGACAGCAAGGGTATCCATAAACTAGGACTGGCCAACTGGCCCTGATGGTGTTTCAAACAGGTCCATGCGTTTGGACAAAGCCTGGAGAGTTTTACTCAATTCTGCCATAGCCCCCTCAGGCGTTTCCATGGCCCGATTGTACTGTAAAAAATGGCCGGACGGCCGGGTACTCACAGTACGCTTTTAGAGAGGCTGACAGTCCGGAAGGTGCAGGATACAGGAGGCTGCTGGAAATGTAGGCTGGATACTGGAACAAGGTTCGGCTGGGTACTGTAGGCTTTTTCTGGAACAATGGTGCTGTTGGGAACTGTAGGCTGACTGCTGGAACAATGTGTGCTGCTGGGTACTGTAGGCTGACCAAAGGTGCTGCTGGAACTGAAGGTTGTATGCTGGAACAATGGTGCTGTTGGGAACTGTAGGCTGACTGCTGGAACAATGGTGCTGCTGGGTACTGTAGGCTGGACCAAAGGTGCTGCTGGGAAAACTGAAGGTTGTATGCTGGAACAATGGTCTGTTGGGAACTGTAGGCTGACTGCTGGAACAATGTGCTGCTGGTTACTGTAGGCTGGACCAAGGTGCTGCTGGGAACGGAAGGCTGAATGCTGGCAAGGTAAGTAACTGATGCAGGCAAGGTGAGACACTGGAAACAGGCAAGGTAGGTACTGGATACAGCAAGGTAAGTATTGGATGCAGGCAAGGTAAGTATAAGGAGCAGGATCCAAGGCAGGTAAGTACAGGAGCCAGGGAGGTAGCAGAATGCTACAATCGGCACCGGGTCCAGGAGGACACCGGCTTTTTCAACTTTCGCGCCGCCCGGCGTGTCGGCGGCGTGACGTCATGACGTCGACGCCGCCCACCCGGAAGTGCAGTGCGGCGCGGGACCGGAGCGGCAGGTAAGTTCTTGACAGATGTAGACGAAACCCCGACTGAAGAAAAATTACTTATAGCCTGAACTGGGCACCATGAAGATTGGAAACCAACTTCTCTCCTCAGACAACTTTAGACCTCATAATTCTAACCCTGACAACCGACAGTGAGATGAACAAATCTTCAGTTAACAAATCCCCAGGCTGCTTTGAACTGGGAGAAACCAACTCACCCCCTTATAGTCCCAAAAAACGCAGTGCAAAACAGGCTTAAATAACCAAAATCTTGTAAGGGGATTACATATCTCTGGGAGTACACCTTTCATCCTGATCAGTAGATTAAAAGAGATCAACCATCTGGACTCTGCTGCCACATGCTTTTCCCCCCCAAACTTTTAATATAGCCCTCACTACAAATTCTTTGGAAACGCCCTTCCATCCCAACAACCTGAAAAAGAAAGACAATACTGCCATCCTGCGTTGGGCTACTAATCCGGACGATCCTGATGATCGCAGGTGCTCAAGGTAGAACAGTGTCACCTTGATACCTTAGCACTAAGTGCCGCAGTAATGATAAAACAGCCTGAGAAGAGCTAGTAAGGTTATTGATGGCATAAACCACTCTCTTATTATCAGTCCAGAAACAAATTTTCTTATTTTGCATCTGCCAACCCCAGCCAACCCCATACTTCCAACACTAAAGGCAGGAGTTCTGGAAGAGTAAAGTTCTTATAATGCTCTCCTTCTTTCCAGGACTCTTGCCAATTAGCTGCACACCAGGCTTTTACCCAGTATGGCTCCAAAACCTACTGACTCAGCACATCTGTATATAAATGAAATCCCCACTAGTTCACTCCTGTCCTGAAAGCAAGTTCTACCATTATATTTTGTTAAAAATGAGTGCCAATCCTTCTTAAACCCCTCCTGATGAGACCTGCTGCTACCATCTGAGGGTAAGCCTCTAGCCACAGCTTCATTGCCTCCACTCCAATACTACGTTTTCCAGGAGGGCGGGATTTCCTAAACATTTTGCAGCCATTTTACCCCCTCCCCCCACAAAAGGAACACAGGTGTTTGAATCTACACGCTGCCCCCAAACTTACAATTACCTTTACTATACAGCCACAAAGGACCCAACTTCTTTCCCCCCAATGATTGAAAAGTACCAGGCTCACTAAACCACTTTGTCCCATGATGGCCAAGCCAGTACCATCTGTGCTAACATGATTCAGAGCCAGGAATCTGTGGCTTTGGTATTCCAATATCTCAGGCTAGCTTTTTCCTAAACACCTCATCCTATTGCCACCATGCTGATCCCCCATGCATTTTATATGCCCCAAATATATCCAGATGTACAAACTATTTGCAGCATTTCTGAGGGAATCTCTGACCAATAACCCCCGGTAAGACACAAAATGCCTGCAGCCAGTTGCCAAAAGTGTTTGCCACTTTTTGCTTCTTTTCAATTTTTTGGGATTTTGCCAATTCTTTATTCACTGTTACCATGTCAGTGGTTACTAATGACCATATATCCACAAATTCATTTTCCAGATTTTTTCTTTTAAATCCCATGCCAGGTGTACTTCTAGTGGGCTAACACCGCAGAAATAGGATTCCTTTAGCGCCTCACCCAAAGGAACCTGTGACAAAGGTGGGGCCCTCACTGGACTCACTGGAAAACCAAATTTCAGGGTGTCAATTTTACCCATATAAACCTTCAACACTTGCACTAATTCCTCTCCTTCTACCCCACCTGAATTTCCCCATGCCCCAGCACAAGACTACTCACTTCCTTGGGAAGCTGGTACCGGGCTGAGAACCATGGACCTCTGAGTTTTGCTATCACCTGTTGCTGCTGCCCTACATGCTGAGTGCTCCACTCCCTCTTGAGGCTGCCGCTGATGAAACTCTACTCCTATCACATGTGGAGGAGCGGGATGCCCTAGACATCCTTCTGCCTGACCGAGAATGCCGATGCCTGCTGTAATCCCTGTAATGTGAACCATACCTGCAATGTTCTCTCCTGCTGTACCCCCTGCGGCTGCCACTGCGGGAATCATCACTGCTCTCATCTGAGGACAAATATCTCCCCCTTTTTCTCCCATGCTTGTGGCCTCTCTCCTCCCTCCTACGCTGGCTTCTGACTCTTGCCAATCCATCAACCTCGCAATCCCTTATCCATTTTGGAGCTGGCATAAGTCCTCTGATGGTGGACCTAGCATCCATGAAACCTGAACCCTCATCGCATACTGCTTTCTAAGCATCTCTAGCTGTATCCCCTGCTAATGATGCTGCTAAAGCTGGGCGGGCTATTTTCTGCTCCCAAGGGGCACAGCCTCCCTTGCCCTTTGGTCCCCTTTAACTGATGCTGGAGCAGAGGCAGCAGAAGACCCAGGTGGACCTCTACCTTTACTAATTGTGAGGGAGGCACCATGCTGAATGCCCCCAAGAGACCCTCAGTTGAAACAAGACCCTTGGAAGTGCTTATCTGCGGCCCCTGCTGGCAACTCTTAGTGGTGCATGGGGGACTGGGACTCAGGCGCGAAGGGCCACGTGACCGGCATGCAGGCCTGACAAAGGTCCGTTCTGCAAACCTCACAGAGGGTCTAGCACCCTCACTCAGAAATCTGCCCCAAATAAGTACTGCAACCACCCAGCTCCCTCTGCACTGATCCTCTCCCTTACCCTGTTCAGCATCAACTCTGTCTCCTGCTCTGCCATCCTTTTCCACTCGATATTCAAAAAAAGCCTGATGAACTTGAGTCTTTTTTTTTTAATAAATAGAAGGCAAAGAGCTACTTTCAATTGTATAATGTGTGTAGTGCAATCCCTCCTATAAATGTGCCTGTAGGGTAAACAATAAAAATACCCTTATCTAAGTGATAAGAGGAAAAAAGTCCATCAAATAGGCACTCACACACAAATAACACACTGAATTATGGGTAGGATAATACCACCCTAAAATAGTTTATTAACCATACAGTTAATATACAGTCAGGTAGATTCAATAAAAGTTGTTATCGTTTAAAATGGTGCTAATTTTGACCAAACCAATCAGATCTTATTTAACATTTGAAACTAACATCTGATTGGTTAAGGCAAAATTAGCACCATTTTAAACGATAACAACTTTTATTGAATAACCCTGAGTATATAATAAATAACAGTATATAATAAGCTACTGTATATATGCATCATACACTGTTTGATTAGGGCTATTTATGTAATTGTAAATGTGTATGCTTAATAAACATTTTTAGGGTGGTTTTATTTTTGAATTCAGTGTGTTTTAGAGGGTCTTTTTTCTCTCTCTGTTGGATAGGGGTAATTTATTGTAGTTATAAAGAGGGACCTTTCTGGCCAATACAGAACACGAAAATCGGAAAAGATACACGGGTCATTTCCTTTTGCATTCTACAGCTTTGACTCATTGACATATGAGAATGTACACCAAACCTTACTGAAAGGATGCTATCTAGTAGTTCTCCATTTCAGCTAATGCTTCCAAATTTTGTTTCACACCACTATTAACTAATGCTATCCTTTTATTCTCAGGTAACACATTATCAATGTGTTTTCTACTCACAGTAAAATAAAAGCTACGCAAGCTGGAGTGTCCTCTAAGGACAAAGCATGAAATGGCGCCTTTCCTATCAGCATAGCTATTAAAGTTACATCTTTATTACTCTGTTCAGTGGAATTTGTTCGACGGTTTACAAAGCAATAAGAATTGAACTAGGATTCAAATGTAACTGAACAATAGTATCTCATGAATGCCCTTCAAAGAGTTTTCTTTAATATGTTAAACACAATTCCAATATGATGCCTTCTTATTTTAAAACCTGATCTATTTCTCTTTTTTAGACACTTGATATTAGCTCTTCATGATATTTTTAAAATATTCCTGGTAGTTTCTTTCAATTGCTAAATGTATTGACATATAGCAGTTCGCTGTTTTATCTATGACTTTTTCCTTTGTTTGTAAACACACACAAATACATTCTTTTGGTGTTTTAGATACAATTTTTGCTGATTGAGCTTTCCTACACAATTGAAAGAATTTAGGGGCCTATGCAGAACCAGAAGCGGCGTTAATTACCTGCGCGAGATCCCACAATAGACACCATTGTCCCAATAGACAGAGCACATTCACAAATGTACAACAAGCTATGCCTCAACCCTCCCTTTGCTGTAACTGATTGGTGATTTATGAAATTAACCTGTGGGTACTAGGGGTCAGCTCCCATAATCCACCTTAGCTGGGTAAACCCCCAGCTAAGTGTCTGCGTACAGGCACATCCTCTGTAGAGCTCAACAGATGAAAACAAGGAAGATGCAGCTTTGCTTCTTAGAAGCTGTCAGCCAATCACATAACAGCACATAGATCCTCCCTCTCCCAGACACAGAACAGGGATTTCAGTTTTTTGTTTTCAAACATATTCAATGCTCCTGTCCTAACAATAATATAATATCTGTTGTATTCAATTAGATCAACTGGACTTGAAATGTAGTTCTTGAAGACGTTTCGCTAGTCATCCGACTGGCTTTCTCAATTCAGAATGACTTGTACAAGAATCTGTGGCAATTATGTACCCTGGAAAATCCCAATTAGCATATCACAGCCAGGTGTTAAGGGTGTGATTGGATAGTGGCTAAGAGGTGTTATAGGAACGCCCAGGGTAAGGTGTTAAAACAGCATTGTACATGGCAGACAGTTGGTGTCGAACCCCCCCACCTCTATAATAGGCTGTGATATGCTAATTGGGATTTTCCAGGGTACATAATTGCCACAGATTCTTGTACAAGTCATTCTGAATTGAGAAAGCCAGTCGGATGACTAGCGAAACGTCTTCAAGAACTACATTTCAAGTCCAGTTGATCTAATTGAATACAACAGATATACCATGACCTGGATGAATGAGAACCTTCACAGGCAATAATATAATACTTTACTTTTCATGCAAAAAGAAAAGTAACCTTTACAGTGTTTTTCATAGATAGTATGGATGTAAGAAACATAGGGGGAGATTCAATATAGGGCTTTTCCATCTAAAACCCACGTTAACCCGAAGAAATTTCGGGTTAACGTGGGTTTTAGACGAATTTTCGAGCATAGCGCCATTTCCAAAAACCGAAGCATTAGGTTTGGCGCTACTTGGTAGCGCCAAACTTAACGCTAGTGTGTGGGAGCCGTTAAACCCACGCTCTTACCTTAGCACGATCCCGCGATGTAATACCTGACGTAATCTCGTTTACATCAGATATTGTATCGCGGGATCGGGCTAAGGTAAGTAACGCCGTGCACTGTATTGAATCTCCCCAATAATATTAAAATTAAAGTAAAAAATAAAAACTAAATAAAAGTAATTCTGGAGAACTGAACCTGCAACGTGTACATGTATTCTGTCTTTCTAAAAGCAGAGCTCTTACCTCTAGACTAACAGAGATAACGGAACCAAATAATAAGTTAAGTCTGGGAATTCAAACTTGTGACCTTCTGAACTGTGTGTTTCTAAAACTGGTACCTTACCAGTAGAGATGGGATCCGAGTTCGACATAATTATCTGAGTCCGATAATTTTCGAAAATAGCCTTGAACATTCGAAAATCTTCAATAATACAATCGGAAACTCAATAGTGGTCTTCTAAAATTCGTTCCACTTTTGGATCTTCAGGATTTTTCCAAGATCCGGGAATCCGAAAACAGAACAAAACTATGTCGTTTTGGCCATCTCTTACCAGGTGTGCCACCACTGAAGCAGAGAATCCAGGCACATTTAGAAGCTTTATCTTTCGCTAGGAACAGAATAATAAAAAAAAAATGTCAAACAGATATCTCCACACCAATATGGAAGTCCCTGATAAAGCTTTGAAAGACGCTTGTTACCGTGCAGTTTATTTTCTAGCAACTCATACTGACTGGTAAATAAACTGCAGGGTAACACGCAGCTTTCAAAGTCTTATCAGGGACTTCCATATTGGTGTGGAGACATCTTTATAGAAAAAAATCTGTGCATAGAGACAGTGAATGCTGAGGTCAGGGGGCATGGTTCTTTTATGACATCATGGCCAGTGCTTTGTACTGAAAAAACATGGAAACCTTCTTACAGAATCTATAACTTACATGTACTAAATGCAACTTGTGTGTGTTCTGGGAGAAAAACTTTCATATTAGGGTTTAAAAAGTTTAAAGGGCATGTCCACTCCAAAAAAAAATTTAACCCACTACTGACTCCACTGAGCAGTATTAAAAAATCCTTACTTTACCTCTCTGCTCCAAATGGTTCTCCTGCAATGTTTGTCCAAAGTCTCAGAAAGTGAAGACCAGGAGCTTGTCTGTGAGTGAAAATGTTTCCGCCTCTTACCTTTCCTCTGAGAGGTTTCTGGCATGCACAGTGAAGCCCCCCCCCTCTTTCCCTCTTGATCCCTCTTTGCAGCCTCATGCCCTTCCTCTAAAACATTTCGCTGTAGTATAGTGGACCCTATCCCACCCCCAACTGCCATGTTGATTTGCAAAAAAAATCTGAAATGTACTTACAGAGCTCAGTTTCCCTGGCATCCTGCACTGACGGCAGCCATGTCTGTGATTGGCTGCCTCTCAGTCAATCACGGAAGCGGCTGCTGGCCCACCCCCCTGCTTGCAATATCCTGCAACCAGAGGGCCATATCAGAATGCCAGGGAATAAAAGCTTGGTAAGTACATTTCGGATTATTTGTTTTTCAAATGAACATGGTGGTTGGGTGTGGGTTAGGGTCCACTACACTACAGCAAAAAATAGTTTTAGAGGTGGAGATACCCTTTAAGCTTTGTTCTCCTTTAAAGGCATTAAGTTCTGTGCTAGGTGCAAGGTAGCGCAAAACTTAAAGGGAATGTCCACTCCCAAAACCACAATTTAATATGTTATTTCCAATTATTCTAGCTTTAAATTAAGCCAAAAAGCATTAAAATCCGTTCAGCCAATTTTAAGATACATATGTATTTACTTCTTCTTTTTGCAGACCAGGAGCATCTCAGTGTAAATCCAAGCACTCTTACATCACCTCATGTCCGTGCCTTTTCCATTCCCACGCAGCATGCACAGGAGCTCCATAATAGCAACATCCCCTCCCACCATCTGGATCCATCCTTGCCTGTCGTTCCACCTAGCGTTAAATCCTTTAAGTATAAGGTAGATACCCCCTGCCCACCCCCAATCACAGAGTTATTTAAAAAAAACAAAAAACAGTTAGAACAATTAAGTACTGTACAATCAGTGCCTGCCTCCCCCCAGCTCATTGGTGGGAATCTCCCTGATAGTATTTTTTATACATATTTCAAAAATACAGAAGTCTTCCTGAATAATGGGGAAAAAATACAAGATAATACAGACTAAACAGTCACAACTCTTGTTCAAATTCAGAAAATAATGATACATTTGGCAAACTTCTATCCAAACGTAAAAAGAGCACCTAGCACTGACATAACAGAAACAAAACGAACCTTATATAATTTTACATTTTTAAAACTTCTATCCTTTCTTTAATAAAACTTACTATTTTCATGTTTCTCTGTTCCAGTTTTTCTGATACGTGTTTGTCGAATTGCCACATTTCTCCCAAGTAGCTTTTTTCTACTTCAGTATTAGAAAACCATTAAAAGAAATATAGACTAGTTTCAAACATCTTTAGATTAATTAAGTACATGGGGCAGGGAGCTTGGATTGATATTTCCTACCTCCCAATATCGTTTAGTTGAGGATCTATGGCACAGTTTTCATTTGCCAATTTAATCCTGGACTATTCCTGTATTAAAGATAGTGCTGAAGCCAGAAGTAAGACTGACAGAATCAGTTTTTCTTTGGGCTGGTGCTCCTCATAGATACAATATTGAGAGGTGGTAATATATATTAGTAATATCTAATAGTAATCTCTCATAGTAATATTTCATAGTAATATCTCATAGTAATCTCTCATAGTAATCTCTCATTGTAATTTCTCATAGTAATATCTCATAGTAATATCTATTTGTAATATACAATAGTAATATCTAATAGTAATCTGTCATAGTAATATCTCATAGTAATATCTAATAGTAATCTCTCATAGTAATATATAATAGTAATATCTAATAGTAATCGGTCATAGTAATATCTCATAGCAATCTCATAGTAATGTCTCATAGTAATATCTCGTAGTAATATCTAATTGTAATATATAATAGTAATATCTAATAGTAATCTGTCATACTAATATCTCATAGTAATATCTAATTGTAATATATAATAGTAATATCTAATAGTAATCTGTCATAGAAATCTCTCGTAGTAATATCTCATAGTAATATCTCATAGTAATCTCTCATAGTAATATCTAATAGTAATCTCTCATAATAATATCTCATAGCAATATCTAATAGTAATATCTCATAGTAATCACTCATAGTAATCTCTAATAGTAATCTCTCATAGTAATATCTAATAGTAATCTCTCATAATAATATCTCATAGCAATATCTAATTGTAATATCTCATAGTAATCTCTCATAGTAATATATAACTGTATAGCCCAAGTTAATAGCTCTAGTAATATATAATAGTAATCTCTCATAGTAGTATCTAATAGTAATCTCTCATAGCAATATCTAATAGTAATATCTCATAGTAATATCTAATAGTAATATCTCATAGTAATCTCTCATAGTAATATCTTATAGTTATATCCAATAGTAATTTCTCATAGTAATATCTAATAGTAATACTCTCATAGTATTCTCATAGTAATATCTCATAGTAATATCGAATCGTATCTCCTAAGCAATATCCAATGGTAATCTCTCATAGTAATATCATAGAATCTCTCATAGTAGTATCTAATAGTAATCTCTCATTGTAATATCTCTAGTAATATCTAATAGAATATATAATAGTAATCTCTCATAGTAATATCTAAAAGTAATCTCTCATAGTTAATATCTAAAGTAATTCTCATAGTAGTATCTAATAGTAATTCTCTCATAGCAATATCTAATAGTAATCTCTCATAGTAATATCTAATAGTAATCTCTCATAGTATATCTCCTAGTTACATCTAATAGTAATATCTCATAGTAATATCTAATAGTAATCTCTCATAGTAATCTATAGTATACTTTATAGTAATATCTAATAGTAATCTCTCATAGTAATATCTCATAGTAATATCTATAGTAATCTCTCATAGTAATATCTAATAGTAATCTCTCTCATAATAATATCTCATAGTAGTATCTAATAGTAATCTCCCATAGCAATATCTAATAGTAATCTCTCATAGTAATATCTAATAGTAATCTCTCATAGTAATATCTTATAGTTATATCTAATAGTAATATCTCATAGTAATATCTAATAGTAATCTCTCATAGTAATATCTCATAGTAATATCTAATTGTAAATACAATAGTAATATCTAATAGTAATGTGTCATAGTAATATCTCATAGTATATCTAAAAAGTATCTCGCATAGTAATATCTAATTGTAATGTATAATAGTATATTAATAGCAATCGGTCATAGTAATATCTCATAGCAATATCTAATAGTAATCTCATGTAATGTATCATAGTATATCTCATAGTAATATCTAATTGTAATATATATGTAATATTCTAATAGTTATCTGTCATCGTAATATCTCATAGTAATCTCTCATAGTAATATCTGAATAATAAATCTAATTTATCTCTCATAGTAATATCTAATAGTAATCTCTCATAGTAATATCTCCTGGTAATATCTAATAGTAATATCTCATAGTAATATCTAATAGTAATCTCACATAGTAATATCTAATAGTAATCTCTCATATAATCTCTTATAGTAATATCTCATAGCAATATCTAATAGTAATAATCTCATAGTAATATCTAATAGTATCTCTCATAATAATATCTCATAGTAATATCTAAGTAATCTCTCATAATAATATCTCATAGCAATATCTAATAGTAATATCTCATAGTAATCACTCATAGTATCTCTAATAGTAATCTCTCATAGTAATATCTAATAGTAATCTCTCATAATAATATCTCATAGCAATATCTAATTGTAATATCTCATAGTAATCTCTCATAGTAATATCTAAGTAATCTCTCATAGTAATATCTCCTAGTATATCTAATAGTAATATCTCATAGTAATATCTAATAGTAATCTCTCATAGTAATATCTAATAGTAATCTCTCATGTAATCTCTCATAGTAATATCTCATAGCAATATCTAATAGTATATCTCATAGTCATCTCTCATAGTAATCTCTCGTAGTAATATCTAATATTAATCTCTCATAATAATATCTCATAGCAATATCTAATAGTAATATCTCATAGTAATCACTCATAGTAATCTCTCATAGTCATCTCTCATAGTAAATACTAATAGTATCTCTCTAATAAGATCTATAGCAAATCTAATTGTAATATATCTCATAGTAATCTCTCATAGTAATATCTAATAGTAATCTCTCATAGTAATATCTCCTAGTAATATCTAATAGTAATATCTCATAGTAATATCTAATAGTAATCTCTCAATAGTAATATCTAATAATAATCTCTCATAGTAATCTCTCATAGTAATATCTCATAGTAATATCTAATAGTAATATCTCATAGTCAACTCTCCTAGTAATCTCTCATAGTAATATCTAATAGTAATCTCTCATAGTAATCAATCATAGTAATATCTCATAGTAATTTCTAATAGTAATATCTCATAGTAATTTCTCATAGTAATATCTTATAGTAATCTCTCATAGTAATATCCCATAGTTATATCTAATAGTAATATCTCATAGTAATGAACCAATTAACCAATTAGGATAATCCTGCAGGTCTGAGAGTAGACCCAGGCAATCCTGCCATACTGTGTGGTTGAAACTAAACTTGCTAGGTTAATACTTATTAGTATTCACCACTGCAAGTGCTGATGGTACCTCATATATTATAACAGAAGGTACCTCACAGCATCATGTTATTATAATAGCATTGCCCTAATAATCTAACGTATAAACAAACATTCCCAGTTTACCTAAAGAAATGGATTTATCCTTTACATACTCTTTTACTCTTTTATACAGATCTAATTGAAAAAAATGCTTCAGAGCAATTTTTAATAACTGATAACTACTTTTTATTTCAGTATTACAGTAAATCTTTGGTATACCGTCCTGGCTTTACCACTAAGCAAAAGGCTAAGGACTTGCCAGTGAACACCTTCATCCCAACCATTAATAGTGGCTGCCAATTCAAATTGTTCTAGCCAATCAGTCCACTCCCTAGTTAACCTATCAAATGGATCAGATTTAAAAATAGGTTTGGCAATTGGGCCTGATAGAGCTACGGAGTCTAATTGGGGAATTTCATCTGCAGGACAGGAGGATTTAAATCAATACTATATCAGTAGCAGCCTCCATAGCTTAATACAGAGAACAACTATACAGAGAAAAAGGGAGAATAAATGGTATTCCCAGCACCACTGCCACCAATTTGTACCAGATCACTGCTTTATGGAATAATTATGGGTAGCATGGCACATAGTGGGTTACTCTGGTGGTCTGGCACAAAGCAGACACATAAACAGGTTCCCCACATAACATGTGCAGCAATCAGGGGTGTCCCTGTCTATGGTGCACCACTTTGAATATTGACCAGGCCTATATATTGTGTGTCTTTGTAAGTTGGTATAAACGTATCTGTTACCTCAGAGTTTGTATCCAATAAGGTAAATTGTCTGTCCAATAATCTGTCCTCCCAACAGGTGGTAACAAGATCCTATACACAGGATCTTGTATTGCAGTCAATATCTCTCCAAAGCACATACCACAATCTACTTTTACTTACTGTCCTCCTAGCCATACAGAGCAGGGATGTCTTGTCTTTTATTACTCACTGATGCCACCTGCAGGCTGGAGATGTTATATAAGGAGCCTTGGTATGTCCATTACAATACACATCACATCCTGTGTAGCAGACAGAAACTTTTTCTGGATTACTCTTCCTTTCACATGGAGCAGACCCAGGGGTGTGGTTAAAGCTGTCATTTGACCATTCCATTTTGAAATAGGGATCTCAGCTCTGTGAGTATGTTTATGTATTTTGTACATTTTGTTTTGTACCTAATATAAGTCAGTGCTATTCTTTATATACATTTACTGATGGTCATTTAATTGGTAATAGTGAGATAGTACACACCTACATATACACCTTTCCTATATGTAATATTATATACCCCCTTCCACATTGGTAGCTCCTAAAAACTCAATGCATAGTAATATTTTATAGTAATATCTCATATTAATTTCATAGTGATATCTAACAGTTGCTTGTGAAGGTTCTCATTCATCCAGGTCATGGTATATCTGTTCTATTCAATTAGATCAACTGGACTTGAAGTTTAGTTTTTGAAGACGTTTCTCTAGTCATCCGATTGGCTTTCTCAATTCAGAATGACTTGTACAAGAATCTTTGGCAATTATGTACCCTGGAAAATCCCAATTAGCATATCACAGCCAAGTGTTAAGGGCGTGATTGGATAGTGGCTAAGAGGTGTTATAGGAACACCCAGGGTAAGGTGTCAAAACAGCATTGTACATGGCAGACACCCCCCCACCTCTATTTAGGCTTGGTTTCTTCATTTTCACATAAATGGCCTCCTTAACACCTCTCTTGAACCAGTCACATTGCCAATATGTTAACATTACAATCTTCAAAGGTATGTCCTTTATCCTTAAGATGCAGGTACACGGCTGAGTCCTGACCCGAGGAATTCTGTGCTGGGCCATACGTTGATGCAGTTGCTGTTTGGTCTCCCCCACATACAAATCAGAGCATTCTTCACTGCACTGCATGATGACTAGCGAAACGTCAAGAACTAAACTTCAAGTCCAGTTGATCTACTTGAATACAACAGATATCTAATAGTTATATTTCATAGTAATGTCTATTAGTAATATTTCATACTATTATCTAATAGTAATATCTCAATAATGCAAAATTGAAATTTTCATTAATGATTACAAAATACAGTCACTAAGAATCTTCGGGAACATTAAAGGGCATCTATAGTGGGAAAATGTAATTTTTTTTCTTCTTTCTATGTGTTCTATAATTCCCCCCAACCCCCCGAGTACCTTTATTTTCTTCAGATTCCATGAGATATACAAGTTAAAAGAAGTGAGGATTTCAATACACCACTCTTGGTTGAGCTCTCAATGAAATCCCTTGCATGCCGGTATAGTGTGTAGGCTTACACAAGGTTTACAGAAATTCTTCCAATGACTCCTTCCTTCTCAAAAATGCTTAGCAAATACTGGGTTAAAAACAGAAGTAGAAGGGAAGGAGAAGTCCCCCTCCTCCGCAAGCTTTCACCGATTTATTGCCTGTCAAAGGGAGACTGGGCTGCAGTGATTCAGGACTCTGTCTCTCCAACCCCCCCCTTCCCCCCTCCCATTCCTTACGTAGCACTATCTTCAGAATACAGAGTGATTTGTCATGTGTAGGAGGATTAATGCGCATGTGCGGCTTGTTTCACAGGCTTAATTTACAGCCGGACTATATGAACGGGGGAATGACCAGAGAGGGGAGGGGGAGTGGGGAGCCCTGCAGTAAATCAGACAGTGTGCAAACACGGAGCCACAGAGGAAGGTAAGAATAAGACAGAATCCACTAACCTTTATTATGTCTGTATTGGAGCAATGTATACATTTCACTATAGATGCCCTTTAATATCAGCTTTTGTTTGCTTTTACATTAATTGAAATTTGAGAATTTTCTCAGTATTTTTATAAAAAGTTCATAAAGATTCAACTGCTTTTTGACAATGGAAAAGAATGCAAATTTCTGAAAATTAAAATAGAAGGATGAAAAGCTACGAAGATGCCTAGAGCTCTCTATGTGCTGAAAACAGAAACAGGAATTTGGAAGAGAGTTCGAATGGGATCCAAATAGAAGTCATAAAGCATTAGGGAACATAGGCAGCAATTTCTTAAAAAACTGTACAGAGAATTCTTATTCTAGCTTCTACTGTTATATCTGTCTCCTTATTTATAGTATGTATAAATTACTTTTGATATTTTTGCTCATTCCCTTGGTCTTTATACCGTGTATTGGACTCATATTCAATGCTGCACTCTCTACTGGCACTATAGAAAGACAATAATATGTGCAGATAAACAATTTGGATCACTTGTTGGTTATGTTTGCGTTAACTAACCATACAGTGGGGCTGATGCAATTAAAGGCACAAAAACGAATGATATCTAATGTCCATAATTCTCCCTCTTTACAAAGCACTGGTAAGGCCTCATTTGGAATATGCAGTGCAGTTTTGAAACCTAATTAGACAAGTTAGGACAGTTTATACTGGAGAAGTGACACTTATGTGGGTATATGATCACTTTATACAAATATATTAATGGGCCATATAATAAACTCTCTTGTGCACTGTTCACTAATAGGTCATATCAGAGGACTCGTGGACATTCTTTAAGATTAGAAAAGAAGTTTCATCTTAAGGTTAGGAAAGGTTTCTTCACAGTGAGAACAGTGAAACTGTAGAGTAGAGATGGGCTAAAATTCGAACTCGAACCCGAGTTTGACCCGAACTTTAATAGTTTGGATGAATTCGGACTTTTTAGAAGTTCCCAAAAACTTATAGTTCGGGTTTTCCCAAATGGCAGACATATTCTTGCTAATTATGGAAACTTCAGAAAATTTTTAATAACCCTCTAATGTACCATTTCGGAGATTACCCTTGAATGAAGCTCTCAGCGATAAAACTCGAATGTAGTGTTTCGGCAATAACCCTTGAATGCTGCATTTTGGCGATAACCCTTGAATAGCTGATAACCCTCAAATGTAGCATTCTGTAACCCTCGAATTGGCGATAACCCTCAAATGTAGCAAACACTCAATGCAGAAACCCGACAATTGCCCGATTGTGGGGAAAGTTAGTTTTTAAACAAGTTTTGGTGATATGTACATGTTCCCCAGACCATTTACCAATGTAACCACTATAGATGGCCAAACTTACTGAAGTTCATTTCGTTTCCGAACTTCCAAATTTCAGTAAAGGTTTAGAAGTTCAGAAACGATCCCATTAAAGTCAATGGGAGATATACTGTAGAGATGGCCGAAACTCACCAGTTTCATTCCATTTTCGGATTCCCGGATATCAGGAAAATCCTGAAGATCTGAAAATGGAACAAATTTTTGATTATTATCGAATGTTCAAGACTATTTTCGAGGATTATCGAAAATAGCCTTGAACATTCGATAATCCTCAAAAATATTTCGAGCATTACTGAACGTTCAAGGCTATTTTCAATAATCCTCGAATGTTCGCTATATAGAAAATAGGCTCTGAAATCCCAAAATCCAGACGATCCGTCTGGATTTAGACAGATCAATCGGAACCGAGGGGTTCCATGTCGGATCCAGGTCCCCATCTCTAGAGATATATTAGTTCGAAAATTTTGGACAAATAACAGAAAAAATATCAATGGTAAATTACTGTAAATGGCTGTGTCACTTGGGAAATGCCACTATCACCAAAGCTCATTTATACACTTTGTCGGGTTTCCGCATGCTACATTCGAGGGTTATGGCCAATTCGAGTGTTACCCAACAATACATTCGAGGGTTACCAAATTCGAAGGCTACATTTGAGGGTTATAGAAAATTAAACAGTACATTTAAGGATTACTGAATTCGAAGGCTACATTCGAGGGTTATCAAAAATTGAACATTACATTCAAGGATTATCAAAAATCGAACATTACATTCGAGGATTATCAAAAGATCAAACGCTACATTCAAGGGTTATCGAAAATCGAACATTACATTCATCAGTTACTGAATTCGAATGCTACATTTGAGGGTTATTGAAAATTAAACATTACATTGGAGGTTACCGAACTATACATTAGAGGGTTACCGAAATCGAAGGCTACCTTCAAAGGTTACCGAAAATGAACAATCGAATTTTCGATAGATGAATAGTGAGTTAAGAAAATGGAACTAGTTTGAGTTCATCTGAACTTATTAAGTTTGTCCCGAACTCGGATTCGGGTCCATCACTAGTAACTACATATCAATAAGTTATTACTTGTCCATGTATATAACATTAATTTATTACAGAGACCCCTAGTGGGAACCACATTAGATTACATATACCTGTATGTATGTATAGTACTTTACAGTATATTGTTGGTGCTAAAAAAATGTATGTGCTATACTGGGTTTTTCCCCCTCTATTAAAATGCTATGCTAATTTACAATCAAGTGGGTTTTTCCCCCTCTATTAAAATGCTATGCTAATTTACAATCAAGTTTGTTATCCTTATTATGTTGACATTTTCTGAGAATGCTCTAGAGTGATGAAAAAACCCATCAGTAATGCATTGAAGGGAATATGAGGAAAAACCCATCAGTAATGCATTGAAGGGAATATGAGGGACATTGGGATACTGAGACTGAGTTTAATTAATGTTCCTTTTCAGATCAGTGTAGAAGAATGGGCCTTATTAAAAAAACAGACAGAATAAAACAACCCCACCTAGGAACCACAGTGCTATAAAATGATCAACGTGGTTTTCCTTTTGCTATAATCAAAGCTGTAGAGTTCTATTAGATCTTCATTTCATTCTGTAATGGAAAAATGTCTGCTGACTTAGAAAACACAACAGCATTAATGCCTTATAAAATAACTCTAGGGCGGATTTTGGGCCTTCGGATCCCATTTTTGTTATGATTATCAACGTTCAAGCTATTTTCGATAATCCTCAAAAATACGACCGAAAACTACTTTCGATACATAAAGTAGAGTTGATCCAGGGAAATTTCCGATTGCCACTTGGAGTCAGGAAGTAATTTTTCCCCCCTTTTATAATTCTGGTGTTTTTTTTCTGCCTTCCTCTGGACAACAATTAGGCATGAAAGGTGGGTATTGCTGAGTAGGTTGGACTGATGGACCTATGTCTTTATTCTACTTCATATACTATACTATAATATACTATAGCATGTTTTAATCAATAATGGGCAGATTTAAAAAGTGATTTATCAAGACACGGGCACTGGCTGACTGAAGATTAACATCTATGGGTAAAGAGGGCCCGAGTCACATCTAAACATGGAATGGCAGTTGCAATAATTGTGTTGCATGTCCTTACCAGAAGAAAGGGGGTGTATAGAAGGTAAGGGTTAAAAACACGGATATTGAATGATTTCATCACATGCCAGGCATGGGGGGTTATTGATCTTGCAGATATCACTCCTGAAAAGTGTTCGGAAAATGGTCCTTCCCCTTAAGCATAATGCACCTTTAAGAAGGAATAAACATAAGGAGGATGAGACCGGAAGCTAATTGTTGCCTCTGAGGAAGTGCACACGAAATTGTGTTGACATGTAGCGTGACTGGGGAAGTGTTTTTTGTTTCAGATGCTTGTGAAAGGAGATAATGTGATTGAGTGTTGCTCTAAGCTGCACAGGAACATGTCCCCATGAGAAAACAGCAAAAATGGAAATAGGAACATGTGCACTGCTTCTGTGTTTCCACCGGCCGTTTTTGGTTATCCTCAAATGGGTGATTCGAGAATCCTTGAACGTTCGAGCATCCCCAATTTGTCCGTTCCAGGATTATCAAACGGCTAAAAGTCCCAAGCTGGGCATTCGGGTGGCCTGCAGCTCAACCAGGGCCCCCTCCTGGATCCTTAGAAGGACCATTGTGGCCCTTACAAGGTCCTTGGGCACAGCTCGAACAGGACCCCCCTGCCCTGCACTAAGAAGTGCCATTGTGGCCCTTGAAAGGGTCCTTTTGGCACTGACAAGTGCCTTTTGGGTCTTAAGGGGTCCCACATTGACACCCTCGGAGTTGGCGGAGTTGCTGATGTCTTTTTTCTTCTGCCATCACTGTGATGACTTCTGAGCTCCACTTTATATACATTTGCTGAAGGACCAAATCCAATTATGATTGGATAATATTTCAATGCTTACAATCATATGATCACACATTAACCAATAATTTATAATTTATTTTTCATATTTATTATGAAGTGTAATTTTGCACAATTAGTACTACATTAAAATGTCCTTTGTTTGTAAGAGATGGAAATTTGGGTAAATCATCCTTCCTTTTTTGCTAGCATTTTTTCTGCTTTCCAGACCAAAACCGCCTCGGCCACTCGCCATCCGACCTATTCACTTCCTTTTATTTTGCTAGCCCCTTTCCCTTATGGTAGACCATCTGTTTATTTTTTCTTGTTTCAAAGGACTGAGGATGCGATAGAAAGTAAAGAAGTTGTGTTCATACCATATTTTCCTCTAATGATCACTAGGCCTATTTGGTCCAATTCTTGGCCTATTTGTCCAATCACATATCTCCTCAACCATCAAGATCCCAAGGCATTTTTCTGAGCGGATCGGTTTAAGCTTAAACCCAGTACTAAGCTGCAGAGCAAGCTCTTCACGAGTGCAATCCGTCCTTTTAATGCCATGCAACTCGCTGCTTGCCAAGCCGAAATAGCTCAGCTGGGATACCGTTAGACCTGAAGATCTAAGGTCCCGGTTCGTCCCGTTTCGGCAGAACCCCCTCTTTGCTGTTTTTGCTCTAGCGGCAAACCAATGCAGACTGAATTAGCCGACACGCTTTTAGTCAAGGCATTCCCATTTAAAATAGGTACGGTGTAATGCAAACAACGCAAAACTCAGTCCATCCACTTGAAGCCACTGGAGGGTGGAAGTTGGCTAGTCATGATTAGGGATGCATACAACAACCGCTCTCTCTGAAGGTTTCTGCACTGCTGTTGTACCGCCTTTAAACATCCTTTCTTGTAAGAGATGGAAGGTTGGGTAAATGCTACACTTGCAATTTGTAGTTCCTGAGAGAAATCTGATCTTTCACCATACAGACCGTTGCCCTGTGTTTTTAATTGTTGAGATCCTAGAGAAACGCTCCGGCTCTGTTTAGGAGGCGCAGTCTAGTAGGTTTAGAAAATAAGTAACATTTCTCTTGAAGCTCAGTGAAAGGAAGCCAGAAGTGCACCAGCCTGCACTCAGTTTACAACTAGAAGCAAGTGGGGGGAGGAAGTTGGCTATTCCCGCATAGGGTTGCATACACCCGCCAGCTCTATGAGAAGTATTTGGCACAATTATTATTGCATTCATTAAAATGTCCTTTATTGTAGAGATTGGAACGTTGGGTAAATCCTACGCTGTGTTTAGCAGTTCCGGAGACAAGTTTTAGGATACAGAACTCTTGCCCAGTGTTCTGACTTTCTTTACATACCTGATGTCTGAACGCAACAGTTCTTGTTACGTTCAGACTGCAAATTTCCATGAGGTGCCACCTTTTAGGTTTAGACAGGAAGCAAAATCTCCTCTAAACTCTTCAGTTAAAGAATGTCAGAAGTGGGATTCGAACCCACGCCTCCAGTGGAGACTGCGACCTGAACGCAGCGTCTTAGACCGCTCGGCCATCCTGACCTATTCGTCCTTTGTGTTTTTGCTAGCCCCTTTCCCTTATGGTAGACCATCTGTTTTTGTTTTTCTTGTTTCAAAGGACTGAGGATGCGATAGAAAGTAAAGAAGATGTGTTCATACCATATTTTCCTCTAATGATCACTAGGCCTATTTGGTCCAATCACTTGGCCTTTTTGTCCAATCACGTATCTCCTCAACCAACAAGATCCCAAGGCATTTTTTCTGAGCGGATCGGTTTAAGCTTAAACCCAGTACTGAGCTGCAGAGCAAGCTCTTCAACGAGTGCAATCCGTCCTTTTAATGCCATGCAACTCGCTGCTTGCCAATCAGAAATAGCTCAGTTGGGAGAGCGTTAGACTGAAGATCTAAAGGTCCCTGGTTCGATCCCGGGTTTCGGCAGAACCCTCTCTTTGCTGTTAAGATCTGCTTTGATTTTGCTCTAGCGGCAAACCAATGCAGACTGAATTAGCCGACACGCTTTTAGTCAAGGCATTCCCATTTAAAATAGGTACGGTGTAATGCAACAAGCAAAAAGCCCAGTCCATCGACTTGAAGCCACTGGAGGGTGGAAGTTGGCTAGTCATGATTAGGGATGCATACAACACCGGCTCTCTGAAGGGTATTCTGCACTGCTGTTTGTACCGCCTTTAAACATCCTTTCTTGTAAGAGATGGAAGGTTGGGTAATGCTACACTTGCAATTTGTATTCCTGAGAGAAATCTGATCTTTCACCATACAGGACCGTTGCCCTGTGTTTTTAAATTGTTGAGATCCTAGAGAAACAGCTCCGGCTCTGTTTAGGAGGCGCAGTCTAGTAGGTTTAGAAAAGAAGTAACATTTCTCTTGAAGCTGCAGTGAAAGGAAGCCAGAAGTGCAACACATGCACTCAGTTTGACAACTAGAAGCAAGTGGGTGGAAGTTGGCTATTCCCGCATAGGGTTGCATACACCGCCAGTTCCTATGGAGAGTATTTGGCACAATTATTGCATTGCATTAAAATGTCCTTTATTGTAAGAGATGGAACGTGGTAAATCCTACGCTGTGTTTAGCAGTTCCGGAGACAAGTCTGACCTTTAGGATACAGAATCTTGCCCAGTGTTCTGACTTTCTTTACATACCTATGTCTAACGCAACAGTTCTTGTTACGTTTAGACTGCAAATTTCCATGAGTGCCACTTTAGGTTTAGACAGGACAAATCTCCTCTAAACTCTTCAGTTAAAGAATGTCAGAAGTGGGATTCGAACCCACGCCTCCAGTGGAGACTGCGACCTGAACGCAGCGCCTTAGACCGCTCGGCCATCCTGACCTATTTGTCCTTCCTGTTTTTGCTAGGGCCTTTCCCTTATGGTAGACCATCTGTTTTCTTGTTTTCTTTTTTCAAAGGACTGAGGATTGCGATAGAAAGTAAAAGAAGTTGTGCTCATACCATATTTTCCCTAATGACCACTAGGCCTATTTGGTCCAATCACTTTGCCTATTTTGTCCAATCACGTATCTCCTCAACCAACAAGATCCCAAGGCATTTTTTCTGAGCGGATCGGTTTAAGCTTAAACCCAGTACTGAGCTGCAGAGCAAGCTCTTCAACGAGTGCAATCCGTCCTTTTAATGCCATGCAACTCGCTGCTTGCCAAGCCGAAATAGCTCAGTTGGGAGAGCATTAGACTGAAGATCTAAAGGTCCTGGTTTTTCGGCCAGAACCCTCTCTTTGCTGTTAAGATCTGCTTTGATTTGGCTCTAGCGGCAAACCATGCAGACTGAATTAGCCGACACGCTTTTAGTCAGGCATTCCATTTAAAATAGGTACGGTGTAATGCAACCAGCAAAAGCCCAGTCCATCGACTTGAAGCCACTGGAGGGTGAAGTTGCTAGTCATGATTAGGGATCATACAACACCGGCTCTCTGAAGGGTATTCTGCACTGCTGTTGTACCGCCTTTAAACATCCTTTCTTGTAAGAGATGGAAGGTTGGGTAAATGCTACACTTGCAATTTGTAGTTCCTGAGAGAAATCTGATCTTTCACCATACAGGACCGTTGCCCTGTGTTTTTAAATTGTTGAGATCCTAGAGAAACACTCCGGCTCTGTTTAGGAGGCGCAGTCTAGTAGGTTTAGAAAATAAGTAACATTTCTCTTGAAGCTGCAGTGAAAGGAAGCCAGAAGTGCACTCAGACATGCACTCAGTTTGACAACTAGAAGCAAGTGGGGGGTGGAAGTTGGCTATTCCTGCATAGGGTTGCATACACCGCCAGCTCTATGGAGAGTATTTGGCACAATTATTGCATTGCATTAAAATGTCCTTATTGTAAGAGATGGAACGCTGGTAAATCCTACGGTGTTGTTAGCAGTTCCGGAGACAAGTCTACCTTTTAGGATCAGAACTCTGCCCAGTTTCTGACTTTCTTTACATACCTGATGTCTGAACGCAACAGTTCTTGTTACGTTTAGACTGCAAATTTCCATGAGGTGCCACCTTTTAGGTTTAGACAGGAAGCAAAATCTCCTCTAAACTCTTCAGTTAAAGAATGTCAGAAGTGGGATTCGAACCCACGCCTCCAGTGGAGACTGCGACCTGAACGCAGCGCCTTAGACCGCTCGGCCTTCCTGACCTATTCGTCCTTCGTTTTTTGCTAGCCCCTTTCCCTTATGGTAGACCATCTGTTTCTGTTTTTCTTGTTTCAAAGGACTGAGGATGCGATAGAAGTAAAGAATTGTGCTCATACACATATTTCCTCTAATGATCACTAGGCCTATGTGTCCAATCACTTTGCCTATTTTGTCCAATCACGTATCTCCTCAACCAACAAGATCCCAAGCACTTTTTTCTGAGCGGATCGTTTAAGCTTAAACCCAGTACTGAGCTGCAGAGCAAGCTCTTCAACGAGTGCAATCCGTCCTTTTAATGCCATGCAACTCGCTGCTTGCCAAGCCGAAATAGCTCAGTTGGGAGAGCATTAGACTGAAGATCTAAAGGTCCTGGGTTTCGGCAGAACCCTCTCTTTGCTGTTAAGATCTGCTTTGATTTTGCTCTAGCGGCAAACCAATGCAGACTGAATTAGCCGACACGCTTTTAGTCAAGGCATTCCCATTTAAAATAGGTACGGTGTAATGCAACAAGCAAAAAGCCCAGTCCATCGACTTGAAGCCACTGGGGGTGGAAGTTTGGCTAGTCATGATAGGGATGCATACAACACCGGCTCTCTGAGGGTATTCTGCACTGCTGTTGTACCGCCTTTAAACATCCTTCTTGTAAGAGATGAAGGTTGGGTAATGCTACACTTGCAATTTGTAGTTCCTGAGAGAAATCTGATCTTTCACCATACAGGACCGTTGCCCGTGTTTTTAAATTGTTGAGATCTAGAGAACAGCTCCGGCTCTTTTAGGAGGCGCAGTCTAGTAGTTTAGAAAATAAGTAACATTTCTCTTGAAGCTGCAGTGAAAGGAAGCCAGAAGTGCACTCAGACATGCACTCAGTTTGACACTAGAAGCAAGTGGGGGGTGGAAGTTGGCTATTCCTCATAGGGTTGCATACACCGCCAGCTCTATGGAGAGTATTTGGCACAATTATTGCATTGCATTAAAATGTCCTTTATTGTAAGAATGGAACGCTGGTAAATCCTACGCTGGTTTAGCGTTCGGAGACAGTCTGACCTTTTAGGATACAGAACTCTTGCCCAGTGTTCTGACTTTCTTTACATACCTGATGTCTGAACGCAACAGTTTCTTGTTACGTTAGACTGCAAATTTCCATGATGTGCCACCTTTTAGGTTTAACAGGAAGCAAAATCTCCTCTAAACTCTTCAGTTAAAGAATGTCAGAAGTGGGATTCGAACCCACGCCTCCTGGGACTGCGACCTGAACGCAGCGCCTTAGACCGCTCGGCCTTCCTGACCTATTCGTCCTTCTTGTTTTTGCTAGCCCTTTCCCTTATGGTAGACCATCTGTTTGTTTTTCTTGTTTCAAAGGACTGAGGATGCGATAGAAAGTAAAGAAGTTGTCTCATACCATATTTTCCTCTAATGATCACTAGGCCTATTTGGTCCAATCACTTTGCCTATTTGGTCCAATCACGTATCTCCTCAACCAACAGATCCCAAGGCATTTTTTCTGAGCGATCGGTTTAAGCTTAAACCCAGTACTGAGCTGCAGAGCAAGCTCTTCAACAAGGCATCCGTCCTTTTAATGCCTGGCAACTCGCTGCTTGCACGCCGAAATAGCTCAGTTGGGAGAGCATTGACTGAATATCTACGGTCCTGGGTTTCGGCAGAACCTCTCTTGCTGTTAAGATCTGCTTGATTTTGCTCTAGCGGCAAACCAATGCAGACTGAATTAGCCGACACGACGCTTTTAGTCAAGGCATTCCCTTTAAAATAGGTACGGTTAATGCAACAGCAAAAAGCCCAGTCCATCGATTGAAGCCACTGGAGGGTGGAAGTTGGCTAGTCATGATTAGGGATGCATACAACACCGGCTCTCTGAGGGTATTCTGCACTGCTGTTGTACCGCCTTTAAACATCCTTTCTTGTAAGAGATGGAAGGTTGGGTAAATGCTACACTTGCAATTTGTAGTTCCTGAGAGAAATCTGATCTTTCACCATACAGGACCGTTGCCCTGTGTTTTTAAATTGTTGAGATCCTAGAGAAACAGCTCCGGCTCTGTTTAGGAGGCGCAGTCTAGTAGGTTTAGAAATAGTAACATTTCTCTTGAAGCTGCAGTGAAAGGAAGCCAGAAGTGCACTCAGCACACTCATTTGACACTAGAAGCAAGTGGGGGGGTGGAAGTTGGCTATTCCTGCATAGGGTTGCATACACCGCCAGCTCTATGGAGAGTATTTGGCACAATTATTGCATTGCATTAAAATGTCCTTTATTGTAAGAGATGGAACGCTGGGTAAATCCTACGCTGTGTTTAGCAGTTCCGGAGACAAGTCTGACCTTTTAGGATACAGAACTCTTGCCCAGTGTTCTGACTTTCTTTACATACCTGATGTCTGAACGCAACAGTTCTTGTTACGTTTAGACTGCAAATTTCCATGAGGTGCCACCTTTTAGGTTTAGACAGGAAGCAAAATCTCCTCTAAACTCTTCAGTTAAAGAATGTCAGAAGTGGGATTCGAACCCACGCCTCCAGTGGAGACTGCGACCTGAACGCAGCGCATTAGACCGCTCGGCCTTCCTGACCTATTCGTCCTTCGTGTTTTTGCTAGCCCCTTTCCCTTATGGTAGACCATCTGTTTCTGTTTTTCTTGTTTCAAAGGACTGAGGATGCGATAGAAAGTAAAGAAGTTGTGCTCATACCATATTTTCCTCTAATGATCACTAGGCCTATTTGGTCCAATCACTTGGCCTATTTGGTCCAATCACGTATCTCCTCAACCAACAAGATCCCAAGGCATTTTTTCTGAGCGGATCGGTTTAAGCTTAAACCCAGTACTGAGCTGCAGAGCAAGCTCTTCAACGAGTGCAATCCGTCCTTTTAATGCCATGCAACTCGCTGCTTGCCAAATGCACATTCCTAGGCCCCATACAATATCATATTATCTGCACACTGGCATACTTTATAAACAAAGGGGTTTTAGTATACATTACTGTGATCACATGAATGAAAAGCCTTCCAACCACGTGAAGGTAACCCCAGTCTGGAAGGTCCTAACGTCTAACCTTTTCAATTTTACGATTAGCAAACTTTTGCATTTCTCATTCTTACACACTGGATCCAAATAACAGGCTTTCTCCCTTCCCCCTCAGCCCTTTGGCTTTTTAAAATGAGGGAAGAGGCCATCCAGTGCTTTCCAGTGTGCAGATAATATGATATTGTATGGGGCCTAGGAATGTGCATTTTGTATAAATGTTTGACCAGATCAGTTGCACTTCCGCTAAATGTAGGTGTAAATTAGCCTAATTGGAGTGCTTCCACAATTCTTGTATTGTATGTATTTATTGGGAGGCTTGGTCAAGCCTCCATGTGGTAATAGCACCCCCAACACGCCCCTTTAATGGGAGGTCCTATGCCTTTAAAGTAAAGAACTGGATGGCCTCTTCCCTCATTTTAAAAAGCCAAAGGGCTGAGGGGGAAGGGAGAGAGCCTGTTATATGGATCCAGTGTGTAAGAATGAGAAATGCAAAAGTTTGCTAATCGTAGATTTATCATATATAGATATATAGATACCATATACTGTGCTGGTTACCGGATAGGTAGGATGTAAGGGTAGATTTATCATATATAGATATATAGATACCATATACTGTGCTGGTTACCAGATAGGTAAGATGTAAGGGTTGATTTAAACCTGCTAATTTAGGTTTCTTGACGTGGAGAGAGGGGAATAGAATTCCAGAGGACGGGAGCCACAAGAGAGAAAGGTTTAAGGCGTGAGGAAGCAGTACGAGTGGGGGGTCTGTACAGGAGCTGGTTCTGCGATGAGCGGAGGGTACGGGCAGGAACATATGGGGACACTAGAGAGGAAATATAAGGAGGCACAGCAGAGCGAAGGGATTTAAATGTTAAGAGAAGGATTTTGTATACAATGCGCAGTTTAAGGGGGAGCCTGGTTGTTGTCCTGTACAGAGGAGATTTGGGATCCGGTTTATTAGAGAGCAAAACAACATGTGGCAGAGTTAAGGGGAGAGAAGTGTAAGCAGGAAGACCAGTAAGTAGTAGGCAATAGTCAAGGCACGATAGGATGAGAGCATTCATATGCATAGTGGTGGTCAGTAGAGAAAGGAACCTGCGGATATTGGCTATATTGTGAAGGAAAAAGCAGCAGGTTTTCACAGAAAGATTGGACAGGACCAGGTTTAGGTGGAAAAACGATCAGTTCAGTTTTAGAAAGATTTAATTTGAGGTAGAGTTGAGACATCCAGGAGGAGATGGCAAGGAGGCAGTTGGAGACACGTGATTGGATGTCAGGAGTTAGCGTAGGGTTGGACTAGTAGATTTGTGTATCATCTGCATATAAATGATATTTGAAGCCAAAACAGCTAATGACTTCTCCCAAGGAGATTGTGTAGAGGGAGAACAATAAGGGTCCAAGAACAGACCCTGCAGGACCCCCACACTAAGATGAGCCAGAGAAGAGGTATTGCTAGTATAACATACAGAGTAAGTTTGGTTAGAGAGATAGGATAGAAAACAGGATGCCACTTCATTCTGAATGTCCAAAGAGTGAAGTATCCGCATAAGGAGGGAATGATTGACTGTGTGGAAAGCAGAGGAGAGGTCAAGGAGGATAAGAATAGAAAAGTGACCATTGGCTTTTGCAACCTGCAGATCATTCATAACCTTACACAGGGGTGTGTTGGTGGAATACGCAGGACGGAATCCAGATTGCAAAGGATCCAATAGGTTATGAGCATGAAGGTTGTTAGCGATACGGGAGAAGACTGATCGTTCTAGCAGTTTAGAGGCTATCGGTAAGAGAGAGACAGGGTGGTAATTGGCTAAACAAGAGGGGTCCAGTGAGGGATTTTTTAGTATGGGATTAACATGGGCATGATTAAAGACGGAAGGGAAAATTCCAGATGTAAGAGAGACATTGAATATGTGGGTGAGTATAGGGAGAAGCACATGAATACAGTGCTTCAGTAATAAAGAGGGCATGGGAAAAGAGAACAGGTCATGAGCGGACATGATATAAGCAGGTGAGAGAATTATCTGTTGTATTCAATTAGATCAACTGGACTTGAAATGTAGTTCTTGAAGACGTTTCGCTAGTCATCCGACTGGCTTTCTCAATTCAGAATGACTTGTACAAGAATCTGTGGCAATTATGTACCCTGGAAAATCCCAATTAGCATATCACAGCCAGGTGTTAAGGGCGTGATTGGATAGTGGCTAAGAGGTGTTATAGGAACGCCCAGAGTAAGGTGTCAAAACAGCATTGTACATGGCAGACAGTTGGCGTCAAACCCCGCCACCTCTATTTAGGCTTGGTTTCTTTATTTTCACATAAATGGACCAGTGGCTGGGTCCTATGCCCTTAAAGGTATTAAGCGTCTGTGTTTCCACTTCCTCCATGTAAAGGTTGGCCACAATGGGTGAAACTGGAGATCCCATAGCACATCCGTGTTTTTGCTTATAGAACTTATCCCTGTATTTGAAATAGGTGGTATTCAGGCACAAGTCCAGTAAGGAACACACCTGTTCTGGGTTGAGATCAGTTCTGCTGGTAAGAGTGCTGTCTTGGCCTAGCCGTTTTCTCACCATAATAACAGCCTCCTTGGTGGGTATACAGGTGAAGAGAGATGTCACATCATAGGACACCATAGTTTCTTCTGCACCGAGTACTATATCTTCAATCTTGTTGGTGAAATCCTGAGAGTTCTGGATGTGATGCTTAGAACTTCCCACCAATGGTCCTAAGATGTTGGCTAGGTATTTCACCACCTTGTATGTCACAGAGTTGATGCTGCTGACTATAGGTCTTAGTGGGGCCCCTTCCTTGTGTATCTTTGGGAGACCATATATACATGGATGTGTCTCACCAGGGTAGAGGCGATGATACATTGCTCGATCAATGGCTTTATCCTTTTGAAGCTGTTGTAGTAAGTCCAAACAGCAACTGCATCAACATATGGCCCAGCACAGAAGAGCCAATTCCTTGGGTCAGGACTCAGCCGTGTACATGCATCTTAAGGATAAAGGACATACCTTTGAAGATTGTAATGTTAACATACTGGCGAAGGAACATGACTGGTTCAAGAGAGGTGTCAAGGAGGCCATTTATGTGAAAATAAAGAAACCAAGCCTAAATAGAGGTGGGGGGGGGGTTGGACACCAACTGTCTGCCATGTGCAATGCTGTTTTGACACCTTACTCTGGGCGTTCCTATAACACCTCTTAGCCAATATCCAAACACGCCCTTAACACCTGGCTGTGATATGCTAATTGGGATTTTCCAGGGTACATAATTGCCACAGATTCTTGTACAAGTCATTCTGAATTGAGAAAGCCAGTCGGATGACTAGCGAAACGTCTTCAAGAACTAAACTTCAAATCCAGTTGATCTAATTGAATACAACAGATATACCGTGACCTGGATGAATGAGAACCTTCACAAGCAGGTGAGAGAATTCTGAATGGGTCACAGGAGCAAAAGATCCAATAATATCAAAGGGAGGAAAATGCATCCATAGTCATCCCTAGGACCAGAGATCTGCATGCGGATGGACTCCACTTTATGTTGAAAGTAATGCGCAAAGCCCTGGGGAGAGTGCAGAGGGAGAGGGGCGCAGAAGGGAGTTGAAGATGGAAAATGCGTGACGTGGGTTAGATTTGTTGTTATTTATAAGTTTCTGGTAATAGTTCTGTTTTACTAGCAGGAGCACAGAGCTGAGACATTGCAGCATGAACTTGTCATGGAGAAAGTCAGACTTTGTACGGGACTTTCTCCACGCACGTTCAGCAGCACGCGCCCACATGTGTATAAAACGGGAAGTCGGGTTGAGCCCTGCTCGAGGATTAGAGATTCTTCGCCTGAGGGAATGCAAGGGGGCAAGAGTCTATCGTGTTAGTCAGGATAAAGTTATTGGAATTAGCAAGCGAGTCAGGGTCATCAACTGTCAAAAGTGAGAAGAGACTAGATGACAGGGATGAAGCAAGTGCCGGGAGATCTATGGATTTATTATTATGAATAGACACAAGAGGAAGAAGAGGGTGTTGAGCCTGAAAAGTGATAAGATGGTGATCAGAAAGCGGGAAGGGGTTAGATTGAAAAGATGAGACAGAGAGGTTTTTAGTGAACACTAGGTCCAGGAAGTGTTCATCCGTGTGAGTACTTCTATTGCTGAAGATCGAACAAGGAAGTTATGTGTAGGAAGCGAGAGGGCCAAGAGAGGGATGAGTTGTCAATGTGACAGTTAAAGTCCCCCAGAATCAGAACAGAACAGTCAGTAGTAGAGAGGAAAAAAGTAAGCCAAGTCTCAAAGTCAGAGAGGAATGCGACGGGCAATGCTGTAGATGGCGGTCTGTACACCACAGCTACTCGTAGCAACAAGAGGTGGGAGAGTTGAAGCTATTTAAAGAAAATAAATAACATAAGTGATATTTAAACTAATGACCTTAGTTTGTTTGACCAAATTAACAAAATTAATCTCTAAATTTTTTATCCTACTCTGTAAGAAAAAATTCAAACAACTCACTGTAAGTGTCTGACACAATGGTCAAAATTACTCCACCCGTTGAGGAACAATGGTTGGATGTATTTATATCAACTTTTAAAGTATCTAGATGCATTTCTTATTGGGAAGTTAATAAAAAATTGTTTGACAGATTCTATAGCACACGAGATTTATTACAAAAATGGTTTATGAACATTCTTTAAGAATATTGAAGAAACTGTAAGGGAACAGGTACAATACTACATATCCGGGGGAATTTCCTGCATATCTGTTGGGCATGTCATGCAAATAAATTTCAAAGGTCCATCGGGACCTGTAAGAGGAACAGCGCAGGAGTGCGATTGCAAGTAAGTGCTCTAACTTCCCTACCTGCTCCTGATCATTTAATTGAAGAATGGGAGGTAAGACATAGCTCCTTTACCTCCTGTTCTGTAATTAAATTTAAAAAAATGAAGTCCAATTTATTTTTAAGTGGAGAAACCTTTAACACAATATTGGATTGTCAAGTGTTGGCTAATCCTAAATTGTCCCGATTGAATATAGGGTTAGATACTAACTTGGACAGTCAAAAAAAGTTTTGTTTATTTATGATATATACAAGCCAAATTATTAATTACAAAAGAATGGGGGTCCATTAAAAGTCTGTTTCACAGAATAGTTTATTGTTTATTTACAATTTGATGGTACATAGATAATAGATGTATGACACTGAAATATACCCTACCCTATACAACTTTCAGGCTTTGAAGGCTATAATCATCGTTAGGAGTTAAATTATATATAAGGAAACAAACTTGTATGAATACTAAAATTTGCTCAGAGAAATAAAAATTAATTTATAAGTTAATTTACTATATATGGGGGGGGTGACTTGCAAGGGAACCGGGCAGTCCGGGCAGATGCACGCTTTGTGAGCTTCAGTCCTAAACTGCTTAACAAAATGTGACAATCAAGACAGACAAGCTTCAACACATCTACCTGAGGTGATTTCAACCCCAGACCACGATGGAGAAGAACAGCACCCAAAAGAACAAAAACAAACCAGTAAAACTTACCAACTACTTCCAACCTGGAGACCATGCAAGGAGGTTGTGCCGACCAGATGGAGGCCCAAACTGAATCGGACATGGAGTCAGAGCTGCGACCGGAGCAATCCCCTGGTAAAAAAGAGATAAAACAGGTTAGTCAGATACCTGCAAAACAACCCTCAATTGATCTAAGCCCAATTTGCATATACCAAAGAGGAAAACACCTCAGATAACTGCATGGACATAGCAAATATGGCGCCTGCGCCACATGAAACCCCCCCACCAGAACAATTTATAACCCAGTCAACAACTCAAGGAAAAGAACAATACACATATGATTTTTTTTAACAACTTTCCTAACTTTAACCAATCAATTACCTTCACAGTGCTGAAAGATCTATTTCTATCACAATACAAAGCATTGATTTCTGGCTTTTCTGATTCTTCTCCTTACTAATAAAGGATCTAAAATCCGACACTGTAAGTATAGGAGAAAGGACAAATCATATTGAAAATAAGTTCGGAGAATATGTGGTATCTTACAACGAGTTAGTGGACTCACACAATACTCTATCAGGTACAGTAACCAATCTCCAGAATAAACTAACGGATCTGGAAAACAGATCACACAGGAATAATCTAAAAATCAGTGGAATTCCAGAAACTCATGGAATATACCCAAGCACTGTTTAAACTTCTGATACCTGAGGCTACCGAGATAGATCTAGTAGTAGACCGAATTCACAGGCTACCAAAGTCTAAACTAGCACCTCAAAGCGCTTCCAGAGATACCATTCTCAGACTGCACTTTTTTCAAATAAAGGACAAGTTGGTTAGAGCTATGAGAAATGATAACTCCTTACTTCAAGAATTTCAAAATCCCCGATTCCTTGCAGACCTAGCCCCTACAACCATCCAAACATAGGAAACAATTTTCAGAGGTATTAAATATACTAAGACAAAGGAAAATGAAATTCAACTGGAGATTTCCACTACGCCTTAACATACTATACGGCGACACACAACATTCTGTATTAAAAAAAGATGATGCTGTGATTCTCCTCAAATAATGGGGAATTTGGCTACAAGGGGAGAAGAAAACGAGCAACTCTCCAATACACAACTCCTCGCCCAAAAAGATAAACACCAAATGGAAACTTGTAAATCTCTCCAACAAAAGATTCAGAATCTAAAATATTACCCTTTAAAGGAATACAAACCTCCAGAAACCTAATGAAACCATCTGATCTAGCAAAATACTCTTCAGTTGGATTACAAATACCAAATTCTTCTTCTATATATCTTTCAGCTTTTTGATTGGAGGTGGGTGGGAGGGGAGGAGGATATAACCATAAGATAATGCACTGCATTGTTTTTTCCAACCTGTGAACTCAAACTATATAAGCGTGGAACAATTGACAGATAAGCTACCATTGGAAAACCTGGAACTTTTTACCCTGTTATCTCAGCTTCTCACCCAGAGACAGTTCAGAGGGGGAGAGGAAGAGAGGGAATGAGAGGGAAACCTACCCTAACTCTGGCTAAATCTGAAATTAAACTAAACACAATTTTTTTTTTATAAGATCCTCTCTCATTGGTGACCCTTATTCCTACCACTTTACATCATTGGAATCTATGTTGACCCAAAAGTAAACTGCTTTGATCAAGGGAAACATTCTACTCAAGGACCTAAGTTTTAATGTTTTTCTGTTAATCAAAGATCCAAAATATAAACTGATCCCTTGAAGGTTCTAATCTAAAATCACTCTCTGATCCTTCCTTACATCCACTCATAACTAAGGGAAAGGAAGGAAAAAGGAAGTAGAGGGGAAGAAAGAAGGAAAGGGATATGTAAGTATATCTGTTGTATTCAATTAGATCAACTGGACTTGAAATGTCCAGTTGATCTAATTGAATACAACAGATATACCATGACCTGGATGAATGAGAACCTTCACAAGGATATGTAAGTAAAAGGAATGTAGAAGCTATATGTATATATTCCCTTTTCACACCAAGACACACTTTGAATCACTTTGATTTTGATTTTAATAATAGGATTTTCCAAAGTACTGAAAATGTTTATTTTATATATAATCACATTGAGTTGTAACCATGATATTGTTCCACACCACTGAAATACCGTATTCTGAGGTTCTCTTTAATTATGCAAACCAAGATCCAGATACAGATGTTATAATAATATTATATCAGGGAGATTCAATAAAAGTTCTTATCATTTAAAATGGTGCTAATTTTGCCCCAACCAATCAGAACTTATGTAACATTTGAAAGCTAACATCTGATTGTTTGGGGCAAAATTAGCACCATTTTAAACGATAAGAACTTTTAATGAATAACCCCCTATATCTCTTTATATTATGCTTTACCTTTTATTTTATTTTTTTTATCTCTTCTTCTTTTCCTCTATCATAAATAATAATATAAATGATAATAATCTGGGGAGGGAGGGGAAGAGGAATGAAAGTTGAATATTGTATTTTAGATTGCCTTGAATCTACAAATGAGGTCGCAGATAGAAATGTAGAAATAACATTTTATGTCTCTGTATCTAATACTATCCTTCCCCCCCTCCTCTTCTCTCTATAGCTTCTTTACTGTCCTACCAGTGATAACTAGAGATGTCCGAACTTCGCAAAATCCGGTCTGCTCGAGGATCCGCAAATTTTCGAAAAAATTCAAAAATTCTAAAATCCGCGAGCGTACCCATTAAAATGGAAAAAAATCCTCGAAAATACGAGAAATCTTCCTCTAATATGCTCAAAAGAGAGACTTAAGGTCAAAATAAATACTAACAAATTTTGCTTGAAACGTCTGTTCTCTATAATTATTGAGAATAAGTTAAAAAAAGTAAAACTGCCATTTTAAACTCTACACACTATGGTGGATCAGCTATTTAATGCTATGTTTCTAGTTTTTGGTTTAAAGTTATTTATTGATATTAATATTGAAAATATTGAAGTACTGCTGCTAGATATGGAAATGAGAAATTCATCACAATCAAAAGTAACCACAATTTCCTTATAGTAACATAATATAATATTCCACTATTCAATAAATAAAAACGCCATTAAATGACAATTACTATTACAACCTATAATATAAAGGGACTAAATTCCCCTCAAAAAAGATACCATAAATAATTCAAAATAAGTCGGACATAGTCTGCTTACAAGAAACTCATTTAACACAACAACATACTCACTTATTTCACCACAAACAATATTCTAAAATATATCATTCTACCAATGATAAAAAAGAGAGGTACCTGTATAATTAAAAACACATTGAGCATCCAAGAATCCAAAGTAACAATAGATAAAACAGAAAGATTTGTAATTCAAAAATGCAAAATCAATAACATACCTTATACAATAGTAAATCTATATGCACCGAACTCCAATCAAATTAAATTTATTTTAAATTAAAGAGTGATTTATATCCCAATCTTAGATTCTGTGGAGACTTTAACACTAGATAACACAACAGACACAACATCGAAACAAAAAATAATACAGATTACACATTTAGAAATATTTTAAAATTAGAAAAACTCTGATGCGTGGAGATCACTTCACCCCCTAGATCAAGACTTCACATTATACTCTTAAGACTCATAATACATTTTCTAGAATAGATATGATTTTTATTAGATAAGTGGTTATTACAGAAAGTAAATAAATCATCAATTGGAATCAGAACAAATTCTGACCATGCACCAGTCAATATCACAATTAGAGAAAAAAACACTCCATTTAATATTCTACTATGGAAACTCAATCCTTACTTATTAAGTCTCCCGGAATATAAAACCCAATGTAAGGAATATTTTGAAATAAATGATACAGATCAGGTCTCACAATTTTCAATCTGGAATGCCCATAAAGCCTATATAAGAGTTATTTTTATTAGATTAGCATCAATTTAAAAAAAAATAAAAATATCAGCCAAAAGAGTAAAAATCTGTGACCAGATCAAAACTGCAGAAGAGATACATAAGAACCTCCCAAGTACAGGAAACTATGATAAACTACAGAAATTAAAATTAGACTTACACCAACATAATATTAATGAATTTGAGAAATACATACGTAGATTAAAATTAAATCATTATACACAAGGACCCAAAACCAATAAAATTTTAGCAAACAAATTTAAACATCATACTGTACATCCAAAACAAAAATCTCATTCATACAAGATAACACTAAAGAAAAAATATACAATCCACAAGATATAGCGAATCTATTCGCAGACTAATATTCCAAATTATACAACCTTAACACAGACCATAACACAAAACAACCAAACAAAGAATCCATAGATACATTTCTAAAAAATATAAATCTTAACTCATTAACAGATTCCCAACTACAAGATATTAGCCAACCAATTCAAAAATCTGAAATATATAAAGCAATATATGCCCTTCGCAATAACAAATCACCAGGCCAAGGGGGCTTTACAAATGAGTATTAGAAATCCTATCTAGATATATTAACCCCCTACCTACAAAAAGTATATAACACAGCTATAGATTTAGGATATTTTCCAACAGAAATGACTCAAGCCATAATAGTCCCAATTCCCAAACGAGATAAAGAACCTACAACAAATTTCAGACCCATTTATTTATTAAATACTGATCTAAAAATGTATGCAAAAATACTTGCCAATAGATTACAACCATACTTACCAATGCTGATCCCTCCCAACCAAGTGGGTTTTGTACAAGGACGAGAACCTAGCGACAATACAAGGAAAATAATTAATATAATAGATTGGGCTAACAAAAAAAATATGTCAACAACCTTATTGACATTAGATGCCAAAAAGGCCTTTGATCGAATCAATTGGTCTTATCTAAATACAATACTGGAAAAATACAACATCAAAGGTTGGCTCAAATCTGCTATTATAATTTTATAAGCTAATCCATCTGCAAGAGTTCATATAGCAAATATGCTATCTAAATCATTTACAGCCTCTAATGGCACCAGACAAGGATACCCACTATCACCTTTGATATTTAATCTGGCCATTGAACCAATTGCAGAAGCAATAAGATCTAATGAAATTATTAAAGAAATCAAAATTGGAGATAAAATGCATAAAATTGGACTCTATGCAGATGATATTATTTTAATACTGACTAACCCATTAACTTCTCTACTACATTTACAAAAACTTCTCCAAGAATTCAGTCTCATTTTCTATTATAAAATAAATGAAAGCAAATCCTTCATTCTCCCAATAAAAATTTCAACAACACTCCAATTATTTCTAAAAGCAAAATACGCCTACAATTGGGAAACAGAAAAAAATAAACATATTTAGGGATACAAATAACAAACCACTCATCTACATTATTCAAGGAGAATTTATGAGCCAATACTTATTGATGCACAAAAAAATTCAACCCAATGGTCAAACAAGTATCTATCATGGTTAAACAAAGTCACTATGCTAAAAATGATACTGTTAACAAAAAATGTTATGTAAATTTAGGACTCTACCCATATGCTTGTGAAGGTTCTCATTCATCCAGGTCATGGTATATCTGTTGTATTCAATTAGATCAACTGGACTTAAAGTTTAGTTCTTGAAGACGTTTCGCTTAGAAATCCTATCTAGATATATTAACCCCCTGGATGACTAGCAAAAATGTCTTCAAGAACTAAACTTCAAGTCCAGTTGATCTAATTGAATACAACAGATATGACTCTACCCATATATATTCCCAATACATTTTTCCAAATTTTAAATAAATATATAAACAATTTTATGTGGTCGAAAGGGAAACCTAGAATCAATAATCTATCTCTAACCAAAACAAAAAATACGAGTGGCTTTTCTAAATTTTAGGGACTATTTTATAGCCTCAATTCTAAATCAAACTAGATCCTATTGGGCAGGAAAAAAAGATCAAAAAATATGGGTGGAAATGGAAAAATATATCAGTAAAAACAAAAACTTCCCTTCCCTTCTAGGAGCCGCAATATTTGATCCTTTTGTACCAGAATTCCATTTAACAGCAACTGAAACATCATACAAAATATGGAAAGAAATTATTAAAAAAAACTAATCTCAACACTGCCATGTTACAATATACTAACATAAATAGTCTACAATACTGTATTCCTAATCTAAATCTTAAAGAATGGAATAAATTGGGAACAATTTATATATCAGATTTAATAAATAAAAGCAATATAATATTATTTCAGGAACTACAAAACAAATACCATATTCCCTCATCAGAATGGCTACAGTACCACCAAATAATCAACTTCCTCACAAAATACATAAAGGGAAAAGTCATCCAAAAAAAATCAACTAATAAAATTAATTACATAACCAAACATTATGGAAAAAAATCTACCTCCAAATGTTACCAACTAATCCATCACAAAAACAAATTAACTATACTACCATGCATGGAGAAATGGGAACAGGAACTACAAAGAAATATAGACCTAAATCAATAGAAAGAAGCTATGAATATTCCATTCAAACTGACAAGATCAATATCCCTCTGGGAATCAGACAGAAAGATTCTATATAGATTTCATATAACTCCATATATTATTTCTAAATGGCAACATTCCTATTCTCCCACTTGCTGGAGAAATTGTACTGCAATAGGAACTTACAAACATATATGGTGGTCCTGTCCCCAAATCAGGAAATGCTGGTCCAAACTTTTCAATTTATTGAATAATTTATTTAATAGTCAAATACCAATGAATCCCTTACTACCATTATTAAATATAGGAATCAGTCTATATCCCAAGAACATGGCCACTATAATATATCATGCATGTATGTCTCTTAAACGACTAATTATACAATATTGGAAATCCAGTAAAATTACAAGTTTTAAAGAAATTATCAACCAACTAACTCAATTTATGTATTATTAAAAATCCTATGCAATTATCCAACAAAAATTTCCCATATTTTACAGGAAATGGGAACTGTGGTATACACATACAACTCTGAAAGTTTTTTTTTTGGTTTAGTTAATATAGAAAAGCTCATATTAACAGATATGATTGAAAAATGTGTTATAAAGGTTCTTTTTCTTCTTACAATTCTGACAATCCTAGAATATATGTTTCTCACTGTCATTGCCTTTTTTTTCTCCCTGACTATATAAAAAAATAAATAAAAAAAAAGAAGGGGACATTTGTTACTTATGTGATTGTTTAACGAAAAATATATGTTTGTTAAATAATGAAAAAAAGATATATAAATATTTTGTAATTTTATATAATTATATTTTGAAAAAATTCCTCAATAAAAATTATTGTTATTAAAAAAATGTACTATATATGTTTTACATTAAAATTTATATATTAGTCAATATTTGTTGTTAATATTAGAGCAATGTATATTTTGTTTATTTTAAATTGTGTTATATTTAAAAAAATTTAATAAAGTGTAATAAGAAAATAATTGGTTCATTTTGGAGAGAAAGTTATAATATTTACTGTTCAATATCAGATTTATAAATAACAAGGTAAATTCATATTACACAAAATATAATCCTAGATATTTGGAAAGGTTAATTAATTTAAAAAAATGTGTTAAAACACTTCTTAATATGCACAAATTCAAATTGAATAAAATCTATAGTATATTCCTATTGTTCTTAAAAAAAATCACTATCTATTACCATCTTGTAAATACAAACATTTCTTTAAAATGTAAACCCTATACAAGAAAGATGTTCATTTACAATGATACCAACCTGAATGGTTCCCAAATTTGGAGAGTAGAGAAGTGTTGACCTGATTTCCTTTTATTACCTGATAACAGTTACACAGTCACCTGGGGGAAACCTTCTGGGATTTATTGTGTTTGGGATAATTATCAAACCTCTGAGAAATAAAAAAAAACCTTATAAACATTAAATCAGGTTCATCTGATTTTGATTATATCTAGTTTTAGGTTAGATTTAAATAAAACTAGTATCAGCCTTGTAATAATTTAAATTATACAAAAGGTAATCTAAGGGTTTGTTTCAATACAATCCATTTTTTACATAAGTATTTATAAAATGTGCTAAAAAATCCTGCAGTTTTTTTTTTACAATTATGTTACATCAAATTGTATCCCAAAGAAAAGCTTACAATCTTAAACCCTAATAAAAGACCAACAGTATATATATAACTAAACCTCTACTTTACACACCACCATTATATTTCTGAATGTCCACTGCTAAATATTTAAGCTAGCCATACATTTATAATTTTTTATTAATTCAGTAATTTATTCTCTTTATTTTGTGTGTTGTGTTAAATACTATGAATATATTTTTTTCATTTAATATACTGCAAAGTTCACTTCTAGAATATATAATATATAATTATGAAATATATAATATTGCTCTATTATAATATTATCTGTTATTTTAGTGTTGTGATTCACACAACAATATTAGCAAGGTATTTAAAGTTATTAGTAATTTATAAATCTATTATAGCATCTTTCTAAGTTGGTTTAAATACCAGTTTGCACAAAAATTGCATGTATGTAAGTGAATAGAAAATGGGTTCATAGATGATGTACAAGCAGTTTTTAATGCAGATTTGTCTATGTGGACTATGTGCTGTTCCACAGGATTCTGCACTGGGGACAATTTTGTTTGTTAATTTAGATAAACAGATATTAAAACTAGAGATGGGATTCGGGTCCAGGATCCGACATGAAACCTCTTGGTTCCGGAGCCTATTTTCTATAATTATCGAACGTTTGAGGGTTATTGAACATAGCCTTAAATGTTTGATAATCCTGAAAAATATAATCGGAAACTCGAAATTAGTTTCTGGTCGTATTTTCGAGGATTATCGAACATTTAAGGCTATTTTTGAAAATATACAATACAAGGATTGTGGAAGCACTCCAATTAGGCTAATTTACAACTACATTTAGCAGAAGTGCTACTGATCTGGTCAAACATTTATACAAACATAGAAAAGATAATCAATGCACATTCCTGGGCCCCATACAATATCATATTATCTACACACTGGCATACTTTATAAACAAACTGGATGGCCTCTTCCCTCATTTTAAAAAGCCAAAGGGCTGAGGGGGAAGGGAGAGAGCCTGTTATATGGATCCAGTGTGTAAGAATGAGAAATGCAAAAGTTTGCTAATCGGAATTAAAGTAAAAGAAATTGAAAAGGTTAGACGTTAGGACCTTCCAGACTGGGGTTACCTTGACGTGGTTGGAAGGCTTTTCATTCATGTGATCACATGTGTAACTAATTGGTTTAAATTGGCTGAGGCCTGTTGGCTCTGGTTGGTTTTGAACCTCATTTAAGGCACTTCCCATGAGCGATTAGCTCTGAGCGATTTTCTGTTTTAAAGAGATTTTCTGTTTTTAAGAGAATTGACAGCGTTAAAAAACTAAAGCGTTTATTAACTGTGGTTGCAGCCTAGTAAATGTACTAACCTAACACTATTTATTTCTAGGATAGTGCCTGTGTAAGTAATTAATCACTAGTGTATTTTTATTTTTTTTTACAACTTACTGCTTGAATAAGGTGGTAGGAATTGTTTGAGTAAACTCAAAGGAGGCATCGTAAGATATTACTCCCACCCACAGCTTTCCAACAACAGACGGACCAAACTACGAAAATAAATAAAGTCCAATGGCAAGGTGGGACAAAAGGGTGCAGCGAGAGACAAAACCACATGCATTTCATGAAATAGGTCCTTTGTGGTAAGAGATGGAACGTGTATGGACATATACGCTGTTTTAGCAGTTCCTGTCCAGACAATTTTTAGGATAGAACTCTTGCCCAGTGTTCTGACTTTCTTTACATACCTGCTTCTGTGAATGCAACAGTTCTTGTTGCGTTTAGACTGCAAATTTCCATGGGTGCCACCTTTTTTAGGTTTAGACAGGAAGCCAAATCTCCTCTAACTCTTCAGTTAAAGAATTCAGAAGTGGATTTGCACCCACAGCCCTCCAGTGGAGACTGCGACCTAGACAGCACAGCGCCTTTTAGACCAGCTCGCTTGCCATCTGACCTATACGTCTTTCTTGATTTTGCTAGTGGCCTTTCCCTTTGGTAGACCATTCTTTTCTGTTTTCTTGTTTTCTTATTTAAAAGGACTGAGGATGCGATAGAAATAGAAGAAGTTGTGCTCATACCATATTTTCCTCTAATGATCACTAGGCCTATTTGGTCCAATCACTTGGCCTTTGGTCCATCACGTTCTCCCTCAACCAACAAGATCCCAAGGCATCTTTTCTGAGCGATCGGTTTAAGAGCTTAACCCATATTGAGCTGCAGAGCAAGCTCTTCAGCGAGTGCAATCCTTCCTTTTAATGCCATGCAACTCGCTGCTTGCCAAGCCGAATAGCTCAGTTGGGGAGCGTTAGACTGAAGATCAAAGGTCCTGGTTTCGATCCTGGTTTCGGCAGAACCCTCTCTTTGCTGTTAAGATCTGCTTTGATTTGCTCTAGCGGCAAACCAATGCAGACTGAATGCTGACACGCTTTTAGTCAAGGCATTCCCATTTAAAATAGGTACGTGTAATCAACAAGCAAAAAGCCCGTCCATCGACTTGAAGCCACTGGGGTGGAAGTTGCTAGCATGATTAGGGATGCATACAACACCGGCTCTCTGAAGGGTATTCTGCACTGCTGTTGTACCCGCCTTTAAACATCCTTTCTTGTAAGAGATGGAAGGTTGGGTAAATGCTACACTTGCAATTGTATTCCTGACAGAAATCTGATCTTTCACCTACAGGACCGTTGCCCTGTGTTTTAAATTGTTGAGATCCTAGGAAACATCGCTCCGTCTGTTTAGGAGGCGCAGCCTGTAGGTTTAGAAAAGAGTAACATCTCTTGAGCTGCAGTGAAAGGAAGCCAGAAGTGACTCGACATGCACTCAGTTTGACAACTAGAACAAGTGGGGGGTGGAAGTTGCTATTCCCGCATAGGGTGCATACACCCCATCTCTTATGGAGAGTATTTGGCACAATTATTGCATTGCATTAAAATGTCCTTTGTGGTAAGAGATGGAACGTTGGTAATCTACGTCTGTGTTTAGCAGTTCCGGAGACAAGTTTTAGGATACAGAACTCTTGCCCAGTTGTTCTGACTTTCTTACATACCTGATGTCTGAACGCAACAGTTCTTGTTGCGTTTGACTGCAAATTTCCATGAGGTGCCACCTTTGGTTTAGACAGGAAGCAAAATCTCCTCTAAACTCTTCAGTTAAAGAATGTCAAAGTGGATTCGAACCCACGCCTCCAGTGGAGACTGCGACCTGAACGCAGCGCCTTAGACCGCTCGGCCTCCTGACCTATACGTCCTCTTGATTTTGCTAGGGCCTTTCCCTTATGGTAACCATCTGTTTCTGTTTTTCTTGTTTCAAAGGACTGAGGATGCGATAGAAAGTAAAGAAGTTGTGCTCATACCATATTTTCCTCTAATGATCACTAGGCCTTTGGTCCACTCACTTGGCCTATTTGGTCCAATCACGTATCTACTCAACCAACAAGATCCCAGGCATTTTTTTTTTCTGACGGATCGGTTTAAGCTTAAACCCGTATTGAGCTGCAGAGCAAGCTCTTCAGCGAGTGCAATCCGTCCTTTTAATGCCATGCAAGTCGCTGCTTGCCAAGCAATAGCTCAGTTGGGAGAGCGTTAGACTGAAGATCTAAGGTCCCTGGTTCGATCCTGGGTTTCGGCGAACCCTCTCTTTGCTTGTAAGATCTGCTTTGATTTTGCTTCTAGCGGCAAACCAATGCAGACTGAATTAGCTGACACGCTTTTAGTCAAGGCATTCCCTTTAAATAGGTACGGGGTAATGCAACAAGCAAAAAGCCCAGTCCATCGACTTGAAGCCACTGGAGGTGGAAGTTGGCTAGTCATGAGTAGGATGCATACACAACCGGCTCTCTGAAGGGTATTCTGCACTGCTGTTGTACCGCCTTTAAACATCCTTTCTTGTAAGAGATGGAAGGTGGTAAATGCTACACTGCAATTTGTAGTTCCTGACAGAAATCTGATCTTCTCACACATACAGACCGTTGCCCTGTGTTTTTAAATTGTTGAGATCCTAGAGAAACAGCTCCGCTCTGTTTAGGAGGCGCAGCCTAGTAGGTTTAGAAAAGAAGTAACATTTCTCTTGAAGCTGCAGTGAAAGGAGCCAGAGTGCACTCAGACATGCACTCAGTTTGACAACTAGAAGCAAGTGGGGGGTGAAGTTGGCTATTCCCGCATAGGGTTGCATACACCGCCATCTCTATGGAGAGTATTTGGCACAATTATTGCATTGCATTAAATGTCCTTGTGGTAAGAGATGGAACGTTGGGTAAATCCTACGCTGTGTTTAGCATTCCGGAGACAAGTTTTAGGATACAGAACTCTTGCCCAGTGTTCTGACTTCTTACATACCGGATGTCTGAACCAACAGTTCTTGTTGCGTTTAGACTGCAAATTCCATGAGGTGCCACCTTTTAGGTTTAGACAGAGCAAAATCTCCTCTAAACTCTTCAGTTAAAGAATGTCAGAAGTGGGATTCGAACCCACGCCTCCAGTGGAGATTCGACCTGAACGCAGCGCCTTAGACCGCTAGGCCATCCTGACCTATTCGTCCTTCTTGATTTTGCTAGGGCCTTTCCCTTATGGTAGACCATCTGTTTCTGTTTTTTGTTTCAAAGGACTGAGGATGCGATAGAAAGTAAAGAAGTTGTGCTCATACCATATTTTCCTCTAATGATCACTAGGCCTATTTGGTCCAATCACTTGGCCTATTTGGTCCAATCACGTATCTCCTCAACCAACAAAGATCCCAAGGCATCTTTTCGGAGGGATCGGTTTAAGCTTAACCCAGTATTGAGCTGCAGAGCAAGCTCTTCACGAGTGCAATCCGTCCTTTAATGCCATGCAACTCGCTGCTTGCCAAGCCGAAATAGCTCATTTGGAGAGCGTTAGACTGAAGATCTAAAGGTCCCTGGTTCGATCCTGGGTTTCGCAGAACCCTCTCTTTGCTGTTAAGTTCTGCTTTGATTTTGCTCTAGCGGCAAACCAATGCAGACTGAATTAGCTGACACGCTTTTAGTCAAGGCTTCCCATTTAAAATAGGTACGGTGTAATGCAACAAGCAAAAAGCCCAGTCCATCGACTTGAAGCCACTGGAGGTGGAAGTTGGCTAGTCATGAGTAGGAGCATACAACACCGGCTCTCTGAAGGGTATTCTGCACTGCTGTTGTACCGCCTTTAAACTCCTTTCTTGTAGAGATGGAAGTTGGTAAATGCTACACTTGCAATTTGTAGTTCCTGACAGAATCTGATCTTTCACCATACAGGACCGTTGCCCTGTGTTTTTTAAATTGTTGAGATCCTAGAGAAACAGCTCCGGCTCTGTTTAGGAGGCGCAGCCTAGTAGGTTAGAAAAGAAGTAACATTTCTCTTGAAGCTGCGAGTGAAAGGAAGCCAGAAGTGCACTCAGACATGCACTCAGTTTGACAACTAGAAGCAGTGGGGGGTGGAAGTTGGCTATTCCCGCATAGGTTGCATACACCGCCATCTCTATGGAGAGTATTTGGCACAATTATTGCATTGCATTAAATGTCCTTTGGGTAGAGATGGAACGTTGGGTAAATCCTACCTGTGTTTAGCAGTTCGGAGACAAGTTTTAGGATACAGAACTCTTGCCCATGTGTCTGACTTTCTTTACATACCTGATGGTCTGAACATAAACAGTTCTTGTTACGTTTAGACTGCAAATTTCCATGAGGTGCCACCTTTTAGGTTTAGACGAAGCAAAATCTCCTCTAAACTCTCAGTTAAAGAATGTCAGAAGTGGGATTCGAACCCACGCCTCCAGTGGAGACTGCGACCTGAACGCAGCGCCTTAGACCGCTCGGCCATCCTGACCTATACGTCCTTCTGATTTTGCTAGGGCCTTTCCTTATGGTAGACCATCTGTTTCTGTTTTTCTTGTTTCAAAGGACTGAGGATGCGATAGAAAGTAAAGAAGTTGTGCTCATACCATATTTTCCTCTAATGATCACTAGGCCTATTTGGTCCAATCACTTGGCCTATTTGGTCCAATCACGTATCTCTCTCAACCAACAAGATCCCAAGGCATCTTTTCTGAGCGGATCGGTTTAAGCTTAAACCCAGTATTGAGTCTGCAGAGCAAGCTCTTCAGCGAGTGCAATCCGTCCTTTTAATGCCATGCAACTCGCTGCTGCCAAGCCGAAATAGCTCAGTTGGGAGAGCGTTAGACTGAAGATCTAAAGGTCCCTGGTTTGATCCCGGGTTTCGGCAGAACCCTCTCTTTGCTGTTAAGATCTGCTTTGATTTTGCTCTAGCGGCAAACCAATGCAGACTGAATTAGCTGACACGCTTTTAGTCAAGGCATTCCCATTTAAAATAGGTACGGTGTAATGCAACAAGCAAAAAGCCCAGTCCATCGACTTGAAGCCACTGGAGGGTGGAAGTTGGCTAGTCATGATTAGGGATGCATACAACACCGGCTCTCTGAAGGTATTCTGCACTGCTGTTGTACCGCCTTTAAACATCCTTTCTTGTAAGAGATGGAAGGTTGGGTAAAGCTACACTTGCAATTGTAGTTCCTGACAGAAATCTGATCTTTCACCATACAGGACCGTTGCCCCTGTGTTTTTAAATTGTTGAGATCTAGAGAAACAGCTCCGGCTCTGTTTAGGAGGCGCAGCCTAGTAGGTTTAGAAAAGAAGTAACATTTCTCTTGAAGCTGCAGTGAAAGGAAGCCAGAATTGCACTCAGACATGCACTCAGTTTGACAACTAGAAGCAAGTGGGGGGTGGAAGTTGGCTATTCCCGCATAGGGTTGCATTACACCGCCATCTCTATGAGAGTATTTGGCACAATTATTGCATTGCATTAAAATGTCCTTTGTGGTAAGAGATGGAACGTTGGTAAATCCTACGCTGTGTTTAGCAGTTCCGGAGACAGTTTTAGGATACAGAACTCTTGCCCAGTGTTCTGACTTCTTTACATACTGATGTCTGAACGCAACAGTTCTTGTTACGTTTAGACTGCAAATTTCCATGAGGTGCCACCTTTTAGGTTTAGACAGGAAGCAAAATCTCCTCTAAACTCTTCAGTTAAAGAATGTCAGAAGGGGGATTCGAACCCACGCCTCCAGTGGAGACTGCGACCTGAACGCAGCGCCTTAGACCGCTCAGCCATTCTGACCTATTCGTCCTTCTAGATTTTGCTAGGGCCTTTCCCTTATGGTAGACCATCTGTTTCTGTTTTTCTTGTTTCAAAGGACTGAGGATGCGATAGAAAGTAAAGAAGTTTGCTCATACCATATTTTCCTCTAATATCACTAGGCCTATTTGGTCCAAACCTTGGACTATTTGGTCCAATCACGTATCTCCTCAACCAACAAGATCCCAAGGCATCTTTTCTGAGCGGATCGGTTTAAGCTTAAACCCAGTATTGAGCTGCAGAGCAAGCTCTTCAGCGAGTGCAATCCGTCCTTTTAATGCCATGCAAGTCGCTGCTTGCCAAGCCGAAATAGCTCAGTTGGGAGAGCGTTAGACTGAAGATCTAAAGGTCCCTGGTTCGATCCCGGGTTTCGGCAGAACCCTCTCTTTGCTGTTAAGATCTGCTTTGATTTTGCTCTAGCGGCAAACCAATGCAGACTGAATTAGCCGACACGCTTTTAGTCAAGGCATTCCCATTTAAAATAGGTACGGTGTAATGCAACAAGCAAAAAGCCCAGTCCATCAACTTGAAGCCACTGGAGGGTGGAAGTTGGCTAGTCATGATTAGGGATGCATACAACACCGGCTCTCTGAAGGGTATTCTGCACTGCTGTTGTACCGCCTTTAAACATCCTTCCTTGTAAGAGATGGAAGGTGGGTAAATGCTACACTTGCAATTTGTAGCTCCTGAGAGAAATCTGATCTTCACCATACAGGACCGTTGCCCTGTGTTTTTAAATTGTTGAGATCCTAGAGAAACAGCTCCGGCTCTGTTTAGGAGGCGCAGCCTAGTAGGTTTAGAAAAGAAGTAACATTTCTCTTGAAGCTGCAGTGAAAGAAGCCAGAAGTGCACTCAGACATGCACTCAGTTTGACAACTAGAAGCAAGTGGGGGGTGGAAGTTGGCTATTCCCGCATAGGGTTGCATACACCGCCAGCTCTATGGAGAGTATTTGGCACAATTATTGCATTGCATTAAAATGTCCTTTGTTGTAAGAGATGGAACGATGGGTAAATCCTACGCTGTGTTTAGCAGTTCCGGAGACAAGTCTGACCTTTTAGGATACAGAACTCTTGCCCAGTGTTCTGACTTTCTTTACATACCTGATGTCTGAACGCAACAGTTCTTGTTACGTTTAGACTGCAAATTTCCACAAGGTGCCACCTTTTAGGTTTAGACAGGAAGCAAAATTTCCTCTAAACTCTTCAGTTAAAGAATGTCAGAAGTGGGATGCATACAACACCGGCTCTCTGAAGGGTATTCTGCACTGCTGTTGTACCGCCTTTAAACATCCTTTCTTGTAAGAGATGGAAGGTTGGGTAAATGCTACACTTGCAATTTGTAGTTCCTGAGAGAAATCTGATCTTTCACCATACAGGACCGTTGCCCTGTGTTTTTAAAGGGTATCTCCACTGATGTAAAAACGTTTTTTTTCTCTCTCATCTGATAGTACACCTTCCCCAACCCTCCCACTACCTTTATTATCTCTAAAAACTCCTCTGTTTCTTTGCAGCAGCCAGGGGAAGTTCTGTTCGTTTCTGGGGTGTGTCTGCTACTGTTCTGTGCAGGCTGTCAGTCAATGTGCATCATCACATGCATATTCATGATTTCTGCCACACCCACTTGACCCCAGTGTTGCCTGGTGTAAACAAAGTCTTTCTACTGTCTCTGCATGATCTATTCACAGCTGATACATAGTGCAGGGAGACAGACACATAGGAAAGATAGAAGCTTGTGCAACACTGCTGTAAGAAGGCTGGGGAGACTTGTGTGTTTTTCAATTGTATAAATATATATTTATAAAGTCTAAAGTTATAATAGCTTTATAAAAAAACATATAGGGGGGATAGGTGGAAGATAGATGTGATTTATTTCATAGTGGATGCTGGGAGTTTCTCAAGTTGTATTACAGTGTTTGCTGGGAGTATCACAAAGGTGTATTTTACAGGGGATGCTGGAGTTTCTAAGCTGTATATTAGTGCTTGCGGAGCACTCCCTAATGTGTGAATTTGGGTATGGGGACCATATATATGGTGGTGCTAAGGGACAATTAACTATATAACAAACCCAATACATAGGGGCAAACCCCTAAGATCCCTTTACAAAGCACTCTAACCCAATATAATATAAGGAACAACTACAGTACTGGATCCCTAACAATCTATGCGGCACCCAGCGAATAACAATACTGTATAATAAAAACATCTTTTTCAAAAAAACCTCATGTAAAACATATGTATATATATAGAATGTGCTATAATACAGATCGGGTGTCCCGATAGCAGCGAAATGTATTTTTACTCTTCAGACCCGGTTTCCGAGTGAATAAAACTGTCCCAACCTATGAGTTCCAGTTGATAAATCCTCTGTGGTATTGGAAGTCCAACACAGAATGATAATGATAGTACACCGGGCAGGGGCGTTACTAGAAATCAGTGGGCCCCCAGCAAAATTTTGGATGGGGCCCCCACACCCCCAACCACACCTCCCTCCTCTCTATTATATGTTGGTATGTCTATATCTATCTGTGTATCTATCTGTCCGTATATCTATCTATCTATATCTATCTATATCTATCCATCAATCAATCTATCAATCTATCTATCTATCTGTCTGTCTATCTATCTATCTCTATCGGTCTATCTGTCTCTTTCTCTCTCTATCTATATATCTCTGTCTGTCTTTCTGTCTGTCTGTCTGTCTCTCTCTCTCTCTATCTATATATCTATCTATCCATCAATCTATCTATTTATCTATACAAACATAGAAAAGTTAATCAATGCACATTCCTAGGCCCCATACAATATCATAATCTGCACACTGGCATACTTTATAAACAAGGGGTTTTAGTATACATTACTGTGATCACATGAATGAAAGCCTTCCAACCACGTGAAGGTAACCCCAGTCTGGAAGGTCCTAACGTCTAACACTTTTCAATTTCTTTACTCTCAATTACGATTAGCAAACTTTTGCATTTCTCATTCTTACACACTGGATCCAAATACAGGCTTTCTCCCTTCCCCCTCAGCCTTTGGCTTTTTAAAATGAGGGAAGAGGCCATCCAGTGCTTTCCAGTGTGCAGATAATATGATATGTATGGGGCCTAGGAATGTGCATTGATTATCTTTTCTATGTTTGTATAAAGTTTGACCAGATCAGTTGCACTTCCGCTAAATGTAGGTGTAAATTAGCCTAATTGGAGTGCTTCCACAATTCTTGTATTGTATGTATTTATTGGGAGGCTTGGTCAAGCCTCCATGTGGTAATAGCACCCCCAACACGCCCCTTTAATGGGAGGTCCTATGCCTTTAAAGTAAAGAACTGGATGGCCTCTTCCCTCATTTAAAAAGCCAAAGGGCTGAGGGGGAAGGGAGAGAGCCTGTTATATGGATCCAGTGGTGTAAGAATGAGAAATGCAAAAGTTTGCTAATCGTAATTGAATAAAAGAAATTGAAAAGGTTAGACGTTAGGACCTTCCAGACTGGGGTTACCTTGACGTGGTTGGAAGGCTTTTCATTCATGTGATCACAGTAATGTATACTAAAACCCCTTTGTTTATAAAGTATGCCAGTGTTCAGATAATATGATATTGTATGGGGCCTAGGAATGTGCATTGATTATCCATAGAAAAGATAATCATGCACATTCCTAGGCCCCATACAATATCATATTATATATACTGAACACTGGCATACTTTATAAACAAAGGGGTTTTAGTATACATTACTGTGATCACATGAGTGAAAGCCTTCCAACCACGTCAAGGTAACCCCAGTCCTGGAAGGTCCTAACGTCTAACCTTTTCAATTTCTTTTACTTCAATTACGATTAGCAAACTTTGCATTTCTCATTCTTACACACACTGGATCCATATACAGGCTCTCTCCCTTCCCCCCCTCAGCCCTTTGGCTTTTTAAATGAGGGAAGAGCCATCCAGTTCTTTACTTTAAAGGCATAGGACCTCCCATTAAAGGGGCGTGTTGGGGGTGCTATTACCACATGGAGGCTTGACCAAGCCTCCCAATAAATACATACAATACAAGAATTGTGGAAGCACTCCAATTAGGCTAATTTACACCTACATTTAGCGGAAGTGCAACTGATCTGGTCAAACATTTATACAAACATAGAAAAGATAATCAATGCACATTCCTAGGCCCCATACAATATCATATTATCTGCACACTGGAAAGCACTGGATGGCCTCTTCCCTCATTTTAAAAAGCCAAAGGGCTGAGGGGGAAGGGAGAAAGCCTGTTATTTGGATCCAGTGTGTAAGAATGAGAAATGCAAAAGTTTGCTAATCGTATTGAAGTAAAAGAAATTGAAAAGGTTAGACGTTAGGACCTTCCAGACTGGGGTTACCTTCACGTGGTTGGAAGGCTTTTCATTCATGTGATCACAGTAATGTATACTAAAACCCCTTTGTTTATAAAGTATGCCAGTGTGCAGATAATATGATATTGTATGGGGCCTAGGAATGTGCATTGATTAACTTTTCTATGTTTGTATAGATAAATAGATAGATTGATGGATAGATAGATATATAGATAGAGAGAGAGAGAGACAGACAGACAGACAGAAAGACAGACAGAGATATATAGATAGAGAGAGAAAGAGACAGATAGACCGATAGAGATAGATAGATAGACAGACAGATAGATAGATAGATTGATAGATTGATTGATGGATAGATATAGATAGATATAGATAGATAGATATACGGACAGATAGATACCAGATAGATATAGACATACCACAATATATAGAGAGGAGGGAGGTGTGGTTGGGTGGTGTGGGGGGCCCCATCCAAATTTTGCTGGGGCCCACTGATTTCTAGTAACGCCCCTGCCCGGTGTACTATCATTATCATTCTGTGTTGGACTTCCAATACCACAGAGGATTTATCAACTGGAACTCATTAGGTTTGGGACAGTTTTATTCACTCGGAAACCGGGTCTGAAGAGTAAAAATACATTTCGCTGCTATCGGGGGACACCCGATCTGTATTATAGCACATTCTATATTATATACATATGTTTTTACATGAGGTTTTTTTGAATAAGATGTTTTTATTACAGTATTGTTATTCGCTGGGGCCGATAGATTGTTAGGGATCCAGTACTGTAGTTGTTCCTTATATTATTTGGGTTAGATGCTTTGTAAAGGGATTCTTAGGGGTTTTGCCCCTATGTATTGGGTTTGTTATATAGTTATTTGTCCCTTAGCACCACCATATATATGGTCCCCATACCCAAATTCACACATTAGGGAGTGCTCCCAGCAAGCACTAATATACAGCTTAGAAACTCCCAGCATCCCCTGTAAAATTACACCTTTTGTGATACTCCCAGCAAACACTGTAAACAACTTGAGAAACTCCCAGCATCCACTATGAAAATAAATCACATCTATCTTCCACCATCCCCCCATATGTTTTTTTATAAAGCTATTATTAACTTTAGACTTTATAAATATATATTTATACAATTGAAAAACACACAAGTCTCCCCAGCCTTCTTACAGCAGTGTTGCACAAGCTTCTATCTTTCCTATGTGTCTGTCTCCCTGCACTATGTATCAGCTGTGAATAGATCATGCAGAGACAGTAGAAAGACTTTGTTTTACACACAACACTGGGGTCAAGTGGGTGTGGCAGAAATCATGAATATGCATGTGATGATGCACATTGACTGACAGCCTGCACAAACAGTAGCAGACACACCCCAGAAACGAACAGAACTTCCCCTTGGCTGCTGCAAAGAAACAGAGGAGTTTTTGAGATAATAAAGGTAGTGGGAGGGTTGGGGAAGGTGTACTATCAGATAGAAAAAAAAAACTTTTTTACATCAGTGGAGATACCCTTTAAAAACACAGGGCAACGGTCCTGTATGGTGAAAGATCAGATTTCTCTCAGGAACTAAAATTGCAAGTGTAGCATTTACCAACCTTCCATCTCTTACAAAAAGGATGTTTAAAGGCGGTACAACAGCAGTGCAGAATACCCTTCAGAGAGCCGTGTTGTATGCATCCCACTTCTGACATTCTTTAACTGAAGAGTTTAGAGGAAATTTTGCTTCCTGTCTAAACCTAAAAGGTGGCACCTTGTGGAAATTTGCAGTCTAAACGTAACAAGAACTGTTGCGTTCAGACATCAGGTATGAAAGAAATTCAGAACACTGGGCAAGAGTTCTGTATCCTAAAACTTGTCTCCGGAACTGCTAAACACAGCGTAGGATTTACCCATCGTTCCATCTCTTACAACAAAGGACATTTTTAATGCAATGCAATAATTGTGCCAAATACTCTCCATAGAGCTGGCGGTGTATGCAACCCTATGCGGGAATAGCCAACTTCCACCCCCCACTTGCTTCTAGTTGTCAAACTGAGTGCATGTCTGAGTGCACTTCTGGCTTCCTTTCACTGCAGGCTTCAAGAGAAATGTTACTTCTTTTCTAAACCTACTAGGCTGCGCCTCCTAAACAGAGCCGGAGCTGTTTCTCCTAGGATCTCAACAATTTAAAAACACAGGGCAACGGTCCTGTATGGTGAAAGATCAGATTTCTCTCAGGAGCTACAAATTGCAAGTGTAGCTTTACCCCCTTCCATCTCTTACAAGAAAGGATGTTTAAGGCGGTACACACAGCAGTGCAGAATACCCTTCAGAGAGCCGGTGTTGTATGCATCCCTAATCATGACTAGCCAACTTCCACCCTCCAGTGGCTTCAAGTTGATGGACTGGGCTTTTTGCTTGTTGCATTACACCGTACCTATTTTAAATGGGAATGCCTTGACTAAAAGCGTGTCGGCTAATTCAGTCTGCATTGGTTTGCCGCTAGAGCAAAATCAAAGCAGATCTTAACAGCAAGAGAGGGTTCTGCCGGAAACCCGGGATCGAACCAGGACCTTTAGATCTTCAGTCTAACGCTCTCCCAACTGAGCTATTTCGGCTTGGCAAGCAGCGACTTGCATGGCATTAAAAGGACGGATTGCACTCGCTGAAGAGCTTGCTCTGCAGCTCAATACTGGGTTTAAGCTTAAACCGATCCGCTCAGAAAGATGCCTTGGGATCTTGTTGGTTGAGGAGATACGTGATTGGACCAAATAGTCCAAGTGATTGGACCAAATAGGCCTAGTGATCATTAGAGGAAAATATGGTATGAGCACAACTTCTTTACTTTCTATCGGCATTCCTCAGTCCTTTGAAACAAGAAAAACAGAAACAGATGGTCTACCATAAGGGAAAGGCCCTAGCAAAATCTAGAAGGACGCATATGGTCAGAATGGCTCGAGCGTTCTAAGGCGCTGCGTTCAGGTCGCAGTCTCCACTGAGGCGTGGGTTCGAATCCCCCTTCTGACATTCTTTAACTGAAGAGTTTTAGAGGAGATTTTGCTTCCTGTCTAAACCTAAAAGGTGGCACCTCATGGAAATTTGCAGTCTAAACGTACAAGAACTGTTGCGTTCAGACAATCAGTATGTAAAGAAGTCAGAACACTGGTGCAAAGTTCTGTATCCTAAAACTTGTCTCCCGAAACTGCTAAACACCAGCGTAGGATTTTACCCAACGTTCCATCTCTTACCACAAAGGACCATTTTAAATGCAATGCAATAATTGTGCCAAATCTCTCCATAGAGATGGCGGTGTATGCAACCCTATGCGGGAATAGCCAACTTCCACCCCCCACTTGCTTCTAGTTGTCAAACTGAGTGCATGTCTGAGTGCACTTCTGGCTTCCTTTCACTGCAGCTTCAAGAGAAATGTTACTTTACTTTTTCTAAACCTACTAGGCTGCGCCTCCTAAACAGAGCCGGAGCTGTTTCTTCTAGGATCTCAACATTTTAAAAACACAGGGCAACGTGTCCTGTATGGTGAAAGATCAATTTCTGTCCAGGAACTACAATTTGCAAGTGTAGCATTTACCCAACCTTCCATCTCTTACAAGAAAGGATGTTTAAAGGCGGTACACACAGTGCAAATACCCTTCAGAGAGCCGGTGTTGTATGCATCCCTAATCATGACTAGCCACTTCCACCCTCCAGTGGCTTCAAGTCGATGGACTGGGCTTTTTGCTTGTTGCATTACACCGTAACCTATTTTAAATGGGAACCTTGACTAAAAGCGTGTCAGCTAATTCAGTCTGCATTGGTTTGCCGCTAGAGCAAATCACAAGCAATCTTAACAGCAAAGAGGGTTCTGCCGAAACCCGGGATCAAACCAGGGACCTTTAGATCTTCAGTCTAACGCTCTCCCAACTGAGCTATTTCCGGCTTGGCAAGCAGCGATTTGCATGGCATTAAAAGGACGATTGCACTCGCTGAAGAGCTTGCTCTGCAGCTCCATACTGGTTTAAGCTTAAACCGATCCGCTCAGAAAATGCCTTGGTGATCTTGTTGGTTGAGGAGATACGTGATTGGACCAATAGGCCCAAGTGATTGGACCAATAGGCCTAGTGATCATTAGAGGAAAATATGGTATGAGCACAACTTCTTTACTTTCTATCGCATCCTCAGTCCTTTGAAACAAGAAAACAGAAACAGATGGTCTACCATAAGGGAAAGGCCCTAGCAAAATCAAGAAGGACGTATAGGTCAGGATGGCCGAGCGGTCTAAGGCGCTGCGTTCAGGTCGCAGTCTCCACTGGAGGCATGGGTTCGAATCCCACTTCTGACATTCTTTAACTGAAGAGTTTAGAGGAGATTTTTGCTTCCTGTCTAAACACTAAAGGTGGCACCTCATGGAAATTTGCATTCTAAACGTAACAAGACTGTTATGTCAACATCAGGTATGTAAAGAAAGTCAGACACTGGGCAGAGTTCTGTATCCTAAAACTTGTCTCCGGAACTGCTAAACACAGCGTAGGATTTACCCAACGTTCCATCTCTTACCACAAAGGACTTTTAATGCAATGCAATAATTGTGCCAAATACTCTCCATAGAGATGGCGGTGTATGCAACCCTATGCGGGAATAGCCAACTTCCACCCCCCATTGCTTCTAGTTGTCAAACTGAGTGCATGTCTGAGTGCACTTCTGGCTTCCTTTCACTGCAGCTTCAAGAGAAATTTACTATCTTTTCTAAACCTACTAGGCTGCGCCCCTAACAGAGCCGGAGCTTTCTCTAGGATCTCAACAATTTAAAAAACACAGGGCAACGGTCCTGTATGGTGAAAGATCAGATTTCTGTCAGGAACTACAAATTGCAAGTGTAGCATTTACCCAACCTTCCATCTCTTACAAGAAAGGATGTTTAAAGGCGGTACAACAGCAGTGCAGAATACCTTCAGAGAGCCGGTGTTGTATGCCCCTACTCATGACTAGCCAACTTCCACCCTCCAGTGGCTTCAAGTCGATGGACTGGGCTTTTTGCTTGTTGCATTACACCGTACCTATTTTAAATGGGAATGCCTTGACTAAAAGCGTGTCGGCTAATTCAGTCTGCTTTGATTGCCGCTAGAGCAAATCAAAGCAGATCTTAACAGCAAAAGAGGGTTCTGGTCCCAAACCCAGGATCGAACCAGGGACCTTTAGATCTTCAGTCTAACGCTCTCCCAACTGAGCTATTTCGGCTTGGCAAGCAGCGAGTTGCATGGCATTAAAAGGACGGATTGCACTCGCTGAAGAGCTTGCTCTGCAGCTCAATACTGGGTTTAAGCTTAAACCGATCCGCTCAGAAAAGATGCCTTGGATCTTGTTGGTTGAGGAGAACTGATTGGACCAAATAGGCCAAGTGATTGGACCAAATAGGCCTAGTGATCATTAGAGGAAAATATGTATGGCACAACTTCTTTACTTTTCTATCGCATCCTCAGTCCTTTGAAACAAGAAAAAACAGAAACAGATGGTCTACCATAAGGGAAAGGCCCTAGCAAAATCAAGAAGGACGAATAGGTCAGGATGGCCTAGCGGTCTAAGGCGCTGCGTTCAGGTCGCAATCTCCACTGAGGCGTGGGTTCGAATCCCACTTCTGACATTCTTTAACTGAAGAGTTTAGAGGAGATTTTGCTTCCTGTCTAAACCTAAAAGTGGCACCTCAATGGAAATTTGCAGTCTAAAGAAACAAGAACTGTTGCGTTCAGACATCAGGTATGTAAGAAAGTCAGAACACTGGGCAAGAGTTCTGTATCCTAAAACTTGTCTCCGGAACTGCTAAACACAGCGTAGGATTTACCCAACGTTCCATCTCTTACCACAAAGGACATTTTAATGCAATGCAATAATTGTGCCAAATACTCTCCATAGAGATGGCGGTGTATGCAACCCTATGCGGGAATAGCCAACTTTCCACCCCCCACTTGCTTCTAGTTGTCAAACTGAGTGCATGTCTGAGTGCAACTTCTGGCTTCCTTTCACTGCAGCTTCAAGAGAAATGTTACTTTCTTTTCTAAACCTACTAGGCTGCGCCTCCTAAACAAAGCCGGAGCTGTTTTCTCTAGGATCTCAACAATTTAAAAACACAGGGCAACGGTCCTGTATGGTGAAAGATCAGATTTCTGTCAGGAACTACAAATTGCAATGTAGCATTTACCCAACCTTCCATCTCTTACAAGAAAGGATGTTTAAAGGCGTACAACAGCAGTGCAGAATACCCTTCAGAGAGCCGGTGTTGTATGCACCCTAATCATGACTAGCCAACTTCCACCCTCCAGTGGCTTCAAGTCGATGGACTGGGCTTTTTGCTTGTTGCATTACACCGTACCTATTTTAAATGGGAATGCCTTGACTAAAAGCGTGTCAGCTAATTCAGTCTGCATTGGTTTGCCGCTAGAGCAAAATCAAAGCAGATCTTAACAGCAAGAGAGGGTTCTGCCGAAACCCAGGATCGACCAGGGACCTTTAGATCTTCAGTCTAACGCTCTCCCAACTGAGCTATTTTGGCTTGGCAAGCAGCGACTTGCATGGCATTAAAAGGACGGATTGCACTCGCTGAAGAGCTTGCTCTGCAGCTCAATACTGGGTTTAAGCTTAAACCGATCCGCTCAAAAAATGCCTTGGGATCTTGTTGGTTGAGTAGATACGTGATTGGACCAAATAGGCCAAGTGAGTGGACCAAATAGGCCTAGTGATCATTAGAGGAAAATATGGTATGAGCACAACTTCTTTACTTTCTATCGCATCCTCAGTCCTTTGAAACAAGAAAAACAGAAACAGATGGTCTACCATAAGGGAAAGGCCCTAGCAAAATCAAGAAGGACTATAGGGTCAGTGATGGCCAGCGGTCTAAGGCCTGCGTTCAGGTCGCAGTCTCCACTGGAGGCGTGGGTTCGAATCCCACTTCTGACTTCTTTAACTGAAGAGTTTAGAGGAGATTTTGTGCTTCCTGTCTAAACCTAAAGGTGGCACCTCATGGAAATTTGTCAGTCTAAACGCAACAAGAACTGTTGCGTTCAGACATCAGGTATGTAAAAAAGTCAAAACACTGGGCAAGAGTTCTGTATCCTAAACTTGTCTCCGGAACTGCTAAACACAGCGTAGGATTTACCCAACGTTCCATCTCTTACCACAAAGGACATTTTAATGCAATGCAATAATTGTGCCAAATACTCCTCCATAGAGATGGCGGTGTATGCAACCCTATGCGGGAATAGCCAACTTCCACCCCCCACTTGCTTCTAGTTGTCAAACTGAGTGCATGTCTGAGTGCACTTCCTGGCTTCCCTTTCACTGCGCTTCAAGAGAATGTTACTTATCTTTCTAAACCTACTAGGCTGCGCCTCCTAAACAGAGCCGGAGCTGTTTTCTCTAGGATCTCAACATTTAAAACCAGGGCAACGGTCCTGTATGGTGAAAGATCAGATTTCTGTCAGGAACTACAAATTGCAAGTGTAGCATTTACCCAACCTTCCATCTCTTACAAGAAAGGATGTTTAAAGGCGGTACAACAGCAGTGCAGAATACCCTTCAGAGAGCCGGTGTTGTATGCATCCCTAATCATGACTAGCCAACTTTCCACCTCCAGTGGCTTCAAGTCCGATGGACTGGGCTTTTTGCTTGTTGCATTACACCGTACCTATTTTAAATGGGAATTGCCTTGACTAAAAGCGTGTCACTAATTCAGTCTGCATTGGTTTGCCGCTGAGCAAAATCAAAGCATCTTAACAGCAAAGAGAGGGTTCTGCCGAAACCCAGGATCGAACCAGGACCTTTAGATCTTCAGTCTAACGCTCTCCCAACTGAGCTATTTCGGCTTGGCAAGCAGCGAGTTGCATGGCATTAAAAGGACGGATTGCACTCGCTGAAGAGCTTGCTCTGCAGCTCAATACTGGTTTAAGCTTAAACCGATCCGCTCAGAAAAGATGCCTTGGGATCTTGTTGGTTGAGGAGATACGTGATTGGACCAAATAGGCCAAGTGATTGGACCAAATAGGCCTAGTGATCATTAGGGAAAATATGGTATGAGCACAACTTCTTACTTTTCTATCGCATCCTCAGTCCCTTTGAAACAAGAAAAACAGAAACAGATGGTCTACCATAAGGGAAAGGCCCTAGCAAACAAGAAAGACGTATAGTCAGGATGGCCGAGCGGTCTAAGGCGCTGCGTTCAGGTCGCAGTCTCCACTGGAGGCGTGGGTTCGAATCCCACTTCTGACATTCTTTAACTGAAGAGTTTAGAGGAGATTTTGCTTCCTGTCTAAACCTAAAGGTGGCACCTCATGGAAATTTGGCAGTCTAAACGCAACAAGAACTTTGTCATTCAACATCATCGGTTATGTAAAGAAAGTCGAACACTGGGCAGAGGTTCTGTATCCTAAAACTTGTTCTCCGGAACTGCTAACACAGCGTAGGATTTACCCAACGTTCCATCTCTTAACCACAAGGACATTTTAATGCAATGCAATAATTGTGTGCCAATACTCTCCATAGAGATGGCGGTGTATGCAACCCTATGCGGGAATAGCCAACTTCCACCCCCCACTTGCTTCTAGTTGTCAAACTGAGTGCATGTCTGAGTGCACTTCTGGCTTCCTTTCACTGCAGCTTCAAGAGAAATGTTACTTCTTTTCTAAACCTACTAGGCTGCGCCCCCTAACAGAGCCGGAGCTGTTTCTCTAGGATCTCAACAATTTAAAAACACAGGGCACGTCCTGTATGGTGAAATCAATTTTCTCTCAGGAACTACAAATTGCAAGTGTAGCATTTACCCAACCTTCCATCTCTTACAAGAAAGGATGTTTAAAGGCGGTACAACAGCAGTGCAGAATACCCTTCAGAGAGCCGGTGTTGTATGCATCCCTAATCATGACTAGCCAACTTCCACCCTCCCAGTGGCTTCAAGTCGATGGACTGGGCTTTTTGCTTGTTGCATTACCCGTACCTATTTTAATGGAAATGCCTTGACAAAAGCGTGTCGGCTAATTCAGTCTGCATTTGGTTTGTCCGCTAGAGCAAAATCAAAGCAGATCTTAACAGCAAAAGAGGGTTCTCCGAACCCCGGTGATCGAACCAGGGACCTTTAGATCTTCAGTCTAACGCTCTCCCAACTGAGCTATTTCGCTTGGCAGCAGCGAGTTGCATGGCATTAAAAGGACGGATTGCACTCGCTGAAGAGCTTGCTCTGCAGCTCAATACTGGGTTTAAGCTTAAACCGATCCGCTCAGAAAAAATGCCTTGGGATCTTGTTGGTTGAGGAGATACGTGATTGTGGACCAAATATGCCAAGTGAGTGGACCAAAAGGCCTAGATGGATCAATTAGAGGAAAAATATGGTATAAGCACAACTTCTTTACTTTCTATCGCATCCTCAGATCCTTTGAACAACGAAAAACAAAACAGATGGTCTACCATAAGGGAAAAGGCCCTATCAAAATCAAGAAGTGACGTATAGGTCAGATTGGCCGAGCGGTCAAGGCGCTGCGTTTCAGTCGTCAGTCTCCACCGGAGGCGTGGGTTCGAATCCCCTTCTGACATTCTTTAACTGAAGAAGTTTAGAGGAGATTTTGCTTCCTGTCTAAACCTAAAGGTGGCACCTCATGGAATTGCAGTCTAAACGCAAAAGAAACTTGTTTGCGTTCATAACATCAGGTATGTAAGAAAGTCAGAACACTGGGCAAGAGTTCTGTATCCTAAAACTTGTCTCCGGAACTGCTAAACACAGCGTAGGATTCCACCCACGTTCCATCTCTTACCACAAGGACATTTTAATGCAACTGCATAATGTGCCAAATACTCTCCATAGAGATTGGCGGTGTATAACCCTATGCGGGAATAGCCAACTTCCACCCCCCACTTGCTTCTAGTTGTCAACACTGAGTGCATGTCTGAGGTGCACTTCTGGCTTCCTTTCACTGCAGCTCTTCAAGAAATTTACTTTCTTTTCTAAACCTACTAGGCTGCGCCTCCTAAACAGAGCCGAGCTGTTTCTCTAGGATCTCAACCATTTAAAACACAGGGCAACGGTCCTGTATGGTGAAAGATCAATTTCTGTCAGGAACTACAAATTGTCAAGTGTAGCATTTTACCCAACCTTCCATCTCTTACAAGAAAGGATGTTTAAAGGCGGTACAACGCAGTGCAGAATACCCTTCAGAGAGCCGTGTGGTATGCATCCCTAATCATGACTAGCCAACTTCCACCTCCAGTGTGCTTCAAGTCGATGGACTGGCTTTTTGCTTGTTTGCATTACACAGTACCTATTTTAAATGGGAATGCCTTGACTAAAAGCGTGGTCAGCTAATTCAGTCTGCATTGGTTTGCCGCTAGAGCAAATCAAAGCAGATCTACAGTCAAAGAGAGGGTTCTGCCGAAACCCGGGATCAAACCAGGACCTTTAGATCTTCAGTCTAACGCTCTCCCACTGAGCTATTTTGGCTTGGCAAGCAGCGACTTGCATGGCATTAAAAGGACGGATTGCACTCGCTGAAGAGCTTGCTCTGCAGCTCAATACTGGGTTTAAGCTTAAACCATCCTCTCAGAAAAATGCCTTGGGATCTTGTTGGTTGAGTAGATACGTGATTGGACCAAATAGGCCAATTGAGTGGACACAATAGGCCTAGTGATCATTAGAGAAAATATGGTATGATCACAACTTCTTTACTTTCTATCGCATCCTCAGTCCTTTGAAACAAAAACAGAAACAGATGGTCTACCATAAGGGAAGGCCCTAGCAAAATCAAGAAGGACGTATAGGTCAGGATGGCCGAGCGGTCTAAGGCGCTGCGTTCAGGTCGCAGTCTCCACTGGAGGCGTGGGTTCGAATCCCACTTCTGACATTCTTTAACTGAAGAGTTTAGAGGAGATTTTGCTTCCTGTCTAAACCTAAAAGGTGGCACCTCATGAAATTTTGCAGTCTAAACGCAACAAGAACTGTTGCGTTCAGACATCAGTAATGTAAAGAAGTCAGAACACTGGGCAAGAGTTCTGTATCCTAAACTTGTCTCCGGAACTGCTAAACACAGCGTAGGATTACCCAACGTTTCCATCTCTTACCACAAGGAATTTTAATGCAATGCAATAATTGTGCCAAATACTCTCCATAGAGATGGCGTGTATGCAACCCTATGCGGAATAGCCAACTTTCCACCCCCACTTGCTTCTAGTTGTCAAACTGAGTGCAATGTCTGAGTGCACTTCTGGCTTCCTTTCACTGCAGCTTCAAGAGAAATGTTACTTCTTTTCTAAACCTACTAGGCTGCGCCTCCTAAACAGAGCCGGAGCTGTTTCTCTAGGATCTCAACAATTTAAAAACACAGGGCAACGGTCCTGTATGGTGAAAGATCAGATTTCTGTCAGGAACTACAAATTGCAAGTGTAGCATTTACCCACCTTCCATCTCTTACAAGAAAGGATGTTTAAAGGCGGTACAACAGCAGTGCAGAATACCCTTCAGAGAGCCGGTGTTGTATGCACCCTAATCATGACTAGCCAACTTCCACCCTCCAGTGGCTTCAAGTCGATGGACTGGGCTTTTTGCTTGTTGCATTACACCGTACCTATTTTAAATGGGATGCCTTGACTAAAGCGTGTCAGCTAATTCAGTCTGCATTGGTTTTGCCGCTAGAGCAAATCAAAGGCAGATCTTAACAGCAAAGAGAGGTTCTGCCGAACCCAGGATCGAACCAGGACCTTTAGATCTTCAGTCTAACGCTCTCCCAACTGATGCTATTTCGGCTTGGCAAGCAGCGAGTTGCATGGCATTAAAAGGACGATTGCACTCGCTGAAGAGCTTGCTCTGCAGCTCAATACTGGTTTAAGCTTAAACCGATCGCTCATAAAAAGATGCCTTTGGGATCTTGTTGGTTGAGGAGATACGTGATTGGACCAATGGCCAAGTGATTGGACCAAATAGGCCTAGTGATCATTAGAGGAAATATGGTATGAGCACAACTTCTTTACTTTCTATCATCCTCATATCCTTTGAAACAAGAAAAACAGAAACAGATGGTCTACCATAAGGGAAAGGCCCTAGCAAAATCAAGAAGGACGTATAGGTTCAGAGTGGCCGAAGCGGTCTAGGCGCTGCGTTCGGTCGCAGCTCCACTGGAGGCGTGGGTTCGAATCCCACTTCTGACATTCTTTACTGAAAGTTTAGAGGAGATTTTGCTTCCTGTCTAAACCTAAAAGGTGGCACCTCATGGAAATTTGCAGTCTAAACGCACAAGAACTGTTTGCGTTCAACATCAGGTATGTAAGAAAGTCAGACCACTGGGCAAGATTTTTCGTATCCTAAAACTTGTCTCCGGAACTGCTAAACCACAGCGTAGGATTTACCCAACGTTCATCTCTTACCACAAAGGAACATTTTAATGCAATGCAATAATTGTGCCAAATACTCTCCATAGAGTGGCGGTGTATGGCAACCCTATGCGGGAATAGCAACTTCCACCCCCCACTTGCTTCTAGTTTGTCCAACTGAGTGCATGTCTGAGGTGCACTTCTGGCTTCCTTTCACTGCAGCTTCAAGAGAAAGTGTTACTCTCTTTTCTAAACCTACTAGGCTGCGCCCCCTAAACGAGCCGGAGCTGTTTTCTCTAGATCTCAACAATTTAAAAACACAGGGCAACGGTCCTGTATGGTGAAAGATCAGATTTCTCTCAGGAACTACAAATTGCAAGGTAGCTTTACCCAACCTCCATCTCTTACAAGAAAGGATGTTTAAGGCGGTACGCAGCAGTGCAGAATACCCTTCAGAGAGCCGGTTGTTGTATGCATCCCTAATCATGACTAGCCAACTTCCACCCTCCATGGCTTCAATGTCGATGACTGGGCTTTTTGCTTGTTGCATTACACCGTACCTATTTTAAATGGGAATGCCTTGACTAAAAGCGTGTCGGCTAATTCAGTCTGCATTGGTTTGCCGCTAGAGCAAAATCAAAGCAGATCTTAACAGCAAAGAAGGGTTCTGCCGAAACCCGGGATCGAACCAGGGACCTTTAGATCTTCAGTCTAACGCTCTCCCAACTGAGCTATTTTCGGCTTGGCAAGCAGCGACTTGCAGGCATTAAAAGGACGGATTGCACTCGCTTGAAGAGCTTGCTCTGCAGCTCAATACTGGGTTTAAGCTTAAACTGATCCCTCAGAAAAAATGCCTTGGGATCTTGTTTGGTTGAGGAGATACGTGATTGGACCAAATAGGCAAGTGAGTGGACCAAATGGCCTAGTGATCATTAGAAAATATGGTATGAGCACAACTTCTTTACTTTCTATCGCATCCTCAGTCCTTTGAAACAGAAAAACAGAAACAGATGGTCTACCATAAGGGAAAGCCCTAGCAAAATCAAGAAGGACGTATAGGTCAGATGCCGAGCGTCTCAGGCGCTCGTTCAGGTCGCAGTCTCCACTGGAGGCGTGGTTCGAATCCCCCTTCTGACATTCTTTAACTGAAGAGTTTAGAGGAGATTTTGCTCCTGTCTAAACCTAAAAGGTGGCACCTCATGGAAATTTGCAGTCTAAACGCACAAGAACTGTTGCGTTCAGACATCAGGTATGTAAGAAAGTCAAACACTGGGCAAGAGTTCTGTATCCTAAACACTTGTCTCCGAACTGCTAAACACAGCTGAGATTTACCCAACTTCCATCTCTTCCCACAAGGAACATTTTATGGCAATGCAATAATTGTGCCAAATACTCTCCATAGAGATGCGGTGTATGCAACCCTATGCGGGAATAGCCCCTTCCACCCCCCACTTGCTTCTAGTTGTCAAACTGAGTGCATGTCTGAGTGCACTTCTGGCTTCCTTTCACTGCAGCTTCAGAGAAATGTTACTTCTTTTCTAAACCTACTAGGCTGCGCCTCCTAAAACGAGCCGGAGCTGTTTCTCTAGGATCTCAACAATTTAAAAACACAGGGCAACGGTCCTGTATGGTGAAAGATCAGATTTCTGTCAGGAACTACAAATTGCAAGTGTAGCATTTACCCAACCTTCCATCTCTTACAAGAAAGGATTTTTAAAGGCGGTACAACAGCAGTGCAGAATAACCTTCAGAGAGCCGGTGTTGTATGCATCCCTAATCATGACTAGCCAACTTCCACCCTCCAGTGGCTTCAAGTCGATGGACTGGGCTTTTTGCTTGTTGCATTACACAGTACTTTTTTAAATGGGAATGCCTTGACTAAAAGCGTGTCCTAATTCAGTCTGCATTGGTTGCCGCTAAGCAAAATCAAAGCAGACTTAACAGCAAGAGAGGGTTCTGCCGAAACCCGGGATCAAACCAGGGACCTTTAGATCTTCAGTCTAACGCTCTCCCAACTGAGCTATTTCGGCTTGGCAGGCAGCGAGTTGCATGGCATTAAAAGGACGGATTGCACTCGCTGAAGAGCTTGCTCTGCAGCTCAATACTGGGTTTAGCTTAAACCGATCCGCTCAGAAAAGATGCCTTGGGATCTTGTTGGTTGAGGAGATACGTGATGGGACCAAATAGGCCAAGTGATTGGACCAAATAGGCCTAGTGATCATTAGAGGAAAATTGGGTATGAGCACAACTTCTTTACTTTCTATCGCATCCTCAGTCCTTTGAAACAAGAAAAACAGAAAGAGATGTCTACCATAAGGAAAGGCCCTAGCAAAATCAAGAAGGACGAATAGGTCAGGATGGCCGAGCGGTCTAAGGCGCTGCGTTCAGGTCGCAGTCTCCACTGGAGGCGTGGGTTCGAATCTCACTTCTGACATTCTTTAACTGAAGAGATTTTGCTTCCTGTCTAAACCTAAAAGGTGGCACCTCATGAAATTTGCAGTCTACACGTAACAAGAACTGTTGCGTTCAGACATCAGGTATGTAAAGAAAGTCAGAACACTGGCAAGAGTTCTGTATCCTAAAACTTGTCTCCGGAACTGCTAAACACAGCGTAAGGATTTACCCAACGTCCCATCTCTTACCACAAAGGACTTTTAATGCAATGCAATAATGTGCCAAATACTCTCCATAGAGATGGCGGTGTATGCAACCCTATGCGGGAATAGCAACTCCACCCCCACTTGCTTCTAGTTGTCAAACTGAGTGCATGTCTGAGTGCACTTCTGGCTTCCTTTCACTGCAGCTTCAAGAGAAATGTTACTTCTTTTCTAAACCTACTAGGCTGCGCCTCCTAAACAGAGCCGGAGCTGTTTCTCTAGGTATCTCAACAATTTAAAAACACAGGGCAACGGTCCTGTATGGTGAAAGATCAGATTTCTGTCAGGAACTACAAATTGCAAGTGTAGCATTTACCCAACCTTCCATCTCTTACAAGAAAGGATGTTTAAAGGCGGTACAACAGCAGTGCAGAATACCCTTCAGAGAGCCGGTGTTGTTGCATCCCTATCATGACTAGCCAACTTCCACCCTCCAGTGGCTTCAAGTCGATGGACTGGGCTTTTTGCTTGTTGCATTACACGTACCTATTTTAAATGGGAATGCCTTGACTAAAAGCGTGTCAGCTAATTCAGTCTGCATTGGTTTGCCGCTACGCAAAATCAAAGCAGATCTTAACAGCAAAGAGAGGGTTTCTGCCGAAACCCAGATCGAACCGGGACCTTTAGATCTTCAGTCTAACGCTCTCCCAACTGAGCTATTTCGGCTTGGCAAGCAGCGAGTTGCATGGCATTAAAGGACGATTGCACTCGCTGAAGAGCTTGCTCTGCAGCTCAATACTGGGTTTAACTTAAACCGATCCCGCTCAGAAAAGATGCCTTGGGATCTTGTTGGTTGAGGATATACGTGATGGACCAAATAGGCCAGTGATGGACCAAATAGGCCTAGTGATCATAGAGGAAAATATGGTATGAGCACAACTTCTTTACTTTCTATCGCATCCTCATCCTTTGAACAAGAAAAACAGAAACAGATTTCTACCATAAGGGAAAGGCCCTAGCAAAATCAAGAGACGTATAGGTCAGGATGGCCGAGCGGTCTAAGGCGCTGCGTTCAGGTCGCAGTCTCCACTGGAGGCGTGGGTTCGAATCCCACTTCTGACATTCTTTAACTGAAGATTTTAGAGGAGATTTTGCTTCCTGTCTAAACCTAAAGGTGGCACCTCATGGAAATTTGCAGTCTAAACGCAACAAGAACTGTTGCGTTCAGACATCAGGTATGTAAAGAAAGTCAACACTGGGCAAGAGTTCTGTATCCTAAAACTTGTCTCCGGAACTGCTAAACACAGCGTAGGATTTACCCAACGTTCCATCTCTTACCACAAAGGACATTTTAATGCAATGCAATAATTGTGCCAAATACTCTCCATAAGATGGCGGTGTATGCAACCCTATGCGGGAATAGCCAACTTCCACCCCCCCACTTGCTTCTAGTTGTCAAACTGAGTGCATGTCTGATTGCACTTCTGGCTTCCTTTCACTGCAGCTTCAAGAGAAATGTTACTTCTTTTCTAAACCTACTAGGCTGCGCCTCCTAAACAGAGCCGGAGCTGTTTCTCTAGGATCTCAACAATTTAAAAACACAGGGCAACGGTCCTTGTATGGTGAAAGATCAGATTTCTGTCAGGAACTACAAATTGCAAGTGTAGCATTTACCCAACCTTCCATCTCTTACAAGAAAGGATGTTTAAAGCGGTACACAGCAGTGCAGAATACCCTTCAGAGGCCGGTGTTGTATGCATCCCTATCATGACTAGCCAACTTCCACCCTCCATTGGCTTCAAGTCGATGGACTGGGCTTTTTGTTTTGTTGCATTAACAGTAGCTATTTTAAATGGGAAGCCTTGACTAAAAGCGTGTCAGCTAATTCAGTCTGCATTGTTTTGCCCGCTAGAGCAAAATCAAAGCAGATCTAACAGCAAAGAGAGGGTTCTGCCGAAACCCGGGATCAAACCAGGGACCTTTAGATCTTCAGTCTAACGCTCTCCCAACTGAGCTATTTCGGCTTGGCAAGCAGCGAGTTGCATGGCATTAAAAGGACGGATTGCACTCGCTGAAGAGCTTGCTCTGCAGCTCAAATACTGGTTTAAGCTTAACCGATCCGCTCAGAAAAGATGCCTTGGGATCTTGTTGGTTGAGGGAGATACGTGATTGACCAAATAGCCAAGTGATTGGACCAAATAGGCCTGTGATCATTAGAGGAAAATATGGTATGAGCACAACTTCTTTACTTTCATCGCATCCTCAGTCCTTTGAAACAAGAAAAACAGAAAGAGATGGTCTACCATAAGGGAAAGGCCCTAGCAAAATCAAGAAGGACGAATAGGTCAGGATGGCCGAGCGGTCTAAGGCGTGCGTTCAGGTCGCAGTCTCCACTGGAGGCGTGGGTTCGAATCTCCTTCTGACATTCTTTAACTGAAGAGATTTTGCTTCCTGTCTAAACCTAAGGTGGCACCTCATGGAAATTTGCAGTCTAAACGTAACAAGAACTGTTGCGTTCAGACATCAGGTATGTAAAGAAAGTCAGAACACTGGGCAAGAGTTCTGTATCCTAAAACTTGTCTCCGGAACTGCTAACACCAGCGTAGGATTTACCCAACGTTCCATCTCTTACCACAAGGACATTTTAATGCAATGCAATATTGTGCCAAATACTCTCCATAGAGATGGCGTGTATGCAACCCTATGCGGAATAGCCAACTTCCCCCCCCCACTTGCTTCTATTTGTCAAACTGAGTGCATGTCTGAGTGCACTTCTGGCTTCCTTTCACTGCAGCTTCAAGAGAAATGTTACTTCTTTTCTAAACCTACTAGGCTGCGCCTCCTAAACAGAGCCGGAGCTGTTCTCTAGGATCTCAACAATTTAAAAAACACAGGGCAACGGTCCTGTATGGTGAAAGATCAGATTTCTGTCAGGAACTACAAATTGCAAGTGTAGCATTTACCCAACCTTCCATCTCTTACAAGAAAGGATGTTTAAAGGCGGTACAAACAGCAGTGCAGAATACCCTTCAGAGAGCCGGTGTTGTATGCATCCCTAATCATGACTAGCCAACTTCCACCCTCCAGTGGCTTCAAGTCGATGGACTGGGCTTTTTGCTTGTTGCATTACCCGTACCTATTTTAAATGGGAATGCCTTGACTAAAAGCGTGTCAGCTAATTCAGTCTGCATGGTTTGCCGCTAGAGCAAATCAAGCAGATCTTAACAGCAAAGAGAGGGTTCTGCCGAACCCAGGATCGAACCAGGGACCTTTAGATCTTCATCTAACTCTCTCCCAACTGAGCTATTTCGGCTTGGCAACAGCGAGTTGCATGGCATTAAAAGGACGGATTGCACTCGCTGAAGAGCTTGCTCTGCAGCTCAATACTGGGTTTAAGCTTAAACCGATCCGCTCAGAAAAGATGCCTTGGGATCTTGTTGGTTGGGAGATACGTGATTGGACCAAATAGGCCAAGTGATTGGACCAAAAGGCCTAGTGATCATTAGAGGAAAATATGGTATGAGCACAACTTCTTTACTTTCTATCGCCATCCTCATCCTTTGAAACAAGAAAAACAGAAACAGATGGTCTACCATAAGGAAAGGCCCTAGCAAAATCAAGAAGGACGTATAGGTCAGGATGGCCGAGCGGTCTAAGGCGCTGCGTTCAGGTCGCAGTCTCCACTGGAGGCGTGGGTTCGAATCCCACTTCTGACATTCTTTAACTGAAGAGTTTAGAGGAGATTTTGCTTCCTGTCTAAACCTAAAAGGTGGCACCCCTGGAAATTTGCAGTCTAAACGCAACAAGAACTGTTGCGTTCAGACATCAGGTATGTAAGAAAGAAAGTCAGAACACTGGCAAAGTTCTGTATCCTAAAACTTGTCTCCGGAACTGCTAAACACAGCGAGGATTTAACCCCACGTTTCCATCTCTTACACAAAGGACATTTTAATGCAATGCATAATGTGTGCCAAATACTCTCCATAAGATGGCGGTGTATGCAACCCTATGCGGGAATACGCCAACTTCCACCCCCCACTTGCTTCTAGTTGTCAAACTGAGTGCAGTCCTCTGAGTGCACTTCTGGCTCCTTTCACTGCAGCTTCCAGAGAAATGTTACTTCTTTTCTAAACCTCACTAGGCTGCGCCCCCTAAACAGAGCCGGAGCTGTTTTCAGGATCTCAACAATTTAAAAACACAGGCAACGGTCCTGTATGGTGAAAGATCAGATTTCTCTCAGAACTACAAATTGCAAGGTGTAAGCATTTACCCAACCTTCCTCTCTTACAAGAAAGGATGTTTAAAGGCGGTACAACAGCAGTGCAGAATACCCTTCAGAGAGCCGGTGTTGTATGCATCCCTAATCATGATAGCCAACTTCCACCCTCCCTGGCTTCAAGTCGATGGACTGGGCTTTTTGCTGTTGCATTACACCGTACCTATTTAAATGGGAATGCCTTGACTAAAAGCGTGTCGGCTATTCATTCTGCAGTGGTTTGCCGCTAGAGCAAATCAAACAGAATCTTAACAGCAAAGAGAGGGTTCTGCCGAAACCCGGATCGAACCAGGGCCTTTAGATCTTCAGTCTAACGCTCTCCCAACTGAGCTATTTCGGCTTGGCAAGCAGCGACTTGCATGGCATTAAAAGGACGGATTGCACTCGCTGAAGAGCTTGCTCTGCAGCTCAATACTGGGTTTAAGCTTAAACCGATCCGCTCAGAAAAAATGCCTTGGGATCTTGTTGGTTGAGGAGTTACGTGATTGGACCAAATAGGCCAAGTGAGTGGACCAAATAGGCCTAGTGATCATTAGAGGAAAATATGGAGCACAACTTCTTTACTTTCTATCGCATCCTCAGTCCTTTGAAACAAGAAAAACAGAAACAGATGGTCTACCATAAGGGAAAGGCCCTAGCAAAATCAAGAAGGACGTATAGGTCAGGATGGCCGAGCGGTATAAGGCGCTGTTCAGGTCGCAGTCTCCACTGGAGGCGTGGGTTCGAATCCCACTTCTGACATTCTTTAACTGAAGATTTTTAGAGGAGATTTGCTCCTGTCTAAACCTAAAAGGTGGCACCTCATGGAAATTTGCAGTCTAAACGCAACAAGAACTGTTGCGTTCAGACATCAGGTATGTAAAGAAAGTCAGAACACTGGGCAAGAGTTCTGTATCCTAAACCTTTGTCTCCGGAACTGCTAAACACAGCGTAGGATTTACCCAACGTTCCATCTCTTACCACAAAGGACATGTTTAATGCAATGCAATAATTGTGCCAAATACTCTCCATAGAGATGGCGGTGGTATGCAACCCATGCGGGAATAGCCACCTTCCACCCCCCACTGTGCTTCTATTGTCAAACTGAGTGCATGTCTGAGTGCACTTCTGGCTTCCTTTCACTGCCTTCAAGAGAATGTTACTTCTTTTCTAAACCTACTAGGCTGCGCCTCCTAAACAGAGCCGGAGCTGTTTCTCTAGGATCTCAACAATTAAAAACACAGGCAACGGTCCTGTATGGTGAAAGATCAGATTTCTGTCAGGACCAAATTGCAAGTGTAGCATTTACCCAACCTTCCATCTCTTACAAGAAGGATGTTTAAAGGCGGTACACAGCAGTGCAGAATACCCTTCAGAGAGCCGGTGTTGTATGCATCCCTAATCATGACTAGCAACTTCCACCCTCCAGTGGCTTCAAGTCGTTGGACTGGGCTTTTTGCTTGTTGCATTACACAGTACCTATTTTAAATGGGAATGCCTTGACTAAAGCGTGTCAGCTAATTCAGTCTGCATTGGTTTGCCGCTAGAGCAAAATCAAAGCAGATCTTACAGCAAAGAGAGGTTTCTGCCGAAACCCGGGATCAAACCAGGGACCTTTAGATCTTCAGTCTACGCTCTCCAACTGAGCTATTTCGGCTTGGCAAGCAGCGAGTTGCATGGCATTAAAAGGACGGATTGCACTCGCTGAAGACTTGCTCTGCAGCTCAATATGGGTTTAAGCTTAAACCGATCCGCTCAGAAATCCTTGGATCTTGTTGGTTGAGTGAAGATAGTGATTGGACCAAATAGCCAAGTGATTGGACCAATAGGCCTAGTGATCATTAGAGGAAATATGGTATGAGCATCAACTTCTTTACTTTCTATCGTCATCCTCAGTCCCTTTGAACACAGAAAAACAAAAGAGATGGTCTACCATAAGGAAAGGCCCTAGCAAAATCAAGAAGGACGAATAGGTCAGGATGGCCAGCGGTCTAAGGCGCTGCGTTCAGGTCGCAGTCTCCACTGGAGGCGGCGGGTTCGAATCCCACTTCTGACATTCTTTAACTGAAGAGTTTAGAGGAGATTTTGCTTCCTGTCTAAACCTAAAGGTGGCACCTCATGGAAATTGCAGTCTAAACGCAACAAGAACTGTTGCGTTCAGACATCAGGTTATGTAAAGAAAGTCAGAACACTGGGCGAGTTCTGTATCCTAAAACTTGTCTCCGGAACTGCTAAACACAGCGTAGGATTTACCCACGTTCCATCTCTTACCACAAAGGACATTTTAATGCAATGCAAAATTGTGCCAAATACTCTCCATATGAGATGGCGGTGTATGCAACCCTATGCGGGAATAGCCAACTTCCACCCCCACTTGCTCTTCTAGTTGTCAAACTGAGTGGCATGTCTGATTGCACTTCCGGCTTCCTTTCACTGCAGCTTCAAGAAATGTTACTTCTTTCTAAACCTACTAGTGCTGCGCCCCCTAAACAGAGCCGGAGCTGTTTCTCTAGGATCTCAACAATTTAAAAACACAGGCAACGGTCCTGTATGGTGAAAGATCAGATTTCTGTCAGGAACTACAAATTGCAAGTGTAGCATTTACCCAACCTTCCTCTCTTACAAGAAGGATGTTTAAAGCGGTACAACAGCAGTGCAGAATACCCTTCAGAGAGCCGGTTTTGTATGCATCCCTAATCATGACTAGCCACTTCCACCCTCCAGTGGCTTCAATCGATGGACTGTGCTTTTTGCTTGTTGCATTACACCGTACCTATTTTAAAATGGAAGCCTTGACTAAAAGCGTGTCGGCTAATTCAGTCGCATTGGTTTGCCGCTAGAGCAAAATCAAAGCAGATCTTAAACAGCAAAGAGAGGGTTCTGTTCTGCCGAAACCCGGATCGAACCAGGGACCTTTAGATCTTCAGTCTAACGCTCTCCCAACTGAGCTATTTCGGCTTGGCAAGCGCGACTGGCATGGCATTAAAGGACGGATTGCACTCGCTGAAGAGCTTGCTCTGCAGCTCAATACTGGGTTTAAGCTTAAACCGATCCCCTCAGAAAAAATGCCTTGGGATCTTGTTGGTTGAGGAGATACGTGATTGGACCAATATGCCAAGTGATGGACCAAATAGGCCTAGTTGATCATTAGGAGAATATGGTATGAGCACAACTTCTTTACTTTCTATCGCATCCTCATCCTTTGAAACAAGAAAAACAGAAACAGATGGTCTACCATAAGGGAAAGGCCCTAGCAAAATCAAGAAGGACGTATAGGTCAGGATGGCCGAGCGGTTTAAGGCGCTGCGTTCAGGTCGCAGTCTCCACTGGAGGCGTGGGTTCGAATCCCACTTCTGACATTCTTTAAACTGAAGAGTTTAGAGGAGATTTTGCTTCCTGTCTAAACCTAAAAGGTGGCACCTCTGGAAATTTGCAGTCTAAACGCAACAAGAACTGTTGCGTTCAGACATCAGGTATGTAAAGAAAGTCGAACACTGGGCAAGAGTTCTGTATCCTAAAACTTGTCTCCGGAACTGCTAAACACAGCGTAGGATTTACCCAACGTTCCATCTCTTACCACAAAGGACATTTAATGCAATGCAATAATTGTGCCAAATACTCTCCATAGAGATGGCGGTGTATGCAACCCTATGCGGGAATAGCCAACTTCCACCCCCCCACTTGCTTCTAGTTGTCAAACTGAGTGCATGTCTGAGTGCACTTCTGGCTTCCTTTCACTGCAGCTTCAAGAGAAATGTTACTTCTTTTCTAAACCACTAGCTAGCTGCGCCCCCTAAACAGAGCCGGAGCTGTTTCTCTAGGATCTCAACAATTTAAAACACAGGCAACGGTCCTGTATGGTAAAGATCAGATTCCTCTCAGGAACTACAAATTGCAAGTGTACATTTACCCAACCTTCCATCTCTTACAAGAAAGGATTTTTAAAGCGGTACAACAGCATTGTCAGAATACCCTTCAGAGAGCCGGTGTTGTAGCATCCCTAATCATGACTAGCCAATTTTCCACCCTCCAGTGGCTTCAAGTCGATGGACTGGCGCTTTTTGCTTGTTGCATTACACCGTACCTATTTTAAATGGGAATGCCTTTGACTAAAAGCGTGTCGGCTATTCAGTCGGCATTGGTTTGCCGCTAGAGCAAAATCAAAGCAGATCTTAAACAGCAAAGAAGGGTTCTGCCGAAACCCGGGATCGAACCAGGGACCTTTAATCTTCAGTCTAACGCTCTCCCAACTGAGCTATTTCGGCTTGGCAAGCAGCGACTTGCATGGCATTAAAAGGACGGATTGCACTCGCTGAGAGCTTGCTCTGCAGCTCAATACTGGTTTAAGCTTAAACCGATCCGCTCAGAAAAATGCCTTGGATCTTGTTGGTTGAGAGTTACGTGATTGGACCAAATAGGCCAAGTGAGTGGACAACAAATAGGCCTAGTGATCATTAGAGGAAATATGGTATGAGCACAACTTCTTTACTTTCTATCGCATCCTCAGTCCTTTGAAACAAAAAAACAGAAACAGATGGTCTACCATAAGGAAAGGCCCTAGCAAAATCAAGAAGGACGTATGGTCAGGATGGCCGAGCGGTAATAAGGCGCTGCGTCAGGTCGCAGTCTCCCACTGGAGGCGTGGGTTCGAATCCACTTCTGACATTCTTTAACTGAAGAGTTTAGAGGAGATTTTGGCTTCCTGTCTAAACCTAAAAGGTGGCACCTCATGGAAATTTGCAGTCTAAAACGCAACAAGAACTGGTTCGTTCAGACATCAGGTATGTAAAGAAAAGTCAGAACACTGGGCAGAGTTCTGTATCCTAAACTTGTCTCCGGAACTGCTAAACACAGCGTAGGATTTACCCAACGTTCCATCTCTTACCACAAGGACATTTTAATGCAATGCAATAATTGTGCCAAATACTCTCCATAGAGATGGCGGTGTATCAACCCTATGCGGGAATAGAAACTTCCACCCCCCACTTGCTTCTAGTTTGTCAAACTGAGTGCATGTCTGAGTGTCACTCTGGCTTCCTTTCACTGCAGCTTCAAAGATGTACTTCTTTTTCTAAACCTACTAGGCTGCGCCTCCTACAGAGCCGGAGCTGTTTCTCTAGATCTCAACAATTTAAAACACAGGGCAACGGTCCTGTATGGTGAAAGAATCAGATTCTGTCAGGAACACAACAAATTGCAAGTGTAGCATTTACCCAACCTTCCATCTCTTACAAGAAGGATGTTTAAAGGCGGTACAACAGCAGTGCAGAATACCCTCAGAGAGCCGGTGTTGTATGCATCCCTAATCATGACTAGCCAACTTCCACCCCAGTGGCTTCAAGTCGATGGACTGGGCTTTTGCTTGTTGCATTACACCGTACCTATTTTTAAATGGAATGCCGTGACTAAGCGTGTCAGCTAATTCAGTCTGCATTGGTTTGCCGCTAGAGCAAAATCAAAGCAGATCTTAACAGCAAAGAGGGTTCTGCCGAAACCCAGGATCGAACCAGGGACCTTTAATCTTCAGTCTAACGCTCTCCCAACTGAGCTATTTCGGCTTGGCAAGCAGCGAGTTGCATGGCATTAAAAGGACGGATTGCACTTCGCTGAAGAGCTTGCTCTGCAGCTCAATATGGGTTTAAGCTTAAACCGATCCGCTCAGAAAAAGATGCCTGGGATCTTGTTTGTTGAGGAGATACGTGATTGTGACCAAATAGGCCAAGTGATTGGACCAAATAGGCCTAGTGATCATTAGAGGAAAATATGGTATGAGCACAACTTCTTTACTTTCTATCGCATCCTCAGTCCTTGAAACAAGAAAAACAGAAACAATGGTCTACCATAAGGAAAGGCCCTAGCAAATCAAATACGTATAGGTCAGGATGGCCGAGCGTCTAAGGCGCTGCGTTCAGGTCGCAGTCTCCACTGGAGGCGTGGTTTCGAATCCCACTTCTGACATTCTTTAACTGAAGAGTTTAGATGAGATTTTGCTTCCTGTCTAAACCTAAAACGTGGCACCTCTGGAAATTTGCAGTCTACAACGCAACAAGAACTGTTGCTTCAGACATCAGGTATGTAAAGAAAGTCAGAACACTGGGCAAGAGTTTTCTGTATCCTAAAACTTGTCTCCGGAACTGCTAAACACAGCGTAGGATTTCCCACGTTCCATCTCTTACCACCAAAGGACATTTTTAATGCAATGCAATAATTGTGCCAAATACTCTCCATAGAGATGGCGGTGTATGCAACCCTATGCGGGAATAGCCAACTTCCACCCCCACTTGCTTCTAGTTTTCAAACTGAGTGCATGTCTGAGTGCACTTCGGCTTCCTTTCACTGCAGCTTCAAAGAAATGTTTACTTCTTTTCTAAACCTACTAGGCTGCGCCCCCTAAACAGAGCCGGAGCTGTTTCTCTAGATCTCAACAATTAAAAACACAGGGCAACGGTCCTGTATGGTGAAAGATCAATTTCTCTCAGGAACTACAAATTGCAAGTGTAGCATTTACCCAACCTTCCATCTCTTACAAGAAAGGATGTTTAAAGGCGTAAACATCAGTGCAGAATACCCTTCAGAGAGCGGTGTTGTTATGCATCCCTAATCATGACTAGCCACCTTCCACCCTCCAGTGGCTTCAGTCGATGGACTGGCCTTTTTGCTTGTTGCATTATACACCGTACCTATTTTTAAATGTGAATGCCTTGACTAAAAGCGTGTCGGCTAATTCAGTCTGCATTGGTTTGCCGCTAGAGCAAAATCAAAGCAGATCTTAACAGCAAAAGAGAGGGTTCTGCCGAAACCCGGGATCGAACCAGGGACCTTTAGATCTTCAGTCTAACGCTCTCCCAACTGAGCTATTTCGGCTTGGCAAGCAGCGAGTTGCATGGCATTAAAAGGACGGATTGCACTCGCTGAAGAGCTTGCTCTGCACTCAATACTGGTTTAAGCTTAAACCGATCCGCTCAAAAAAATCCTTGGATCTTGTTGGTTGAGGAGATACGTGATTGGACCAAATAGGCCAAGTGAGTGGACCAAATAGCCTAGTATCATTAGAGGAAAATTGGTATGAGCACAACTTCTTTACTTTCTATCGCATCCTCAGTCCTTTGAAACAAGAAAAACAGAAACAGATGGTCTACCATAAGGGAAAGGCCCTAGCAAAATCAAGAAGGACGTATAGGTCAGGATGGCCGAGCGGTCTAAGGCGCTGCGTTCAGGTCGCAGTCTCCACTGGAGGCGTGGGTTCGAATCCCACTTCTGACATTCTTTAACTGAAGAGTTTAGAGGAGATTTTGCTTCCTGTCTAAACCTAAAAGGTGGCACCTCATATGAAATTGCAGTCTAAACGCAACAAGAACTGTTGCGTTCAGACATCAGGTATGTAAGAAAGTCAGAACACTGGGCAAGAGTTCTGTATCCTAAAACTTGTCTCCGGAACTGCTAAACACAGCGTAGGATTTAACCCAACGTTCATCTCTTTACCACAAAGGACATTTTAATGCAATGCAATAATTGTGCCAAATACTCTCCATAGAGATGGCGGTGTATGCAACCCTATGCGGGAATAGCCAACTTCCACCCCCCACTTGCTTCTAGTTGTCAAACTGAGTGCATGTCTGAGTGCACTTCTGGCTTCCTTTCACTGCAGCTTCAAGAGAAATGTTACTTCTTTTCTAAACCTACTATAGGGCTGGCCCTCCTACAGAGCCGGAGCTGTTTCTCTAGGATCTCAACCATTTAAAAACACAGGGCAACGGTCCTTGTATGGTGAAGATCAGATTTTCTGTCAGGAACTACAAATTGCAAGTGTAGCATTTACCCAACCTTCCATCTCTTACAAGAAAGGATAGTTTAAAGGCGTACAACAAGCAGTGCAGAATACCTTCAAGAGCCGTGTTGTAATGCATCCCTAATCATGACTAGCCACCTTCCACCCTCCAGTGGCTTCAAGTCGATGGACTGGGCTTTTTGCTTTTGTTGCTTACACAGACCTATTTTAAATGGGAATGCCTTGACTAAAAGCGTGTCGGCTAATTCAGTCTGCATTGGTTTGCCGCTAGAGCAAAATCAAAGCAGATCTTAACAGCAAAGAGAGGGTTCTGCCGAAACCCGGATCGAACCAGGGACCTTTAGAGCTTCAGTCTAACGCTCTCCCAACTGAGCTTTTTTGGCTTGCAAGCAGCGACTTGCATGGCATTAAAAGACGGATTGCACTCGCTGAAGAGCTTGCTCTGCAGCTCAATACTGGGTTTAAGCTTAACACGAGCCGCTCAGAAAAAATGCCTTGGGATCTTGTTGGTTGGTAGATACGTGATTGGACCAATAGGCCAAGTGATGGACCAAATAGGCCTAGTAATCATAGAAGAAATATGGTATGAGCACAACTTCTTTACTTCTATCGCATCCTCAGTCCTTTGAAACAAGAAAAAGAAACAGATGGTCTACCATAAGGGAAAGGCCCTAGCAAAATCAAGAGGACGTATAGGTCGGGATGGCCGAGCGGTCCTAAGGCGCTGCGTTCAGGTCGCAGTCTCCACTGGAGGCGTGGGTTTCGAATCCCACTTCTTACATTCTTTAACTGAAGAGTTTGAGAGATTTTGCTTCCTGTCTAAACCTAAAAGGTGGCACCACCTCATGGAAATTTGCAGTCTAAACGCACAGAACTTTGTTTCAGACATCAGGTATTAAAGAAAGTCAGAACACTGGGCAAGAGTTCTGTATCCTAAAACTTGTCTCCGGAACTGCTAAACACAGCGTAGGATTTACCCAACGTTTCCATCTCTTACCACAAAGGACATTTTAATGCAATGCAATAATTGTGCCAAATACTCTCCATAGAGATGGCGTGTATGCAACCCTATGCGGGAATAGCCACTTCACCCCCCACTTGCTCTAGTTGTCAAACTGAGTGCATGTCTGATGCACTTCTGGCTTCCTTTCCCTGCAGCTTCAAGAGAAATGTTACTCTTCTTTTCTAAACCTACTAGGCTGCGCCTCCTAACCAAGCCGGAGCTGTTTCTCTAGGATCTCAACATTTAAAAACACAGGGCAACGGTCCTGTATGGTGAAAGATCAGATTTCGTCAGAACTACAAATTGCAAGTGTAGCATTTAACCCAACCTTCCATCTCTTACAGAAAGGATGTTTAAAGGCGTACAACAGCATGCAGAATACCCTTCAGAGAGCCGTGTGTACTCATCCCTAATCATGACTAGCCAACTTCCACCCTCCAGTGGCTTCAAGTCGATGGACTGGGCTTTTTGCTTGTTGCATTACACCGTACCTATTTTAAATGGGAATGCTTTGACTAAAGCGTGTCAGCTAATTAGTCATTCTTCATTGGTTTGCCGCTAGAAGCAAAATCAAAGCAGATCTTAACAGCAAAGAGAGGGTTCTGCTGCCGAAACCCAGGATCGAACCAGGGACCTTTGATCTTCAGTCTAACGCTCTCCCAACTGAGCTATTTCGGCTTGGACAGCAGCGAGTGATGGCATTAAAAGGACGGATTGCACTCCGCTGAAGAGCTTGCTCTGCAGCTCAATACTGTGTTTAAGCTTAAACCGATCCGCTCATGAAAGATGCCTTGGGATCTTGTTGGTTTGGAGGAGAATACGTGATTGGACCAAATAGGCCAAGTGATTGGACCAAATAGGCCTAGTGATCATTCGAGAGGAAATATGGTATGAGCAACACTTCTTTCACTTTCCTATCGCTCCCTCATCCTTTGAAAGAAAAACAAAACAGAATGGTTACCTAAGGGAAGGCCCCCTAGCAAAATCAAGAAGACGTATAGGTCAGGATGGCCGAGCGGTCTAAAGGCTTGCGTCAGGTCGCAGTCTCCACTGGAGCGCTGGGTTCGAATCCCCTTCTGACATTCTTTAACTGAAGAGTTTAGAGGTAGATTTTGCTTCCTGTCAACCTAAAGGTGGCCACCTCATGGAATTTGCAGTCTAAACGCAACAAAACTGTTGCGTTCAGACATCGATGGTATGAAGAAGTCAGAACACTGGGCAAGAGTTCTGTATCCTAAAACTTGTCTCCGGAACACCTGCTAAACAACACGCGTAGGATTTACCCAACGTTCCAGTCTTACCACAAAGGACATTTTAATGCAATGCAATAATTGTGCAATACTCTCCATATGAGATGGCGTGTATGCAACCCTATGCGGAATAGCCAACTTCCACCCCCCACTTGCTTCTAGTTGTCAAACGGAGTGCATGTCTGAGTGCACTCTGGCTTCCTTTCACTGCGCTTCAAGAGAAATGTTATACTTCTTTTCTAAACCACTAGGCTGCGCCCCCTAAACAGAGCCGGAGCGTTTCCTCTAGGATCTCAACAATTAAAAACACAGGGCAAACGGTTCCTGTATGGTGAAAGATCATAGATTTCTCTCAGGAACTACAATTGCAAGTGTAGCATTTACCAAACCTTCCATCTCTTACAAGAAGGATTGTGTAAAGGGCGGTAAACAGCAGTGGCGAATACCCTTCAGAGAGCCGGTGTTGTATTCATCCCTAATCATGACTAGCCAACTTCCACCCTCCAGTGGCTTCAAGTCGATGACTGGGCTTTTGTTGTTTTGCATTCACACCGTACCTAAAAATTTTAATGGGAATGCCTTGACTAAAAGCGTGTCGGCTAATTCAGTCGCGATTGGTTTGCCGCTAGAGCAAAATCAAAGCAGCTCTTAACAGCAAAGAAGGGTTCTGCCGAAACCCGGGATCGAACCAGGACCTTTAGATCTTCAGTCTAACGCTCTCCCAACTGAGGCTATTTCGCGTGGAAGCAGCGACTTGCATGGCATTAAAAGGACGGATGCACTCGCTGAAGAGCTTGCTCTGTCAGCTCAATACTGGGTTAAGCTTAAACCGATCCGCTCAGAAAAAATGCCTTGGGATCTTGTTGGTGAGGAGATACGTGATTGGACCAAATAGGCCAATGATGGTAGACCAATAGGCCAGTATCTTAGAGGAAAAATATGGTATGAGCACAACTCTTTACTTTCTATCGCATCCTCAGTCCTTTGAAACAAGAAAAACAAGAACAGATGGTCTACCATAAGGGAAAGCCCTAGCAAAATCAAGGGACTATGGTCAGGATGGCCGACGGTCTAAGGCGCTGCGTTCAGGTCGCAGTCTCCACTGGAGGGTGGGTTCGAATCCCACTTCTGACACTTCCTTTAATCTGAAGAGTTTAGAGGAGATTTTGCTTCCTGTCTAAACCTAAAAGGTGGCACCTCATGGAAATTTGCAGTCTAAACGCAACAAGAACTGTTGCGTTCAGACATCAGGTATGTAAGAAAGTCAGAACACTGGGCAAGAGTTCTGTATCCTAAAACTTGTCTCCGGAAACGGCTAAACACAGCGTAGGATTTTACCCAACGTTCCATCTCTTACCACAAAGGACATTTATATTGCAATGCAATAATTGGTGCCAAATACTCTCCATAGAGAATGGCGGTGTATGCAACCCTATGCGGGAATAGCCACCTCCACCCCCACTTGCTTCTAGTTGTCAAACTGAGTGCATGTCTGAGTGCACTTCTGGCTTCCTTTCACTGCAGCTTCAAGAGAAATGTTACTTCTTTTCTAAACCTACTAGGCTGCCCTCCTAAACAGAGCGGAGCTTTTTGTTTCTCTAGGATCTCAACAATTTAAAAAACACAGGGCAACGGTCCCTGTATGGTGAAAGATCAGATTTCTGTCAGGAACTACAAATTGCAGTGAAGCATTTACCCAACCTTCCATCTCTTACAAGAAAGGATGTTTAAAAGGCGGTACAAAGCAGTGCAGAATACCCTTCAGAGAGCCGGTGTTGTATCACCCTAATCATGACTAGCCAACTTCACCTCCAGTGTGCTTCAAGTCGATGGACGGGCTTTTTGCTTGTTTTGCATACACAGTACCTATTTTAAATGGAATGCCTTGACTAAAAGCGTGTCAAGCTAATTCAGTCTGCATTGGTTTGCCCTAGAGCAAAATCAAAGCAATCTTAACACAAAGAGAGGGTTCTGCCGAAACCCGGGATCAAACCAGGGACCTTTAGATCTTCAGTCTAACGCTCTCCCAACTGAGCTATTTCGGCTTGGCAAGCAGCGAGTTTGCATGGCAATTAAAAGGACGGATTGCACTCGCTGAAGAGCTTGCTCTGCAGCCAATAACTGGGTTTAAGCGTAAACCGATCCGCTCAGAAAAGATGCCTTGGGATCTTGTTGGTTGAGAGATACGTGTTTGGACCAAAAGGCCAAGTGATTGGACCAAATAGGCCTAGTGATCATTAGAGGAAAATATGGTATGAGCACAACTTCCTTTACTTCTATCGCATCCTCAGTCCTGGAAACAAGAAAAACAGAAAGAGATGGTCTACCATAAGGGAAAGGCCCAGCAAAATCAAGAAGGACGATAGGTTCAGGATGGCCGACGGTCTAAGGCGCTCGTTCAGGTCGGCATCTCCCACTGAGGCGTTTGTTCGAATCTCACTTCGACATTCTTTAACTGAAGAAGATTTTGCTTCCCTGTCTAAACCTAAAAGGTGGCACCTCATGGAATTTGCAGTCTAAACGAACAGAACTGTTGCGGTTCAGACATCAGGTATGTAAAGAAAGTCAGAACACTGGGCAAGAGTTCTGTATCCTAAACCTTTCTCCGACTGCTAAACACAGCGTAGGATTTACCCAACGTTCCATCTCTTCCACAAAAGGACATTTTAATGGCATGCTAATATTGTGCCAAATACTCTCCATAGAGATGGCGGTGTATGCAACCTATGCGGGAATAGCCAACTTCCCCCCCCACTTGCTTCTAGTTGTCAAACTGAGTGCATGTCTGAGTGCCACTTCTGGCTTCCTTCACTGTCAGCGTTCAAGAGAAATGTTACTTCTTTTCTTCACCCTACTAGGCTGCGCCTCCTAAACAAGTCCGGAGCTGTTTCTCAGATCTCAACAATCAATTTAAAAACACAGGGCAAACGGTCCTGTATGTGTAAAGATCAGATTTCTGTCAGGAACTTACAAATTGCAAGTGTAGCAATTTACCCAACCTTCCATCTCTTACAAGAAAGGATGTTTAAAGGCGGTACAACAGCGTGCAGAATACCCTTCAGAGAGCCGGTGTGTATGCATCCCTAATCATATAAAGCCAACTTCCCCCCCGTGGCTTCAGTCGATGGACTGGGCTTTGTTGCTTGTTGGCACTTACACGCTTACCTATTTTAAATGGGAATGCCTGACTAAAAGCGGTGTCAGCTAATTCAGTCTGCATGTGGTTTGCCGCTAGAGCAAAAATCAAAGCAGATCTTAACAGCAAAGAGAGGGTTCTGCCGAAACCCAGGATCGAACCATGGACCTTTAGATCTTCAGTCTAAACGCTCTCCCAACTGAGTTTCCGGCTTGGCAAGCAGCGAGTTGCATGGCATTAAAAGGACGATTGCCCTCGCTGAAGAGCTTGCTTCTGGCAGCTCAAATACTGGGTTTAAGCTTAACCGATCCGCGCAGAAAAGATGCCTTGGGATCTTGTTGGGTTGAGGAGATACGTGATTGGACCAAATAGGCCAAGTGATTGGACCAACACCTAGTGATTCATTAGAGGACATATGTAGAGCACAACTTCTTTACTTTCTAATCGCATCCTCAGTCCTCTTGAAACAAGAAAAACAGAAACAGATGGTCCTACCAAAGGGAAAGGCCCTAGCAAAATCAAGAAGGACTTATAGGTCAGATGGCACGAGCGGTCTAAGGCGCTGCGTCAGGTGCAGTCTCCATGAGGCGTGGTTCGATCCCACTTCTGACATTCTTTAACTGAAGAGTTTAGAGGAAATTTTGCTTCCTGTCAAACCTAAAGGTGGCACCTCATGGAAATTTGACAGTCTAAACGCAACAAGAACTGTTGCGTTCAGACATCAGGTATGTAAAGAAAGTCAGAACACTGGGCAAGAGTTCTGTATCCTAAAACTTGTCTCCGGAACTGCTAAACACAGCGTAGGATTTACCCAACGTTCCATCTCTTTACCACAAAGGACATTTTAATGCAATGCAAAATTGTGCCAAATACTCTCCATAGAGATGGCGTTGTATGCAACCCTCTGCGGGAATAGCCAACTTCCACACCCCCACTTGCTTCTAGTTGTCAAACTGAGTGCATGTCTGAGTGCACTTCTGGCTTCCTTTCACTGCAGCTTCAAGAGAAATGTTACTTCTTTTCTAACCTACTAGGCTGCGCCCCCTAAACAGAGCCGGAGCTGTTTCTCTAGGATCTCAACAATTAAAAACACAGGGCAACGGTCCTGTATGGTGAAAGATCAGATTTCTCTCAGGAATACAAATTGCAAGTGTAGCATTTACCCAACCTTCATCTCTTACAAGAAGGATGTTTTAAAGGCGGTACAAACAGCAGTGCAGAATACCCTTCAGAGAGCCGGTGTTGTATGCATCCCTAATCATGACTAGCCAACTTCCACCCTCCAGTGGCTTCAAGTCGATGGACTGGGCTTTTTGCTTGTTGCATTACACCGTACCTATTTTAAATGGGAATGCCTTGACTAAAGCGTGTCGGCTAATTCAGTCTGCATTTGTTGTTGCCGCTAGAGCAAAATCAAAGCAGATCTTAACAGCAAAGAGAGGGTTCTGCCGAAACCCGGGGACGAAACAGGGACCTTTAGATCTTCAGTCTAACGCTCTCCCAACTGAGCTATTTCGGCTTGGCAAGCAGCGACTTGCCATGGCATTAAAGGACAGTGCACTCGCTGAAGAGCTTGCTCTGCATGCTCAAATACTGGGTTAAGCTTTAAACCGATCCGCTCAGAAAAATGCCTTGGGATCTTGTTGTGAGGAGATACGTGATTGGACCAAATAGTGCCAATGAGTGGACCAAATAGGCCTAGTGATATTAGAGGAAAATATGGTATGAAGAACTTCTTTACTTTTATCGCATCCTCATCCTTTGAAACAAGAAAAACAGAAAACAGATGGTCTACCATAAGGGAAAGGCCCTAGCAAAAATCAAGAAGGAGATAGGTCAGAATGGCCTGAGCGGTTATAAGGCGCTGCGTTCAGGTCGCAGTTCTCCACTGGAGGCGTGGGTTCGAATCCCCACTTCTGACATTCTTTAACTGAAGATTTTAGAGAGGAGTTTTGCTTCCTGTCTAAACCTAAAAGGTGGCACCTCATGGAAATTTGCAGTCTAAACGTAACAAGAACTGTTGCGTTCAGGACATCAGGTAGTAAGAAAGTCAGAACACTGGGCAAGAGTTCTGTACCTAAAAAACTGTCTCCGGAACTGCTAACACAGCGAGGATTTACCAACGTTCCATATCTACCACAAAGGACATTTTAATGCAATGCAATAATTGTGCCAAATACTCTCCATAGAGATGGCGGTGTATGCAACCCTATGCGGGAATAGCACCTTCCACCCCCCACTTTGCTTAGTTGTCAAATGAGTGCATGTCTGAGTGCACTTCTGGCTTCCTTCACTGCAGCTCAAGAGAAATGTTACTTCTTTTCTAAACCTACTAGGCTCGCGCCTCCTAACAGAGCCGGAGCTGTTTCTCTAGGAGTCAAACAATTTAAAAACACAGGGGCAACGTCCTGTATGGTGAAAGATCAGATTTCTGTCAGGAACTACAATTGCAAGTGTAGCATTTACCCAACCTTCCATCCTTACAAAAGGATGTTTAAAGGCGGTACAACAGCAGTGCAGAATACCCTTCAGAGAGCCGGTGTTGTATGCAGCCCTAATCATGACTAGCCAACTTCCACCCTCCAGTGGCTTCAAGTCGAGTGGACTGGGCATTTTGCTTGTTGCAGTACACCGTACCTATTTTAAATGGAATGCCTGTGACTAAAAAGCGTTGTCGGCTAATTCAGTCTGCATTGGTTTGCCGTTTAGAGCAAAAATCAAAGCAGATCTTAACAGCAAAGAGAGGGTTCTGCGAAACCCGGGATCGAACCGGACTTTAGATCTCAGTTCTAAACGCTTCCCAACTGAGCTATTTCGGCTGGCAAGCAGCGAGTTGCATGGCATTAAAAGGCGGATTGCACTCGCTGAAGAGCTTGCTCTGCAGCTCAATACTTGCTTTTTTAGCTTAAAACCGATCCGCTCAGAAAAGATGCCTTGGGATCTTGTGGTTGAGGAGAGATACGTGATTGGACCAAATAGGCCAAGTGATTGGACCAAATAGGCCTAGTGATCATTAGAGGAAATATGGTATGAGCACAACTTCTTACTTTCTATCGCATCCCAGTCCTTTGAAACAAGAAAAAACAGAAAACAGATGGTCTACCATAGAGGAAAGGCCTAGCAAAATCAAGAAGGACGTATAGGTCAGGATGGTCCGAGCGGTTTAAGACGCGCTGCGTTCGGTCGCAGTCTCCACTGGAGGCGTGGGTTCGAATCCACTTCTGACATCTTTAACTGAAGAGTTTAGAGGAGATTTTGCTTCTTCTAAACCTAAAAGGTGGCACCTCATGGAAATTTGCAGTCTAAACGTAACAAGAACTGTTTTGTTCAGACATCAGGATGTAAAGAAAGTCAGAACACTGGGAAGAGTTCTGTATCCTAAAACTTGTCTCCGGAACTGCTAAACCCAGCGTAGGATTTACCCAACGTTCCATCTCTACCCAAAGGACTTTAATGCAATGCAATAATTGTGCCAATACTCTCCATAGAGATGGCGGTGTATGCAACCTATGCGGTGACTAGCCAACTTCACCCCCCACTTGCTTCTATTGTCAAACTGAGTGCATGTCTGAGTGGCACTTCTGGCTTCCTTTCACTGCAGCTTCAAGAGAAATGTTACTTCTTTTCTAAACCTACTAGGCTGCGCCTCCTAAACAGAGCCGGAGCTGTTTCTCTAGGATCTCAACAATTTAAAAACACAGGGCAACGGTCCTGTATGGTGAAAGATCAGATTTCTCTCAGGAACTACAAATTGCAAGTGTAGCATTTACCCAACCTTCCATCTCTACAAAAGGATGTTTAAAGGCGGTACAACAGCAGTGCAGAATACCCTTCAGAGAGCCGGTGTTGTATGCATCCCTAATCATGACTAGCCAACTTCCACCCTCCAGTGGCTTCAAGTCGATGGACTGGGCTTTTTGCTTGTTGCATTACACAGTACTTTTTAAATGGGAATGCCTTGACTAAAAGCGTGTCAGCTAATTCAGTCTGCATTGGTTTGCCGCTAGAGCAAAATCAAAGCAGATCTTAACAGCAAAGAGAGGGTTCTGCCGAAACCCAGGATCAAACCAGGGACCTTTAGATCTTCAGTCTAACGCTCTCTCCCAAATGAGCTATTTCGGCTTGGCAAGCAGTCTGGTTGCATGGCATAAAGGACGGATTGCCATCGTGAAGAGCTTGCTCTGCAGCTCAATATGGGTTTAAGCTTAAACCGATCATCCGCTCAGAAAAGATGCCTTGGGATCTTTGTTGTTGAGGAGATATCGTATTTGACCAAATAGGCCAAGTGATTGGACCAAATAGGCCTAGTGATCATTAGAGGAAAATATGGTATGAGCACAACTTCTTTACTTCTATCGCATCCTCAGTCCTTTGAACAAGGAAAAACAGAAAAGATGGTCTACCATAAGGGAAAGGTCCCTAGCAAAATCAAGAAGGACGAATAGGTCAGGATGGCCGAGCGGTCTAAGGCGCTGCGGTTCAGGTCGCATCTCCACTGGAGGCGTGGGTTCGAATCCCACTTCTGACATTCTTTAACTGAAGAGTTTAGAGGAGATTTTGCTTCCTGTCTAAACCTAAAAGTGGCACCTCATGGAAGTTGCAGTCTAAACGCAACAAGAAATGTTTGCGTTCAGACATCAGGTATGTAAAGAAAGTCAGAACACTGGGCAAGAGTTCTGTATCCTAAACTTGTCTCGGAACTGCAAAAAACACAGCGTAGATTTACCCAACTTCCACTCTCTTACCCAAAGGACATTTTAATGCAATGCAATAATTGATGCCAAATACTCCATAGAGATTGTGGTGTATGCACCCTATTCGGGAATAGCCAACTTCCACCCCCCACTTGTTCTAGTTGTCAAACTGAGTGCATGCTGAGTGCACTTCTGGCTTCCTTCACTGCAGCTTCAAGAGAAATGTTACTTCTTTTCTAAACCTACTAGGCTGCGCCTCCTAAACAGAGCCGGAGCTGTTTTTCTCTAGGATCTCAACAATTTAAAAACAACAGGGCAACGGTCCTGTATGGTGTCAAGATCAGATTTCTGTCAGGAACTACAAATTGCAAGTGTAGCATTTACCACCGAACTTCCATCTCTTACAAGAAAGGATGTTTAAAGGCGGTACAACAGCAGTGCAGAATACCCTTCAGAGAGCCGGTTTGTATGCATCCCTACTCATGACTAGCCAACTTCCACCTCCAGTGGCTTCAAGTCGATGGACTGGCTTTTTGCTTGTTGCATTACACCGTACCTAGTTTAAAATGGGAATGCCTTGACTAAAAGCTCGTGTTCAGCTAATTTCAGTCCCTGCATTGGTTTTGTCCAGCTTAGAGCAAAATCAAAGCAGGTCTTAACAGCAAAGAGAGGGTTCTGCCGAAACCCAGGGATCGAACCCGGGACCTTAGATCTTCAGTCTAACGCTCTCCCAACTGAGCTATTTGGCTTGGCAAGCAGCGGACTTGCAGTGCCATTAAAAGGACGGATCACTCGCTGAAGAGCTGCTTGCAGCTCCAATACGGGTGGTTTAAGCTTCAAACTCGATCCATCAGAAAAAAAGCCTGGGATCTGTTGGTTGAGTGTAGATACGTGATTGGAACCAAAGAGGCCAAGTGAGTGGACCAAAGGCCTAGTGGATTCATAGAGGAAAATATGGTATGAGCACAACTCTTTACTTTCTATCGCATTGTCCATCAGTCCGTTGAAACAAGAAAACAGAAACAGATGGTTACCATAAGGGGAAAGGCCCTACAAAATTCAAGGAAGGACGTATAAGGTCAGTGAGGGCCGAGCGGTCTAAGCGCTGCGTTCAGGTCAGGCAGTCTCCACTGGAGGCGTGGGTTCGAATCACCATTGACTTCTTTAACTGAAGAGTTTTAGAGGAGATTTTGCTTCCTGTTAAACCAAAAGGTTGGCACCATGGAAATTTTGCAGTCCTAAACGCAAACAAGAACTGTTGCGTTCAGACATCAGGTATGTAAGATAAGTCAGAACAACTGGCAAGAGTTCTGTATCTAAAACTTGGGCTCCGGAACTGCTAAACACAGAGTAGGAGTTCAACCCACTTCCATCTCTTACCACAAAGACATTGTTAATTGCCAATGCCATTAATTGTTGCCAAATACTTCCATAAGAGATGGGTGGTATGCAACCCTATGCGGGGAATAGCAAACTTCCACCCGCCCACTTTGATGTTTAGTTGTCAAACTGAGTGATGTCGATGACTTCTGCTTCCTTTCACTGCAAGTCTAAGAGCAATGGTTACTCTTTTTTAAACCTACTAGCTGCGCCCCCTAAACAGAGCGGGCTGTTTCGCTCTAGGATCTCAACAATTTAAAAACACTAGGGCAACGGTCCGTCTGGGTGAAAGATCAGATTTTTCAGGAACTACAATTGCAAGTGTAGCATTACCCACCTTCCATCTCTTCAAGAAAGGATGTTTTAAAGAGCGGGAACACAAAAGCAGTGCAGAATACCCTTCAGGAGAGCCGGTGTGGTATGCATCCCTATCATGCCTAAGCCAACTTCCACCTACCTGGCTCAAGTCGATGACGTGGCTTTTTGCTTGTTGCATTACACCGTACCTATTTAAAGGGAATGCCTGACAAAAGCGGTCGTCATTCAGTCTGCTTGGTTTGCCGCTAGAGCACAACTCAAAGCAGATCCTAACAGCAAAGAGAGGGTTCTGCCGAAACCGGATCGAAACCATGGACCTTTGATCTTCAGTTAACGCTCCCAAACAGAGCTATATTTCGGCTTGGCAAGCAGCGAGCTTGCATGGCATTGAAAAGGAACGGATTGCACTCGCTGAAGAGCTGCTCTGCAGCTCAATACTGGGTTAAGCTTTTCTAAACCGATCCGCTCAGAAAAGAATGCCTTGGGATCTTGTTGGTTGAGAGACGTGATGGACCCCAAGTGATGCCAATGTAAGTGCACAATGGTGTAGTGATCATTAGAGGAAAAATTATAGGTATGCAGGCACCCAAGCTTCTTTCTTTCTATCCGCATCCTTCAGGTCATTAACGCTTGATGAAGAGAACAGAAAAACAGAATCAGAAGTGGTCTACCAATAATGGGAAAGGCCCTACCAAAATCAGAGAACGTACATAGGGTCAGATGGGCAGTCAGCGGTATGCGTAAGTAGGTAAGGCGACTGTCGTAGTAAGGATCTGAGTCGCCACTGTAGGCGCGTGGGTGTCAGATCCTTCTGAATTCTTAACTGAGAGTTTAGAGAGATTTGGCTTCCTGTCTAAACCTAAAAAGGTGGCACCGCATGGAAATTTGATCTAAACGCATACAAACTGTGCGTTCAGACACAGGTATGTAAAGAAGTCAGAACACTGGGCAAGACGTTCTGATCCTAAAACTTGTCTCCCCGGAAGCTGCTAAACAACAGCGTAGGATTTTACTCAGTGTCCCAACGTTCCATCTCTTCCACAAAGGACATTTTAATGCAATGCAATAATTGGTGCCAAATACTCTCCATAGAGATGGCGGTGTATCAACCCTATGCGGGAATAGCCAACTTCCACCCTCCCACTTGGTGCTTCTAGTTTGTCAAACTAGTGCATGGCTCCTGTAGTGCACTTCTGGCTTTCCTTTCACTGCACTTCAAGAGAAATGTTACTTCTTTTCTAAACCTACTAGCTGCGCCTCCTAAACAAGCCGGAGCGTTTCTCTAGGATCTCAACAATTTAAAGAACACAGGGCAACGGTCCTGTATGTGAAAGTCATATTTCGTGTCTAGGAACTCAAATGGCAAGTGTAGCTTTTACCAACCTCCATCTCTACACGAAAGTATTTTAACAGCGTGTACGAACAGCAGTGCAGATACCCATCAGGAGTCCGGTGTTGTATCATCCCTAATCATGACTAGCAACTTCCCACCTCCAGTGTCTGCAGTCGATGACTGGGCTTTTTGTCTTGTTGCATTTACCCGTACCTATTTTAAATGGGAATGCCTGACTCAAAAGCGTGTCCAGCTTTAATCATCTGCATTGGTTTTGCCCGCTAGAGCAAAATTTCCCCAGTCAATCTTAACAGCAAAAAATGACTAAAGAAAAAGGGGGGTTTTTCTGCCGAAACCCAGATCTGAACCAGGGACCTTTAGATCTTCAGTCTAACGCTCTCCCCCTGATGCTATTTCGGCTTGGCAAGCAGCGAGTGCATGGCATTAAAAGGACGTTGCAACTCGCTGAAGACATCTGCTTATTCGGTACTAGATGTGGTTGCTTTGTATAAATGTTTGACCAGATCAGTTGCACTTCCGCTAAATGTAGTTGTAAATTAGCCTAATTGGAGTGCTTCCACAATTCTTGTATTGTATCTATTTATCTATGTAGCTACTATGTACCATGGGTCCCCTACATAGTAGTAGCCAAGTTGGTACCATGGGTCCCTACATATTAGTAGCCAGGTTGGTACCATGGGTCCCCTACCTTATACCCATTGCCAGGACCACATGGCACCCACCGGGTCCCTGTGCCAATTTCAGTAAGTGACCAGGGGTGACTGCAAACCCTTCCCGTGTGACACCCCCCATAGACCCCAGTGTACCTCACATTGCCCCATTTGATGCACTTGGTTCCTTTCCTTTCTTGACAGTGTTAGACACCGAGACCCATTTGAGCAGCAGAGCGTGGACCCCTGGCTGTTCCCCCAGGCCTTGTCCGCACATCGAGGCCGGGGGAGTCAAAAGGAACAAGGTAATCACGGACCGATGTAGGGTAAGTAAGCCGCCCTCTCACAGCAAGAAAGCCATAATCCCAAACAGGTGCGTCTCTTCACCCGAGTGCTATATCGCGGGTCAATCATCTCTCTGCTCCGGCCTCACTGTTAGTAGGACACCGAACTCAACGCGGATTCCTATTCCTATAGCCGGTAGCCATGGGAACATGACGCAATTGTTCCCATTGGCTGACGGAGAAAAGATTAAGGTTAGTTTCTTCTGACTACGGAAGTGTCTTTGCACGCATGCGCGCAATAGTGCACGCGCGTCGGGAGGTGCCATAGCGGGTGTGCACGAATTTAATGCCGATCGGATGCTTGTTAAGCTTGCAGGCATCTGAAGCCTGATATCATCGGATGCATTACACATAGGAGGATGAAACTTCATTGACACTCCTATTTCACGCAATGTCAATTTTATCAGTGGAGATACCCTTTAAAATAGGAATCTCAGTTCTGTAAGTAAGTTTATGCTATTTACTTCATTACCTGTCCCTGAAGCCTGTATTATGTGGTGAAAACCAGCACTACCCTTTGGGAACTGATGGCTAACCATTGTTTATCAATTTGCATGACGCTCCTAGGCAAGGGAACCCCCAAAACCTTAGAAAAATCTAAGGAAACATCTCTCAAATATGGTTTTATACCTCGTTATAGTTAAAAGATCCTTGTTCCTTTTTGTCCATGTAAACATAATAAGTGTGTATAAGCTTAGTGGTCAGTGCTGTGGGCAGCATCTGTACTAAAGGCGTAAATTGGTATGTTATATGACACAATAAGCCTGAAAACGATAAGCAAATTCCCATTTGTAATACTTTGTGGCCTATGTCTTTCTCTATATGATCAGTAGAGATGGGATATGGGTTCAACACAAACCCAGATCCAACACAGAACCCCTCGGTTCCGAACTCCGAAAGATCCGTCCTGATTTCGGGACTTCGGACGACATTTTCGTATGTACAAGGCTATTTTCGATCATTTTCAAAAATAGCCTTGAACGTTGGAAAATTATCGAAAATACTATCGGAGACCATTTTCGAGTTTCCGATCGTATTTTCGAAAATCGAACGTTCAAAGCTATTTTCGCTAAATTTCGAAAATAGCCCCGTACATTCAAAAATTTGTTTCGGATTTTTGGATCCAGGAATCCGAAATGGAAACAAACGGAACAAAACTAGTGAGTTTCGGCCATCTCTAATGATCAGTTTCACACCTGTACCCAAACAAGACTTAAGTCTGAACTTTGGCTTCCATTGTTGTAATCCCCTTCAGACTGATAATCCTTGCACTTTCTGGGGAAGTACCAGTGCTGCAGATAAATATGAACCAGCAGAAAGGGGGGATTCTGGGAACCTGCAATTCCCCATTAAAACTCCTCATGCAATTATCTTCAGTCCTGCCCTGCTCAAAACTGGGAGCGTCTAAAACCCCACGACGTCCTGGTGCTACACACGCCTCACTGATAGTCCGTCTCTACAGCTGTTGAAGAATGGCAGATAAGAAGGGGAAAACCCCTGTGATATGAGGCAGGCAACCGTACTTGGAATGGGTAAGTAAAAACAAAATTACTTTATTGGATACATCAAAACACAGCACCATTGAAACAGACATACCCATGGACACACTCAGATAACTCCGCCACTACGCGTTTCGTGGAACCAATCCACTCAATGGTGCTGTGTTTTTAATGTATCCAATAAAGTAATTTTGTTTATACTTACCCATTCCAAGTATGGTTGCCTGCCTCATATCACAGGGGTTTTCCCCTTCTTATCTGCCATGCAATTATCTTACTGGTTTACAAAATACAAAGACAAAATGTTGGGGAAAATGCCACTGTCTAAAAAATTGGGGTTTAAATTCTAATCTTTTTTATCTACTGAATTAAATCCAAAAATCCAGAATTAGTTGTTATATCTATATACTTACATTTTTATATAAAAATAAAATCATTGAATAATTATATATCATATGATCACAATTATTAAAGGACCATATAGCAATTTAGATAAATATAATATTTATTAAAAAGAAAATTACTTTTTTTGGCTAAAATTGCTTTGGACACTGGGTTTTGCATGGCAGATTCTACCTTGTCTTTATTTAATGAGTAAACCAGATAATAAACAGACTGAAACCGCATCGACCGTTTTGTTCCATTGATACACAGGTTATTTTATTTGAATAAGGATACACTAATTTTTCCTTGGAAATCTCCAAATGTGCTATTTGAACTCTCTTTTTGTTCAGCGGGGATTAGAAATCCTTTTTCTTAATTACATGTGAAATACAAATGAATTTTCTAATTCCTCTTTTATAATCAAACTTGCTTAAACTCATGTCAGTTTTACCCAAATCCTGGTGCTTCTAATATTAATGCTGTTGTTGAAAGGTCAAGTGCTGTATTTGCATACAACCAAGCTGCTCTGTCCTTGCCGGGTGAGTTATTTTTATCTGTTACATTATCCAGGAAGGATGTGATCAGCATTATTAGTGTTTTTAAGTTGTCTACGTTCTTCAGAGCAAATTAGTTTTGATGAGCAGTGCCTTTTCTATTTCTGGGTCAAATCTTTTAATTGTAAATCTAGTATTGCCAAATTTACAATGAGCCGCTGCCGATGATATGTTAATAGTTATTAGAATGAGGCACCGAGCTTTAAAATGAAAACAATAATATGCTATTAGAGCCTGCATTGTATGTATTTTGATAGCTGCCTGTAGTACTTGTCCTAATGGCTCCATCATAACAATTTAAGAAAAGAAAAGAACCAATTGCTTGTTAAAGGCTAAAGAAAAAGGTTTTGCCAATATGCTTGCTGCGAATACTTTTCATTCAACAAAAAAAAAAAAAATCGGGGGGGAGGGGGTGTGTGAGGGCATAACAATAAAATACCAAAAAGGTGCATAGGTTTTTGTTCTGTCAGGCTGGGTCTCATGGGCTGTATAACTTCTAAGTGGAGATTGCAATACTTACCTATCCGCAATCCAGCAGAACTGCTGTGTCTTTCCTCTCCACTCTCTTGGGAACCCCCTGGTTTGTGACTAGAGATTTTTGAGTTCTGTTCCATTTTCGGAGTCAAATGGGAAATGGTCTGGGCAACATGTACATATAACCAAAACTTGTTTAAAAAAATTATCTTTCTTCACGTTCAAGCTATTTTAGAGGTTCCACATTAAAAATTCAGTGCAGCAATGCTGATGTTTTCCTCAATCACACAGATGACAGGCTCCCCCTGTCGCACACTTCTCTCTCTACTATATGCACATATAGCAAATAATGGAGAATTTTCAGCAGGGAGAGCCTTTCAGCTGTGCGCTCCCGGAAAATATCAGGAACTTTGGCACTGCTACACAGAATGTTAAAGTAAAAAAGGGAGATAAGACTGCTTTCTCTTAGCTCACATTCACCTAAAGAAACTCATTCCATCAGGAAACCTTGTTACACTAATCCAATGCAAGGTCAGTGAGACAACCTTTGCCAAGAAAATGCAACCAAGCTGAGGGGTGTCAGCCCTGATAAACGCAATTAGTTAAGGGTTTAATACAGGAGTTCCTTGATGTGGCTTTTACATTTTTTTGCATAAAATTGATCTTTTTCTCAGTCCTGGACTGTAAGAGGGGGAAGGTTGAGATTGGCAGTAGCAGTAGGACAGCTATGATTGAGGTTAATACTACAAACCGTGGTTGAGGACTCAGCAATTTAGGTCCTCATCCAGAATTCTATTAATGGGGGGAGGGACAGAAACAAAATACAGTATAATTGTCCTCGTCAAATGCAAAACAAATTACGTCGGCACCTGCATGGATTAATGCTCAGGTAAAAATGGAAATGGAAAGAAAGAATAGGGCATTTAAATCAGAGAGAAAAAAACAATCCTTCATGAATTCTAAAAGCTGTTATATAGATAGCAAAAGCTATTAGGCTAGTTTACAGTACAGATAGTTTAAAAAAACAAGATCAATCCCAAAAACACAACCACAAAGAATGTAGTAAACATAGAAAAGATAATCAATGCACATTCCTAGGCCCCATACAATATCATATTATCTGCACACTGGCATACTTTATAAACAAAGGGGTTTTAGTATACATTACTGTGATCACATGAATGAAAAGCCTTCCAACCACGTCAAGGTAACCCCAGTCTGGAAGGTCCTAACGTCTAACCTTTTTAAATTTCTTTTACTTCAATTACGATTAGCAAACTTTTGCATTTCTCATTCTTACTCACTGGATCAATACAACAGGCTCTCTCACTTCCCCCCCGCTACTTACGGTATGTACGGTGTGTGTAAACTAAGGTCTGTTGGCCTAGGGGAATTTTTTTTTTCAATTGTACATGGATAGAGAATTGGTCATTAGATTACCTACAGGGGGTAGTTGTTAACAGAGCTTCATCTATGTTTGCTTAAGTTCTAAGTAGGTGTGCCTCAGGGTTCTGTTCTGGGGTCACTTCTATTTAAAGTTTTATACATAAATTTCCAGCTCTGGACATTTGCCTTAAAAACAAAATAAGTCGTTTTTGGTTAAATCCTAAGTTTAAAATTCTGATTTAGATTTGGTTAAATATTGAGCCACATTTTTTGAAGGATTTGCTGCCTGACCCGATTAAACATAATAAATTCCTAGTAAGAATTGCTAAAAATAGTAGCCATAATTACGCAGCTATTTGTTAACTCGTGTTTTTATCAGCGTCACCACCAGACAGCTTTTAAACTACACCTGGGCAATTATGGTTCTCCTACCAGCGTTAAGTTCACCTACACAGTGTGATATCCTAATGGAATGTAAAGAATGTATTTTTTCCTTTCATTAAGTCAAGGCACTAGAGTTTGATTCCTATGGAGTATAGGAGAGAATCCACTGTTTTCTGTGCAAGAACATACAACGACTGATTAAGAGAAAGCTGGTTTTTTTTTTCAAAGATTTCATCTGTCACATAGGGATATGTGGTGCTTTTAACAGCACTGGCTGTTTTATAATGCTCCTTTGATAGGAAAGTCAAAATTGCTATAAGAATTGCACAAAAGGTATGTAGTTTATCACTAATTAAGTTGCTATTGCAAGTAATGAAATTATAGGCTATGATTTCCTATTAAAAGAATCACTGAGGTTAGCTAAACTATGGTGTTTTCATAGATGTCTTTAAAGGTATAAAAATAAGTCTAATTCAGATAAAAAAATTCAAAAAGTATAAGTTGTCTCAGCCCCATATAACTTTAAACCGATGGGGGATTACAGCAAGCCAGAGTATTGTCCTACGTATTTCTTTACAAGTAAAAGGTAAATGTTGGCTACTTGGTTGGCAATATTTAAAAGGTAATGGGAGGGAAAAGGAGGGGAGGAGAAAAACAAACAAGCAAACAAAAAAAAAACTAACAAGGTCTTAAAGGGCAATTCCACCCCACAAATGAATAATTGTATACAGGTAAACCACCCCGAAACCCCAAAACAGCAATAGATAGAAAGTTGAAAGGTATAAGACTAATCAGAATGGCTGCCTGGTGTCCTGTTTCCCCTCCTTCAAGTAAGCAGTTGTTAGTCATTTATATGACAGTTGACATTACAGCCAATGTCTGAATGCTATTCCCCTAACTGTCATCTTTTGAGCATGTGCAAGCTCATAAAAAGCTTAGAAAGCTTGGAGGGTAGATGGAAACCTGTTAAGAGGCAGAGGGAAGGGGAGAAGAATATTTAGCAGTATAACAGGTTAGTCCTAAATCTGTCAACTTTCGATTTTGGGGGCGATTAATTTATATATAATTTTTAATTTGAGGGGAGAAATTACCCTTCAATTCTTATGTAGCAATACCATTGATATCAGCTTAAAAATGTGATCTATATATCTTAAATAGCACATTTTCCTTAGCGTGTGTATTCCTTTATTTATTATTTATTCCTGCAAGCTCCACACTATTCAACAATATTTTTGAAAGGCTTTATTGAGGCTTTACTAAAGTGCAGTAAATATTGAGAAAAACATAAATCATAACTAGTGATAAATCCTGGTTTCCAACCTGGTTTCAATTCTGCCGGTTTGAAAATCCACGGATTTAAGAGATTTTTCAAAATTTTCAAAAACTCTTTTTATCAAAAAATCATAAATGGAAAACTGAAAAATCTAAAATGTCTATAGAAAAATCGAAAATGCTATTTAATCTTAAATAGATTCTGAGGAACTGCTATCGGAAAGACACTCACCAGTCTTGTTCATATCTATTGAAAAATGTAAAAAATGTAACAGCACCTCAGCCGTCCAATATCTGTGAGGCTGGGGCTGAGTATCTGCTTAGATCAATGTGTTTCGCTTTCCTTAAACTCCTCTTTCCCTTCACTTCCTTTTTAAAGGGTAACCGTGGTCTCAAATTCTTCCAAACTAGTAAGGATTATATAAAAAGCCTTCCATCGTACTTTCAAAATAAATCTTAAATCACATCTCTACATAAAATGTGTGAGAAGTTATTGCTGGAAAAGTTCAGCAATGTAACTTTCTGGTTGAACTCTTCCTGTTTTTAGCCATGTGACCAGCTTGTAGTCATGTGACCAGCTTCTGCCTGCATTAAAAGGCTCCCCTTCTCAACTGTCAATTTTTTCCTCAGGTACTTCCTGATTTCCCTAGTAAGTCTTAACTGAGCATGCTTCTCCCCCGGGGGAAAAGGACCAGCAGAGGTAAGGTGATGTCACTCAACCTACTGGAAGCAGGAAGTTTGACCATTCACCCCAATATAATTTCTCACAGTCTCCAGCCAGAGATGTGATTGTTGGCTCAATGTAAAGGAAATACTGCAGGCTTTCATTTAACCCTAACTTGTTTTGAGACCACAGTTACCTTTTAAGTCTTGTTCACCATTACCTTTCAATTTTACAGATTAAAAATTAATTGAGGAATACATTTGTATTTTCACAAATGTATTTTTTTTATTAATTATATTAAAGCCTGATACACACCTGCATATACATACACCTGCCATACATGGCACGATTGTTGGGCGAAATGGCCGTGCATGCACATCCTACACCGCGGGTCAGCCCCACATGTGTATGCACCTTAAGAGATTATCACAGTCATACACTATCAGGGAGATTCAATAAAAGTTCTTATCGTTAAAAATGGTGCTAATTTTGCCCCAACCAATCAGATGTAAGCTTACAAATATTAAATAAGATCTGATTGGTTGGGACAAAATTAGCACCATTTTTAACGATAAGAACTTTTATTGAATTACCCTGTATGTTTTCTAGTTTGACATAGAACCACCTTGCCTGATCATTTTGATAACAACATGCTTTAATATTGAAATGAACAGTCAAGCCTAGTAAATATTGAAGATCCTGTTTATCAATTTTAAGTTGAATCTAAATATTGAAATAGTGTTGACTGCTTTACTTAGGCAAAGACAGGAGTGTGAAAATTGGAAAAAACAAAGATATATGTAGTAGACTAAAACAATAAGTTTAGAGTCTCTGAACTCCAGGGATTATAGGCTGCTTAAAATATCCCGGTTTAGGGATACTTTGATAAAATAGAAGTAAATAGGGGGAAAAAACTTTTTACTCACATTGACAATTTAACTGTTACTTGTGTGTATCAGTAGTTAAAATTTAAGCATAAGCAATATTGTGACCTGAAACACTTTGGGAAAGGAGGTTAAAGGGCATGTTTACCCCCAAACTAAAATACTATGTTAGTTAGAAGGTAAGAAGCGTTCATGTGGGTATCCTTCTTAAGCAGGTACAGCTGGGGAACCCTCACCCCCTACAGTACAGCTGTGTAGCACTCTATCCCCACAGTCAAACTAGCAAAAAGAGAAAAAATCTGCAGCACCCTGGATGCTCATATTTAAAATGTATTTTTTTTTTTAAAATGCTTGTGAAGGTTCTTATCATCCAGGTCATGGTATATCTGTTATACTGGAAGATGTTTCACTAGTCATCTGACTGGCTTTCTCATTTCAGACTTATACAAGAATCTGTTGACAATAAGTAACCTGGAAAGTCTCGATCAGCATATAACAGTCAGGTGTTAGAGACCTTCTGAATTCAAGGTCTTGATTGCATTGTGGCAAAGAGGTGTTATTAAAACTGTCCACAGTAAGGTGTCATAACAGCATTGTACATGGCAGACTGTTGATGTCAACCCCTCCCCCCCCACACACACACACCTCTATTCAGGCTTGGTTTATTTATTTTGACATAAATAGTTAATATACAGGTACATGGCTGAGTCCTGAGTCTAATTGAGTTCATCTCTTATAATTTGCTGTGGTCAGAATTAGGTGATTACGTCCGTTTTTGCATCGCAAAATAAGACACTCCACACTCCATTTTGAGCTCCTCTTATGGCCACTTACAATGCTCTGTTGAGTTTCACGCTAGGAGAAGTGCAAAATTTTACTTAAGGGGTATTGTAATTGGAGGGTTGCACAAAAACATTTGGAAACGGCACAGCCCTTGTAAAATAACTGCAAAATCCACATTAGCACATTATATTACATTGATATTGAATTTCCCTGATAGTTTACCTTTGCTTTAAGGCTCTTTTTGGCATTACAGCTACTTGATCACAATATTACATTGACCAAATATTTAAAGGAAGAGAAAAAAACTAACATCTGTTATTAAGTTTTCAACATACAAACAGCACCATGCCTTATTGGTGAAACTAAATAAAGGAAATCAAAATAGAAATATGGAAATTTGGTGCCATATCAAATAATTTACTCTTTAATGAATTGCATTGTACTTGGTTATTTAGGAACTTTCCTTCTATGAAAATATAATGTTTGGTTTTGGTAATCTAGAAGAACACAAATCTGTTATATTTAGCATTACATTATGAGGAAAAATAAAATAACATTTATTGAGAGAAATGTTGCTACGCCTCAGAATGATTTCAAGAAGAATTAATCAGGGGGGGGGGGGGGTAGAAGAGACATTTCTACATTATTATATTTAAATTTAGATTGCTAAATATTTCAGTCTCCCATATACTGAAATTAAACCTCCTGTATTTACAAGAGCTGAAAATTTGCAAAGCTAAATATAATAGATGCACTAGCGAGGGAGCTGAATTTTCTGGCTTGGCATGAAAAGGTTTTAATCTTGGATTGGTTTAGAAGTTATTTTAATAATTCTGCCAGAATAATTCAGGATTTGCATTAGAAATGATTCTTGCTATGTTTGATTAAAAATGTCCATGATTCATGAGGTTCTAAATTTATTTTTTGCTCTACATATAGCTGACTATGAAATTTTACTTTTAGGGCATAAAACCTTAAAGGAACTGGGTTTTATTTTTGTGTGATTTATATTGAATGAAAACAAAATAGCTTTAAACATTGTCAGTTCTTATTCCAAAGATGGTTAGTATTTAGAACTATCCACAGCATCCACAGCATGGTTGGTACAGAATTATCTGTACTGAAGAATGTAATTAGATTTACTGCCCAACACTAAATCAAAATTATCAATAATTTTCAAATGGAGATGATTTTCATTTTACTGCCTTGAGCTGTATCCTCTCTGTTGACTGAATTCCATTAAATGACATAAACTATATTCAGTCCATGTACATGGCTCCTATGCTCGAAAAGGTGTCAACCTGAACAACATTCTTACCTCATGAGATTCTGAAAAATTCATGTTCAATTGCTGACCTAAACTGCATGTACACAGGGTACTGACTGAATGTACATGTGACTCACCAGTTCTAACCTTATAATAGACAGTGATCAGAGCCAACATTCTTGTTGAATAAGCACAACTGGAAACATTAATCCTGAATATTTGTGAGCAATGATATATCGGATTGTGATAAAAAGCTGGCAAAACAAAGCTATATATATAATTGAATGAGAAAGTTGTTGCACTCAAAGGGTCTTTTTGAAAGGTTTATATCCAAACATTGTGAAGCAACGTTTCGGCTCTTGTCCTAGAGCCTTTATCAAGCCGAACCAGGCTTGATAAAGGCTCTAGGACACAAGGCGAAACGTTGCTTCACACTGTTTGCAAATACCGTATATATATTTGAGTATAAGTCGAATTTTTCAGGCTTTAAAGTTAGCCTGAAAACCTAACCTTGACTTATACTCGGGTCAAGTCCTAATTTAGATCCAAATTCTGCTATTGCGGATAGTAACCAGTAGGTGGCGCTGTGTTAACCTGCATAGAAAGTTACAGGAGCTGATCTGCCTTTACACTTCCTGCTTCCTGTAGTCTGGCTGCTGGACTCACTCAGCACTGTCACTGCTCATCTGGATGCTGTAAATCTGATGGGTCTCCTCAGTTTGGGGCAAAAAACAGCTGCTAGTTCAGTGCAAATGACAACTTGAAACTACAACTCTCATGTGACATTTTTAACTATTGGGGTCAGAGAGTCCTTTACTATATGGGGGTCAGAGTGCCCTTTACTATATGGGGTCAGAGGGCCCTTTACTATATGGGGGTCAGGAGAATTGTAAATAATGGTAAGCTTAATTAAAAGATTACTGAACCTTGCCACTCCACATGTTTAGAAACTGCAACTCCCAGCAACAAAGCATGCTGGGAGTTGTAGTTTCCAAAACATCTGGAGTGCCAAGGAATTGGGGGTTACTGGTACTGGATTTGGCTATTACTGTATGGGATTCATGTATGAGAATTCTGCTGTCCATTTAAAGGGCAACTAATTTCTACCCTCGACTTATACTCGAGTCAATCAGTTTTTACTAATTTTTCAGGTAAAAATAGGTACCTCGGCTTATACTCGGATCAACTTATACACGAGTATATACGGTAAGCCTTTTCCAAAAGACCCTTTAAAGGGCAACAACTTGTCTCATTCAATTGTCTATTGGAACTGTACTTCACCTGGGCAAGTATATTATTTTATGTGAGTGCCTACATCTAATTATATATATTCCTGTTTTGGAATTTCGCATAGTATTTTTGAGAATTCTTGACATAAAGATTTTTATGTTAGCAAATTCTTGATTGTTCTCTAATTATCGAAAACCATTAAGCGGTCCTGGCGAATTTATATATTTATTGTATTTTGTATACAGCACAACACTTTCCGCCAAACGGTCCTGGTGTTGGTACTAATGGGAATCAGCTACTTACCCCAAATATACAAAGCAGTATGGTATCGCACCCAGGTCTTGCAATCATATATAATATATATTCAGCATTTATTAAAACATATGTATCACATAATGCAATGTTTCGGAAACATTATATCCTTTTACCAAGCATAATCAGACCAATAAGTAACAGGCATCCATTTATAGGGAATACTAGGATAACAAGTATATAAAAGGCCAATTAGCCCAGACCTAGGGAAGGTATAATTCCTAAATTTATTGAAGGCAATGTATCAACACAGACTCATACTTAACAAGAACACATGCAAATCATAATCTCTGTTTAACACAATTGGCCACAAAGTATCTAATTTATGGATCAAATAATATTTTCTTTGTTTGAGTCTCAGTTCTCTATTACTTCCTCTTGGAAGTTTATTTACTTGTTCCAATACACAAAATGTAATTTTATTTTCTTTGTGTCCTGCCTCCATGTAGCGTTTAGGTACAGGTAATTATACATCCAAAAGCTTGAATACAAATTTGATTAAAAAGGCTTGAGAAGGGTGGAAAACCACGAAAAACATTGTCTATCTATCACTTGAAATAGCCACTAAGGGCAAATAACATTGATTCTGGCAGCTGCATGGTTAAGGATAACTATCGTGTATGAAGTTTTTTTTTTTAATACAGTTAAAATGTAAAGCACTTGGGACAGGGATATAGGTTATGTAATTCCTACCTCCCAATATTGTTTCTGTGAGGAGCACCAGCCCAAAGAAATTTGATTCCGCCAGGTCTTCCTCCTGGCTACAGCACTAACTTTAATACTGGGCTAGTCCAGGACTAACCTGGCAAATGAAAACTGTACATGGTGTAGCTACTCAAGAAACAATGTTGTGAGGTAGGAATAACCAATCCAACCTCCCTGCCCCAGGTACTTTCCAGCTTTAAAAAGTGACATTTAAAGTATAGTTATCCTTTAACTTCTGTGTTACCCACACAGCTGTCGCAAGCTAGTAGTTAAAGTCACGCTAACCTATATTACATATATTAGCTCAACTTTAACTCACTGTAAGAGTGCTGCAGCTCCCTGTCTAAATTTAATGTCCAATGTTTAGTTAGGGAGTTAAGCAGGTCGTGTTTAGCTTTAGGTCTGCACACTGTGCAATAGGCTGTAGGTTGAAACAACTGGTTTTAATGCAAACAATGCTTTAGTGTTGAAATTTCTTTATTGACAGTTGATAGACCTCTGATCCACACAAGTCCTGGCTAAATGAAACCCAGCAAGATCATGCAGCCCTTGTAAGCACTGCAAAGCTGGTCCATTGGTCAAGTCTTGGATACAACTGGGGGCTGGGCAAACCAGATCAGCAAATTAAACTAAAGCTAGGTAAACACGATTCAATAATTCTATCTGACCGACCGAAATTTCAGTGTTTCGGTCGGTCGGGGCGAATTATTGCATGGTTCCTGGTGGCGGCCAAATTGGTCGAACGATTGATCGGACAGGTCGGGAAAATCACAATTTTCATATCAAAGTGATAGATGTAACACTCGGGCTACGGGCAGTTTATCTGCAACTGGCATGTTTATTCACATGTGCAACACAACATGTTTCGAGCCTCACAGGGCCCTTTCTCAAGTGTGAGCCCTGTGAGGCTCGAAACATGTTGTGTTGCACATGTGAATATACGTGCTGATTGCAGTTAAATTGCCTGTTGCCCGAGTGTTACCTCTATCACTTTGATATAAATAGTGTGGTCTATACTATGCTATTAAAAAGATGGAAGCATATATAGATGTGACCGAATTGCCACTCACCAACTGTGGGGAATACCACTGTTTACAGTTCGGAAAATCACAACTGATTGTGCGGTCCTCTATGGACCAAACGATCGGTTGTGCCTAACTGTCGGACGCGGCTTCTTTTGCTGTGACCAACAGTCCTTCCTCCTGGCAGACTGGTCGAAAGCCTCAAACTGTCGGTCAAGAGGAAGGATTGTATAGTGTGTACCCACCTTAAAGCTTGCCAGCAATGAGAGGTAATCCAGGGGTGAGAACCTAATGGTTTACATCCCCACCCTTTTAACCCTTTCCCTGCCACAGATCGTATATTCACGATCTGTGCAGTGTATACTCAAACTGCCACAGATCGTGAATATACGATCTGTGGCTTCCCCCCTCCCAAAATTTTTTTTCCCCCTGCTAGGGGCCATCGGGGGGCAGCATTCAACTGCCCCCCTAGCCCCCTCGATCCCCCCTCGGTTTGGTCTAAATCCGAGGGGGGGATCGGGAGATATCCCTACCTTTAGAGGCATCAGCTGGTCCCACGTGGAGAAGCAGAGGAGAGCCGTCTTCATTCCGGAAAGGGAGACCCCGGTGAAGCAGGAAGCTGAGTGATGTCACCGGGGTCTCCCTAAGAGAGGTAAGATGCTGCCCCTGGTGTTCCAGTGGAGGTACTGCAGCATGATCTATGGAGATCATGCTGCAGTCCCTAAGTATAGTACAAGCTGTCAAGCTGAGAGCTTTTACTATACATTTGTGAATGGAACTCAAAGTTCCATTCACAAATAGGATTTTTTCTAAGTCTTTGCTACTTAGCGAAGACTTAGAAAAAAAATGGGGACAGAGATCAAAATTTGGTGATCACTTCTGATCACCAAATTATTGATCTTTGCCAATGAATGAAAAATCACTTCCTGGAAAATGATTTCCGGAAAAGTGATTTTTCCGATCGGATTTCGAATTGGAAAACGGGCATTTATGCCCGTATTCCAAGTTCGGTATCATTCCCTAAGATGATTTGATGATCATCTTTGGGAATGATCCCCCAAAAAAAGGGGAAATGCACACAAAAAAAATCTTAAAGTGATACACACACCTTTTTTTTTTTTTTTACCCTAAAACTATAAATTAGCAAACAACTTTGTCTTCTCCAAGCTTCCCAATGTCCCCGGTGATATCGGTAAAGTAAACGCGTATCATTTATTTGTTGGATTTCAAGGGAAACTAAGCCTATTTTAGTAGGAAATTTTGCAGAGGTACCAAAAAAAGACCGTATTGATTTTTTAGGATCAATAAAGTGTGCAAAAACTTGTGTGACTCTCCGTACTTACTGGTTTTCCACTAAAAGGGGGAGTGGGGATAGGGGTGGGGGAGTGGGTTGTGGCGTTTTTTAATTTTTTCTTGTAATTGCAATTGCGCATGGATCCCATTTGAGCTAGTTGGTGGCCCCGTCTCTGTTTGCACCCACCCTTATGGCATACCGTTTGATTCAGGACATGTGGGAGATTGCCGTTTAGTGGGTTTTTTACTTGCCAAGTGGGTTTAGGTAGGATTTCAACCATTGAGTCCTCTTATTTTATTTTTCCACAAAATCTCCTAAAAGCACGGAGTTCTATGGATAACAGCGCCTGGAATTCTTAATGTATATACGAAAAGCATGATACTACAACGTAGCGAAGGTGTGTAGCTTCCAAAAATATATATTTTGTGGGGGGTATTTCCAAGTTGATTAGGCTGTTCAAATTATAGAACACTTTGATTTTTTCTTGTAATTGGACTTGTGCATGCGTCCAATTTGAGCAGTTGGTGGCCCCGTTTCTGTTGCACCACCCTTTGGGCATCCATTTGATTCAGGACATGTGAGGAGTTGCGTTTAGTGGGTTTTTACTTGCCGAGTGTGGTTTAGTAGGATTTCAACCATTGAGTCCTCTTATTTTATTTTTTCACAAAATCTCCTAAAAGCACGGAGTTCTATGGATAACAGCGCCTGGAATTCTTCTGTATATACGAAAGCATAGATACCACACGTAGCTGAAGGTGTGTAGCTTCCAAAAATATATAGTTTGTGGGGAGAATTTCCATGTTTCGGGACTGTTTTCTTAGAAAAAGTGTAGGCTGTTCAAATTACAGAGCACTTTGATTCTTTCTTGTAATTGCATTTGTGCATGCGTCCCATTTGAGCTAGTTGGTGGCCACGTCTCTGTGTGCATCCACGCATATGGCATACCGTTTGATTCAGAACATGTGGGAGATTGATATTTAGTGGGGGGGGTTTATTTGCGGGGGGCATTTCAAAGTTTTGGGGCTGTTTGAAATTACAGAGCACTTTGATATTTTTCTTGTAATTACACTGGTGCATGCGTCCCATTTGAGCTAGTTGGTGGCCACGTCCCTGTGTGCATCCACGCATATGGCATACCGTTTGATTCAGGGCATTTGGAAGATTGATAATTGACAAGTTTTTTTTACATGACATGGAAATTTGCCATGATTTTTAACTTTGAATTGTATTCTTATAAATTTTTCCTGAAAATCTGGTAAGAAAGCGAAATTGTACACAAAACTGCACCCACACCATTGGTGGTATGCATAAAAGAATCACACCATTGTGTAGCTGAAGGTGTGTAGAGTCCAAGAATATATAGTTTTGGGGGGTATTTCTAATATAGAGGGGTGTTTAGTCTGACAAATCTGAAGACGAGGAATAGGGGAGAATCCCCACCGCCAATTGAGATTTAGGCAACGTTGTTGAGCATGCACAGAGGTTTTGGCATGATTCTCTACCTTTTGAAGTTGTTTTTGTTCATTTTTTTCAGACAAATGCGACTTCTATGAAGAACTGCGTCCACACCATTGATGGTATGAATGAACAAACCACAGTGTTACATAGCTGAAGTTGGTAGATTCAGGAATATATAGTTTGTGGGGTTTTATTTCTAAGTTACGGGGGTGTTTGTGGAAAAAACTGCAGACTGTCCGAATTCGGAATTGGCTAAATATTTTCGCTGTTTCTGAGCCATCGTGCATTGTCTCACTTGTGGCTTTTCGCTTCACGTCCGCGTGTGTAACCACACTATGGCATACCGTTTGATTCAGGACATTTGGGGAGATGTGAATTTTAGTATAACTTTTTTTTTACATCCATGAGGTTTTGGCATTATTTCTCACCTTTGAAGTTGTTTTTTGTTCATTTTTCAGACAAATGCGAACTTCTATGAAGAACTGCGTCCACACCATTGATGGTATGAATGAACAAACTAACGTGTTACAAGCTGAAGGTGTGTAAGATTTCAGGAATATATAGTTTGTGGGGTTATTTCTAAGTTACGGGGGGTGTTTTTGTGGAAAAAAACTGCAGACTGTCTGAATTCGGAATTGGCTAAATATTTGCTCGCCGTTTCTGAGCCATCGTGCATTGTCTCACTTTGTGGCTTTTCGCTTCCACTCCGCGTGTGTACCACATAATGGCATAACCGTTTGATTCAGGACATTTGGGAGATTGATTTTGGTACTTTTTTTTACATTTCATGGTTTGGCATGATTTCTACCTTTTGAATGGTTGTTTGATGTTCATTTTTTTGAAAATCTGGTAAAATGTGCAACTTCTACGAAGGAACCTGCGCCACACCATTGATGGTATGAATGAACGAACTACAGCGTTACATAGCTGAAGGTGTGTAGATTTCAGGAATATATAGTTTGTGGGGGTATTCTGAGTTGGGGGGGTTTTGTGGAAAAACTGCAGACTGTTCAAATTACTAAACTGGCAAATTTTTTTTTGCTGCTACTGACATTGGCACTGGGTCACGCTGGGTTAGTGGTAGCCGTCTCTGGGACACCCATGAATGTGGCATACACATTTTATTCGGGAGGGGTTAGGCTTTCATATTTGAGATGTGTTTGAACTTTCCTGCACAGTTTTTTAGCTGAAATTCGCATTTGATTTTGTCTCTGATTTCAGTTGAGGAAAAAAAAGGAAAATGTGAGAAAACAACTTACAATTGGACAAAGATCGCGTCCGGGTATCGCATTTTGATCGAAACTAACCTCACTCATAAAATCCTGGGCGGGTGTGTAGTTTCTTCAAACATACTCACTTTGTGGGGATATTTAGTTACATTTGGAAGATTTCTATGTTAACTGTCAGTAGTGGTTATACATTTTTAATTTGGTAATATTCTAGAAGTGTTGCAGTGAAGTTTGGGGGGTCTCCTGTACAGAAGAGTGGGGTACTCTACATATACGGATCCGTGTACTCGGGTATCTGCGCTTTTTAGAAAACAGTAAGATTTTTGTGCGTAACCTTAGAATAAGTAAAGGATTAAAAATCGTGATAAACATGATTTGCAAATTTTTCATTTTTTTTACATTTTTACCATATTCCAGTAAAATTTCCAGAAAAGAAATTACAAAATTCTGTTACCATGTTTAAGTCACCTTGTGTGAAAAAACACATGTATAATATCCTATTTACGCAAGGTAACCTACTGTAAAATTAGTCTAACAGCGATTTGGGGAGGGCAAAATCCTGAAAATTCTTCTGGCAGTTAACGCAAAAAAAAATGAAAATCTCCTGGCAGTGAAAGGGTTAAACAATGATTTTAGCTCTCTATTTACCAATATTTTGTTATCTAATAGGTATGTAAGGTATGTAAGTCAAAACTACTAGTTCCACATATTTTTGAAATGATAAAACTTAATTATCTCAGTGTTTCTTATCTGCACTCATCCAAACAATATTGTTTTCAGGTGCCTCCAGGTATTATGGTTCCATTTTCTACCTATTAAAATATTCCATATATAGAGAGGACCCAGGCACTCTGTGTATTTAGTATTATTCTTAATTCAACTTTTCAACACTTGAAATGTGATTGCCTTCCTCAGGGATAAAAAAAAAACCAATATGTAAAGTGCATAGTGTCTACATACTTTTATCCAAGCATCACCCGTGAATGGGCTTTTTTAACAAGTGGAAAATATGTATATTTTATTATATATAGTTTTAACGAATGTAGCTTGCGCAAAACCCGACAATGCCCACTCATGTTTGAGAAGTGTTTTAACAAGTTTTGGTGATAGTAACATGTTCCCCAGACCATTTCCCAGGTGCCACAACCATTTACAATAAGTTACCATTGTTAGTTTAGCTGTAAATCATCCGGACTTTTTGAACTGTCACTCCCCCATTGACTTTAATGGGTCCAAATTCGAACTTTTGAACTTCAGTAAAAGTTTGAAAGTGGACCGAACTTTATGAAGTTCGTCCATATCTAATGGCTTGTTTGAAAGCTAGAATCATGGCCAATAACATATAAAATTATAGTTTTAGGGGTGACATTCCCTTTAAAAGATAAGTGCATTGTAAAATCAAGTTATGTTGATTTGGAAGCTGCAGCTTTAAAAATACTGTTGCCATTTTTGTTTTAACTTATGCCCTTCCAGAGCCTAGCTTTGTGCCTTTAAAGTTGCTGACATCTTGTTACTGGTTTGCTGAATGTTAAGCTCCGCCCCTCTGAGATTTCCTCTGCTTTCTCCTGCTTGAGCCTCAAACAGTAATGCCTGTGAGTTCCGTGCACTCTCCTGCTTGAGCCTCAAACAGCAATGCCTGTGAGTTCCGTGCACTCTCCTGCTTGAGCCTCAAACAGCAATGCCTGTGAGTTCTGTGCATTCTCCTGCTTGAGCCTCAAACAGCAATGCCTGTGAGTTCCGTGCACTCTCCTGCTTAAGCCTCAAACAGCAATGCCTGTGAGTTCCGTGCACTCTCCTGCTTGAGCCTCAAACAGTAATGCCTGTGAGTTCCGTGCACTCTCCTGCTTGAGCCTCAAACAGCAATGCCTGTAAGTTCCGTGCACTCTCTTTCTTGAGCCTCAAACAGTAATGCCTGTGAGTTCCGTGCCCTCTCCTGCTTGAGCCTCAAACAGTAATGAATGTGAGTTCCGTGCACACGGAACTCACAGGCATTACTGTTTAAGGCTCAAGCAGGAGAAAGCAGAGGAAATCTCAGAGGGGTGGAGCTTAACATTCTGCAAACCAGTAACAAGATGTCAGAAACTTTCAAGGCACAGAGGTAGGCTCTGGAGGGCATAGGTAAAAAAAAATATGGCAACAGCTTCCAAATGAACATAACTTGATTTTACAGTGCACTTATCCTTTAATAATAATAAAAGGTCAATGATTTGGTCCAATAATTAGTTACATTTGCATGATCATAAACATGTTACTAAAACCTGTATATTTATGTTAACATCTGGACAGATTGTATGTTATTATATGAGACATTGGAATGTCCATTGATTATTCATTGATCGGTAGCACTTATTTATTTGTAATTTGCTTGAAGGATAAGTGCACTGTAAAATCAAGTTAAGTTCATTTGGAAGCTGCAGCTTTAAAAATACTGTTGCCATAATTTTTTTTACCTATGCCCCTCCAGAGCCTAGCTTTGTGCCTTGAAAGTTGCTGACATCTTGTTACTGGTTTGCTAAATGTTAAGCTCCACCCCTCTGAGATTTCCTCTGCTTTCTCCTGCTTGAGCCTCAAACAGTAATGCCTGTGAGTTCCGTGCACTCTCCTGCTTGAGCCTCAAACAGCAATGCCTGTGAGTTCCGTGCACTCTCCTGCTTGAGCCTCAAACAGCAATGCCTGTGAGTTCTGTGCATTCTCCTGCTTGAGCCTCAAACAGCAATGCCTGTGAGTTCCGTGCACTCTCCTGCTTAAGCCTCAAACAGCAATGCCTGTGAGTTCCGTGCACTCTCCTGCTTGAGCCTCAAACAGTAATGCCTGTGAGTTCCGTGCACTCTCCTGCTTGAGCCTCAAACAGTACTCAAAAAAAGGGACTTCTACATTTAAGACTAAACAATATATTTTTTCTTTACTGTATACTCGTTTTGAATGACTGCACTGTGTTTCATATAACATGCAAGCATATACAGTTTGCTTTTTTTTGAGTATGTATGTCTTATCTGGACCCTGCAATTTTAACACAACTAGAAACAAGTAATCACTAAGGTGACTGTTGTATTCAGTTAGATCAACTGGACATACAGTTTAGTCCTTGAAGACGTTTCGCTAGTCATCCGACTGGCTTTCTCAATTCAAAATGACTTGTAAAAGAATCTGTTGGCAATTAAGTACCCTGGAAAGTCCCAATTAGCATATAACAGCCAGGTGTTAGGGACCTTCTGGTGCAAGGTGTGATTGCATTGTGGCTAAGAGATATTATAGGAACTGCCCAGGGTAAGGTGTCAAAACAGCATTGTACATGGCAGACAGTTGGTGTTGACACCCCCCACCCACACATCCCCACACACCTCTAGGCTTGGTTTATATATTTTCACATAAATGGCCTTCTTGACACCTCTCTTCAACCAGTCCTGTTCCTTTGCCAAGATACAGATATATGGCTAAGTCCTGACCCGAGGAGTTGACTCTTTTGTGCTGAGCCATACGTTGGTGCAGTTGCTGTTTGGTCTTCCCCACATCCAAAAAAAGCACTCTTCACTGCAATGCACTGCACATATTATGTCGCTCTTCTTATGTTTCGATATTGGGTCTTTTGGATGTACCAATTGCTGCCTCAGTCTGTTGTTTGGTTTAAATCAGACAGGGAAACAGTGTTTCTTTGGAAATTCTTCTTAATTTCGTGGAGACCCCTGCTACATATGGGATGACCATGTTCTTTCTCCTGTCTTGCTTGCCCCCTTCACTCATGGTATTCATGTTCTTTTATTTCCTTCTACCCCTTTTTGACAAAGGCCCAATCCAGATATCCACAAGTTTTAAGGGCTCCTCTGAGATGTTTAATTTCTTTAGACTTCTCCTCTGTGCTAGTGGGGATGTTCCCTGCTCTGTGTTGCAGGGTTCTGATGATATCCAGCTTGTGATCTAAATGGTGGTGGGAGTCAAACATCAAATACTGGTCTGTGTGGGTTGGTTTTCTGTAAACCTCTTCTTCCAGTTTACCATTCTCCCTGACCTCTACCAGCAGTCCAAGTAAGCCAGTGTGGTGCTTTGTACCTCTTCCCTTGTAAAGTTGATGTTTTGGTCTAAAGCATCAATATGTTCCGTAAAGGCTTTTACTTCCTTCTGGTGTATTCCTAGGTGTCATCCACATATCTGAACCAGTGGCTGGGTGCAATGCCCTTGAAAGTATTAAGAGCCTGTGTTTCAACTTCCTCCGTGTAAAGGTTTGCCACGATGGGTTGAACTGGAGATCCCATAGCAGATCCATGTTTTTACTTGTAGAACATATCCCTATATTTGAAATAGGTGATATTCAGGCATAAGTCCAGTAGGGAACACACATGTTCTGGGTTAAGATCTGCTGGTAAGGGTGATGTCTTGGCCTAGCTGTTTTCCTACCATTTTAACAGCCTCATTGGTTTCTTCTGTGCTGAGTATTTCTTGTAAAAGTCTTTCTGAATTGAGAAAGACAGTCGGATGACTAGCAAAACATATTCAAGAACTAAATTTTTAAGTCCAGTTGATCTAACTGAATACAACAGATATACCATGACCTGGGTGAATAAGAACCTTCACATGCTAAGGTGACTGTTTCTAATAACATGGAAATTTGCAACTGCAAATTTAAATGGGCTTTGTAATTGATGCTAATGCATGGAGACACTGTAATTATTTTCACAGCCAACCTTAAAGCTATTGGTTAATACAGCGCTAATCACCCATGTGACTTTACTCCATAAGTAATGTCACAGAGGACATTATTTCTCAATGTGACAATCCTTGATAGTTTCAAGAAAACAGTGTTTTAGATTCCATTGATGTCAATATGACATAATATGTGACAGTATTAAACTTCCTTCTAAAGCAAAATATCTACAATGAACTAAATAAGTGAAATTAAAGTAATAAAGGTAACTTAGGGAAGCAGATATTCAATCCAGTTGTCCTTTAAATCAATGGGATTTAAAGGACAATGGTACTTACCTCCCAAGGAACTTATATTGCCACCACTGCTACCTAGACACAGGTCTACTCCCTGAACAAAAACCTTGTTTCCTTCACTTAATTGTACTCACAATTACTTTAATTGTAACCATGATACTGGAGAGCAGGTATGAGTTTAGATATCTCATTTCATCTAAGTGCAACTAAGTGAAGGAATCTCACTGTACGCTAAATTTGAGACAATCATGGTGGAGCAGCCAGAGAATTTTGACATTATAACTAAGGCTGGTCCAATTCTGTGTTTTCCTGTGGCATGACTCCATATCAGCAGCCATGTCCCAATTACTGCAGCAAAGAGTCTTCTGTCTACTGCTCCAGTTCTCATCTAAAGGCTTTATATATAGTAAAAAAAAAAAAAGTTGGGAGAGCAAACTGACACCTGGGTTGAAATGAGGAATCCATTCGCCTCTGAGCTAGTGGGGATGTTCTCAGCTCTGTGTTGCAGGGTTCTGATGACACCCAGCTTGTGATCTAAAGGGTGGTGGGAGTCAAAAATCAAATACTGATCTGTGTGTGTTGGTTTTCTGTAAACCTCTACTTCCAGTTTACCATTCTCCCTGACTTCTACCAAGCAGTCCACGAAAGACATTTTGTTGTTTTGTACCTATTCCCTTGTAAATTTGATGTTTTGGTTTACCACATGTTGATGTGTTGATGTGTGAGAGCTTGTACTTCCTTCTGGTGGATTTTAACCCAGGTGTCATCCACATATCTGAACCAGTGGCTGGGTGCTATGCCCTTAAAGGTTTTGACACCTTACTCTGGGTGTTCCTATAACACCTCTTAGCCACTATCCAATCACGCCCTTAATACTTGGCTATGATATGCTAATTGTGATTTTCCAGGGTACATAATTGCCAAAGATACTTGTACAAGTCATTCTGAATTGAGAAAGACAGTCGGATGACTAGCGAAACGTCTTCAAGAACTACATTTCAAGTCCAGTTGATCTAATTGAATACAACAGATATACCATGACCTGGATGAATGAGAACCTGCACAAGCAATGTATAATACACCTTTAAAAATGGCAGAAAATCAGGGCTTCTTTACATTCACTTCCATATTCGATTCAGTAAGCTGATGCTTTGCATTTTGTTTTTTACATGTTTGGTACAATAGTTTTCTATGTTTTTTTCCTTTTTACATGATGATCTATTAAAACGAAATTTGACCTCCAAATATTCTGAAGGGGGGAGCTGGGACATGTGGCAAAACCTGTTGTTTATGTAAGTCTGTCCTGAGGAAGATGAATACGCACCTGAAAACAATTTGGCTTCATCTGCATAGCTTTAAACCTTCCTGTCCTGGCACAGTCAGTCTTGGAGGCACCCCAACTCCAAACCCCCCTTGCTTTTCAGCACTTATGGCAACGTTATAATGGTAGCTTTTTGACCGAATTAGTGTAAAACCCAAACTACCCAATAATGTATTATCAGGTAAGTGAAGGTTTAACACCAATTTTGTGGTGGCAATGCCATTTCCAAACATTTTTGAAAATACCACAGCTTAACTAATGTAGAAAAGGCTAAGTTAAGTTTTTACTGCAGTACTGTAAAGTACCCAGTACCGTGAAGCAGTAAATCTAGCATCAGGTATGAAGTGTGTCTAGGATAATATCAGCAGCCCATTAACATTTTAATAAAGCAGTTTTTCTCTTTATTAATTGTGCTGCAATGTAATACTGTGTTATACTGTCCAAAGTCTGGACCTGTAAGCTCCCTGCCCAACTCCACACCAAACCCAGCCTGGCCCTCACTCAAACAGGACAATCAGGGAGTAAAGATAATGAGTTCATTTATTTCCATTAATATATATATATATATATATATATATATAATGAGTAACTATATGAAAAATGTGTAAGTTATAGTTGGAATTCAGCTCTTATCAGTAGGATCATCCCTATATTTTGTATATGTTGTATATTTAAAAATTAGTAATAATATTATTACAAAGACCTTCATTAATGTTTTGTTCTTTTCCTTTAAAAAAAAAAAAAAAAAAAATACATGTTCAAAGTCAATGGAAAATAAACTAGGTAGATCGCATGACTCCCAGAATCCCTTATCCACATCCGAATAACTGCTAACATTGCTCTTTTAACATAAGGCTGGGAGGCAGATATAAAGGAGGTTGCAATATCACTAAGAGAATGGGACTTTGCTGTTACACGCACTGACTCTCCTGCTATCACAATCCTCCCTCGTCATTTATAGACTGCATTGCGACACTACCAAGGTGACCCTGCATTAAAATAATTGAAAGGCAGAAGCTGTAATGATTTCAGCTTGTTCCGTTTTTGGCTTCTAATACAGAGGTAGAAGTGTTTTGTAACAGCTGTAAGGGAAAGTACAGCTCCCAAGAGCACAATATATTTAATACCCAAGTAAACATTAATAACACAGGCTGGCTGTGTTTTTGTAACTCGCGAAGAGATGTGGGTCTGCTCATAAAACAAACTGTTCACGGCTTTTCTTCTGAAATATGCATGTCCGGGGATTCCGAGCAGTGGGCAGTTTTACTGTCTAGATGGATGAAGAGAGATATGTATGTGTACCTCTATATATATAGTCAAATAAATTTAATGTTAATCCTTTAACCACTTGGCTGCCAAAAGAAACTAACAGTGTATCACAAAGTGTAATGAGGCAGAAGTATGTTTTTAGAGCTTCTCATTAAAACGGCTACCTCCATTAACTTCTCACATCCTAAGATTCTCTTTTAATATGTGCTGCTTTTTTTTCATGTCGAGACATGCATTTTCTTGTTTCTAATCTCCATGGCAACATAATAAGTCCAATTCTTAAAAACACATTTTAACGAGGAATCATGATATTCTCCAGTGTAGCTTTTTCTTTAAGTCTAATGTTCTCAATGTAAAAATTGCAATAAGATAAGGCATTTTCTAAGTAGCTAATCAACAAATCATGTCACTCACAGAAGGTTTTCAGTATTAAGTTACAAGATCAATGTAAGAATTCTATAGTAGAGGTGGCACAAGACTCATTGACACCCTACATTTAACCATCATCCATTGCACACACCTAGAAAACCTTCTTACGATATGCAACTCTCTATTACCCACTTTCATTCTGGAGGACTGAGAGCCTACCAGAATATATTAGAACAGGGACAGAAGCCATAATCTCATAATTTCTCCTTCTTTTACTCTGAATCTAAATGTTCAAAATGTCCTGGATTAATGGGGATCCATAGTTGCCTGAATTACTGGTGGGACCTTCATATTAGACACAGTCGTTACGAATGTTTAATAGAGATGGACTAGAACTCGAACTTTTCTAGTTCGAACGGACTCTGACTTCTCGAACTATCCCAGACTCGGATTTTCGATATTTTCTGGACTTTCGATAATTATCGAATTTTCGAACGTTTGAGGCGTGCGAATATGCGAGTAAAATGTCTATTATACCAATAAGTGAGCAAATATCGAATATTGAATCTGCGAGTAAAATGTCTATTATACCTATACGGAGTAAATATCGAATTCTCGAATCCGCGAGTAAAATGTCTATTGTACCTATACGCGAGTAAATATCAAATATCCAATCCCCAAGTAAAATGTCTATTATACCAATACGCAAGTAAATATTGAATTCTCGAATCCGCAAGTCGTTCATGGGATAATTATCGAATGTTCAAATTCGAGAGCTCGAAAGTAGCACGTGTGAGAGTAAAACCCCCTAAACAAATGGCAGACATCTCTCTCACTCTGTCAGGGAGATTAAATAAAAGTTCTTATCATTAAAAATGGAGCTAATTGTTAGCTTTCAAATTTTAAAGGGCTACCCCCAAAACTATAATTTAACCCACTACTGGCCCCACTATGTAGTGTTGATAAATCCTTACCTTACATCCCTGCTCCAAATGGCTGCCCTGCAATGTCGTTGAAGAGCAGGAGTCTAGCTGTGTCCCAAAAGGTTTCTGACTCTAACCTCTCCTCTGGGAGAATTCTGTCATGCACAGTGAATGCTCTCCCTCCCTCTAGATGCCGCTTGTCTCTCCTATCCCCTAACTTTTAACCCCTTTGCTGTAGTCCCTATCACACCCCAACCACTATGTATATTTGAAAAAAAAAAAAAGATCCTAACATTACTTAGTTTCCTTCATTCCCCCGGCGTTCTGTAATGCCGGCAGCCGTGTCTGTGATTGACTGTCTCTCAGCCAATCAAGGACGCGGATGTAGGTCCGGCCCCCTGATTGTAGTTCCAGGGCTGAGATTACAGCGCCGGGGGAATGAAGGAAAGTAAGTAATGTTAGGATAGTTTTTTTTATCAAATAAACATAGTGGTTGGGGGTGGGATAGGGACTACTACAACATATAAAAAAAGTATTTTGAGGGTGGGCATGCCCTTTAAATAAGATCTGATTGGTTGGGGCAAAATAAGCACCATTTTTAATAATAAGAACTTTTATTGAATCTCCCTGACACTTTTTCTTTCTGATGTAGCCTCTTTCTTTCCCTGTTCTTAAAGGGGAACTGTGGTCCAAAAATTACTTTAGGTAAATTGCTAGGAATTGCTCTCCTGAGAATTTTTGCAATTTATTTTCATTGTTTATTTTGCATAGTTTTGAAGATATTTACATTTATGTGTGTGATATGGCAGCAGCATCACCAGGTCCCCTGCACTTCCTGCTTCCTGCTCTGAAATCATGTCAGTCAATCTGCCCTGTGTCTCCTCCTCCCCTTTGTAGCTCCATGGTCCCTCCAGTTGCAGCCCCCCCCTTGGCCCATTCTCTTACAGACCCAAGTGGCCCCGCCCACTCATGGGTGCCAAAGCCCCGCCCACTCATGGTTGTCTAAGCCTCACCCACTCGCTGGTGCCGTGGGCCACTCACCCTACAGAAAACTCTGTGGAAACAGTCTTTTCAGGCAGAGTGAGAGTTTTCACATAGTGGGAAAGAAGGGCTGTAGATTCCCTTACCTACTCTGTCAGGACTTCACACAGCGGAGAGGAGGAGAGACTTCCTGTCTCCCTCACACACTGAGGGACTCCGAGGCTGTACTCGCTGGCGGCACTGTGCAGAAGAAACCTTAGGAATGTCACATATCAGCCTCCCACCCATTAACTTTCTGGTCAGTCATTTCTTAATATCTTGGGCTGTGGAGCATGTAGAAAGGTGGTTAATGGCTCATTTTAAAGGTAAGAAACTGGCCTTTCATTTCAACTTGTATGGAGGCCACAGTCCCCCTTTAATTACATTTTGCTTTGTGATGGGACAAAGTTTCAACTTTACTAATAAATAAATGTGTTGTTTCCTCTTTATCATTACCCCATCACAAGTTTAAGGTGCTGTACTTTATTGTGTATATTCATGTTTAAAGTAAAGGATTGTATCATTACCTGTGCCTTGTTTATGTTTATTTAAATTTGGGCTTATACATTTACGGGGCAATGCACCGAGCGCCTCTATCGGCAACCCGGTGCAAACAGCCCGGCGATGTTATAAAGCGACAACGGCGCTCGGAACATCGCTAGCTGGCGATTTTCTATTCTGGCATTTTTAACGCCCGCTATGATAATCTTTTCTGTTATGTATAGTTTTGCTGTTGCTGTAATAGTGACTGATGGTATGTGCATGGTGCATGGTGGAAAATCCCCGCTACCAATGTTGCCTCATTGGGGGACTGCTGGACTGAACTTGAGCAAATCAAGTACTGGATTGAAGTTATGCAGCAACACAAACACATTAGAGTAAAGTTTGTTCAGTGTACTATTCCTTTAAGGTCCTTTTTGGCAGATCTGTCTTATACTTGCAGGCCCAACCTGGGACTCCCATTTCTATTTTGTAACAAATCAACTAGCTTTTGTCTGTATGCATTTCTGTACTTTCTATATTTATACCTCATTTCTTTCCACCCTCTTTCTAATGGAGGATGGAAGTGCTACCAGTTGTTCTTATTATCGTTAATGGAAAGTGGTCAAGGCATGTTTCACAAGACATGCTAGTGCTTAGATAAACTGACTTCTACAATGTGGTTAAATGTGAGCCTGTCATTGAGTAGATCTCAGGAACCTCCATCAATAATTTCTCAGTAGGCAAACTGGGGAATTATATTTATGACTAATGCAAGACCCAAGAAAAAAAAAACCATAGCATGTTTAAAATAACCATGTCCCTGTTTTAGGCAGTTTAACACTGTACTTTATTGTATTATCATTTATTAAAGAACCATAACTATTAAGATTCTAGGTTAATTTTTGCATCCAAATACATTTCCAGACTAGAGATGGGATCCGGGTCCAAATCAGACCTGGATCCAACACAGAACCCTAGGGTTCCGAAATCCGAATGATCCGTCCGAATACGAATGGATCGTTCGGATTTCGGGACTTTGCAGCCTACTTTCTATAGTTATCAAACGTTTGTGGATTATCAAAAATAGCCGACAATCCTCGAAAATATGATTGGAAATTTGAAAGTAGTCTCCGATCATATTTTCGGAGTTTATCAAATGTTTGAGGCTATTTTCGATAATCTTCGAAAATAGCCTTGGACATTTGATAATAATTAAAAATGAATTCCGTTTTCAGATCTTCGGGATTTTCCCGAGATCCAGGAATCTGAAAACGGAACGAAACTGGTAAGTTTCGCCCATCTCTATACATAAATATGTGATTCTATGAGTTATTCTTTAAATATTTGCATAGGTCACTTACAACATAGACAGCTGGAGCTCATTACAGATTAAAAAAAATACAAATGTAGACTATCGCTCCTTAATGCTTAACATGCTCTATAAATCCTTGGTTCTGGCAAGTGCCCGTTATGTACAGTTTATGAATTCTTATTTACGTTTTAGCTGATAATTACTTAAATTCAGTGAAGCTTAAAAAGCGAGTAAAGAAATATATATTATGCTGAATACCAATTTAAACTTAAGGATAAGAGTCTAGCAGAAAATGACTTGAGGACTATTTTCATGTACACTAATTGTTAGGAAACAAGCAAAGTAATCATATTTCAATCAGTAAATCATTTTCTAGAGCTTCTTATCTTTAAAGAGACCGAGCCTCATGTTTAATGAATATTTTTGTTTACCTAATAAACACTGAGGTCTTAAAACCTATTTCGGCTTTATTTGTATTTCATTATGGAAAAAACATATTTATTTTTAAAAACTAATTTTTGTATTTTGTAAAAGGATCTTTGTGTGTATTTTTACAAGTGTCATGTTGTTTAGTTGGACATGTGAATATGTACACATCACTCATGGGACATGTATGTGGCACTTAAACAATTTAATTAAACACATTCAATCCAGAAAGAGGACACCGATTTGTGAGTGGGGAAAATGGCCACAGCTTTTATCACTTTCTTGTTTTTCAAAACCAAAAAAAAAATTCCAAAATCCAAATATTCCCAAACATTGTTTTTAAACATTTGTAAACACACCTAGCCAGCTCCCTCTGAGCCGCCAAAATCTTCACCTACCCAAGGGTGACAAATAATTATTCCTTATTTGTCAATCTGGGTACAAACAGTAACGATAAAGCCCCCATACCGTCGAATCCGACCGTATGGGGGCTTTATCGTTATGTGTGTACACTCGTTTCCCTCCCTATAGAGGAGTCTAGCGCGGCCGATGAAAACACACAGTCCCGAGCATTCTCCTTATGAAGTTCATAGGGAGAACGCTCGGGACTGTGTGTATGCAGATCTTTGAAAGATGGCAGACAGGATCTTGCAGATCCTGTCTGTCATCTTTCAGAAATCTGTGCTGTGTGTACTTAGCTTTAGCTATAATTGTCCTTAACCAGCCACTAGCTGCGACATTTGCATATAACCACAAGGTTTCAGCCATCAGCCTTGGGTCCCCCTTTCTTTTTATTTTAAATTTATACATTGATAATATATCCACTTACATCCTGGGTGGGAGGGTGGGTATCTCTCCTTCCTCCAATCCTGCAGCTTGTGAGGATTTCCACTTCTCCCCCTTTTAAGGACTACTTGGCCTCCAGCCAAGCCACCTTAGTGGACTGGACCCAATCATGGTCTGCCATCAGGTAACCCCCCAGAACCCCCCCCCCCCACACACACACACACACACACACACATCCCTTCCTGGGTGAGTTAACACCTTCCTTGCTGGTTGACTGCCCATGCTGCATAATGGGCAAGGGGTCATTCACAAGAAAGAGGAACACCTAAAACAGTGTTTAATGCATGAAAAAAATAGTAGTGTTTTTTTCTCTGTTCATTCTAAAACAATAAAAACCAAGGATCCAATGTTAATTTCCAATTTCAATAATTACAGAGATTTCCTAGAGTTGGCTAAATGGACTGCTTATATCCAGACTTGTTCCTTTATGCCATTTATGATTAGCTCTTCTGACACCTGATTCTGCAGGTAGCTACTTATCTTTACATATGTCAGGTTTTTATCGTATTATTTAATTAAAAATGAGGACTTTTTGCCAGATTTTAGAGGTTTTTCAAATCCATCTAACAATGCTACAAGCACATTTTTTAGTCTTCTAAAAAAAGACTGCAAAGTCTACAAAACCTATTAGCATTGGCAGGAAATACAGTTCTAATATGTTTTTCTTGTGATGATCAACAAGTGCTGGACAGCTGGTTACTAATACCATTAAAGGGGAAGTTCAGCAAAAATACATATGCTTTTAAGGAGAATTTTTTTTTCTAATTTCAATTACCCTAAAGGGTATTTCACTGTTGAAATTGAGTTTGGGGTTTTCGGTTTAATTAAGCAATTGGAGGTAAAGGAGCAATGTATTACCTCCTGTTCTTCAATTAAACCAGCACGAGTCCAGAAGAAAGTTACAGAACTTACCCTGTTGCACGCTCCTCTGTTCTTCTGACAGGTCCCGATGGAGCTTGTACTGTATTTTCGATATATCAATTTTGAATTTTCCGACTTTAAGATTTTCCGCAGGTTTACGATTCCAAGTTCGCTTAGAAACTGCAACTCATTTCTAGACCTGGGGTGGTAACCTTTGTCCCCACTGCACCCAAAAATACCAGTGACTCTTAAAAGAGCTTCTTACCATCCCGAGATCCTGCAATGCAGTAAATCCTTTTTTTGAGATTTACAGCATTGCCATCATGTAAGAAGCAGTGGTTTGTACCTCTATTTTAAAGGCGTTAAGTGTTGCACTGGTAGCACAAGGACACTTAAAGGACATTTCTAATCTCCTCAGCACTAATCATTTTGTTTGGCCCTTGGAGACTCCCCAGGGGAAGTACCTAAACCAGTACATCCTCACCCATGGGTTCAGCTTCTAACTGCTGCTCTAAACTCTTGATATTCCAATCGCAGGCGTGCTGTTCTATACTTCCTCCTTCTGTGTTGCAGAAGCATGTATTCCTATTGGTAAAGCCCTGGGCAAAGGGGGAGTGGGAGTCATTGTAATGTCAGGAGTTAGAAGCTGAAGCTAGTGGTTTAGGTCCTCACCCTGTGTAGTTTTTTCAAGGGAGGGGGTTCTCCAATACACTATTGTTGTGGTTTAACACTGCCCATATTGTGGTTCTTTAACATAGCTGAAGAAGGGACATATTTAAGACCTACTTAAAGTATAAAGTAGTGAAATTTGACAACCCTTACTAATCACCTACCATTCTATATGACAAAACTATGAATTGCCTCTTTATGCAGGTTTGTATACCTGTCTTGCATTTTATTTAATGACTGGAATAAAGCTGGAGAGATCAAGATTAGTATTTTATTTTAATTAATAATTTTCAATGTATATCATGTGCCCATTTATTAGTATAATTAATGTGTGCAATGTAAATTTTAAGCATTTAGAAGTCAAGAGCCTAAAGCAGCTTTACAGCACTACAAGTCTATAATGGAATTATAATGAAAAGAAACCTTTCTGTGCCCAAAGGGTTTACAAACTTTATTCAAAAAAAGCTGTAAGAATATGTCATTATGAAGATGATAACATCCCATATGCACATAATTAAATGTAATTATCATTCAGTGACTAGGAAATATAGACATGGTTTTTTAAACCTAGACTCATTTATGTTACATAGAATTTTAATTAAAGTTACAGATCTAGCAATAATATTGAAAAAGTTGAATCTATTAATGAAAGAGTTTTGATTAATTGAAGTAGTATATTGATAAACTAAGATTAGTTGTAGAAGAAGAAAGTCTTAAACTAATATCAATACAATAAGTGAATGAAAACTTTATCTTTATTTTTAAGTTCTTAAAAATTGGAAAACAGCATTTAGCAAGACTGATTAGACAAAGCCTCCTATTCAAGCCCAGAACATAAAAATTCCATGTATACAGTAATCATGCTAAAGCGGCAATGCTAGAACTAAAATAAATAAATAATTTGATCTAATCACTCATTTTATAAAAAGATGTCATAAATATGCTGAAATAGCTATAAGGTAAATAAAAGAAGAAGAAAACACAAAGTACTGTAATGTGATACTCTCTTTCCATTAAACATTACAAGGTAGCTCTAATTAAAGGGGAACTGCGGTCTCCGAACAAGTTAGGGTTAAAAGAAAAAAGCCAACAGTCTTCCCTTTAAAGTTAGTCTTGAATCACATCTCTGGATGTAGCCTGAAAGAAATTATATTGTGGAGAATGTTCAAACGTCCTGCTTTTAGTAGCTTGAGTGAAATCACCTGACCCTCTGCTCCTCCCCTCTGACCCGAGGGAGCTCATGCTCACCTTAAACCTAATGCTGGGAAAGACAACAATCTGCACATACTTAAAAAACAGATTACATGGAGGGAGGGAGGGGGTTAATACAGACAGGCTGGTCACATGATTTTTATTAAATTATTTTTTAATCATTACCATTGATAGGACAACACATATGTTGGAATTGCCTGTTTGTGTTGTGCATTTGGTAGAGAATGATCACTGGTTCTATTCAGCACAACATTCTGGCATTTCATTAATATTTTAGATTCACCAAGAGTAAAGCTCTATGGCAGTAAGGCAACAAAAGCTGCAAATCCGAAAAGTATACCTAATAATTTGTGCGGAATGTAATATGTGTTAGCATGACTTAAAGACAGAATTTAAGACATCTGAGTCAGAATTTGCAAATATGTGAGTCTTGAAGGTAGAAGGATTACAGTATAATTTCATTTTCTCTTTGTGCCTTTCTTAACACCAAAAAAAGCCTGGAGTTAGGAAGGCAATTTCAGGACTTGTTGCATTTCCTAGTAAATGTCCTAGGAACTTGGGTCTGCAATCGTTGTGGATGTAATTAAACAGGAATACACTAATCCTAAATACTCAGTCAAGGAACACAGTTGCATTAACAAAATATTATTTATATTAAAAACACTTAATTTACTGTATGTAAGTGCAAATGTGCATGTTATCTTACTATGCTCCCCCAAGTTTTAAATTATGTTTGCCTGACCCTGAATACCCTCCCCCCCCATCATAGGAATTGAACAAAAGCACTGCTCATTTCATATTCCTATATGGTGCCATGCAGAATATTAGCTATTCTTAGTTATGTTCTTATTGAGCACAAAAAATGCATAATATTGGTCATACTGAAAAATCAATCTCACTTAAGGTGAAATATGGTAACCTCTGTTTATTGCAAGTTACTATTTACTGGTGCAGATATAGAACATTTTATTCCAAATTTCAATTTTCATTTAGCATTATGCCAGTTAATATATGCTTAGGTAGCTTCACCATTAAACCTTATCATGTGCTAATATGCTTACAGTAATTTATGCTTTAAAGCACCACAATCACACAGGGGGAGAGATAACCTTTGGTGATCCAGCAGTTCAGAAAATAAATTTTTCCATTAGACCATCTGACAACATTCAGTAGAGGCTGTTAAATAGCAGCCATCTGCAATGTTGACTTTCGTACATTTTTACTGAAATATCCCTTCATTTAAATGTCAGAAACAAATATGCATGCGCTTCTTAATCAAGTAGGTTATGTGTGTCTGAATCTTGAATATTTGTTTCTGTTTTGTTTATTTTTCTGTTATATATTTACTGTGAAACATTAGCCAAGTCACAAAGAAATCAAATGGGATAGGGAGAGTTTAAGGCACAGCAGAACTTCACGCTCACATACAGTATAGAGGGAATAGAAAGATGAAAATGTATTTAAGTGATACTATATAGTTCTGTTTCCCAATCAAGCAAGATGTCTCATTTCCCTCTCATCACTGCCCCCCCCCCCCACCACCACCACACACACACACAGAGCCTATGGTGAATCTTCCCACTAGGGTTTATAACAGCTGCTAGTGGCTGTAGAGTACCAATCTTTCTTTTTTCTTTCCATATTGACATCCAAGTGTGAGGCAACTAGCAGGTTCCTTCAATATTTATGACTTATAACCTCAAGGACAGGTTCTACTCATCCCTTGTACTATATTGAGACAGAGTTTTAAATGTGAATGTCAAAAGATTTATTATTTACCAAACATCCAGGAAAAGGATTTTGGCTTTGGGCTAAATTGTCTACTTTTTTTAACTTATGTGTAACTTCAGTAACTGGATCATGATGTTTAATTACACTGTAATTAATAAGCGTATCTCGGCCTGTTATGTTTAAAGATAAGTGAGTACTCTACAGTATTCTTTTACCCAGGTCACCTCAGTGTTTCTATGCACCTTGGAATGTGCCATTAATTGGATACTTGGGTATGAAAGTCCACTGTGCTCCATTGAAAGCTGACATTTCTAACAAGATGACCTTTTCAGCACTCCGTAATGATTATCGCCTGGCTTTGTTTGGACACAATAACACATACTTCACACCACAGAGAGAATATGGGCTTTGAAAACTATTCAAAATCCAGTTAGTAAAACGAGTAAATTGGGTAGAAACATTCATCAGACTGTTATTGTTCTGCTATCGATTTAAATGCTCTTTCATCTCTCCTGTTACATTATAGAGTTCCAAATTAACTCTTATTCCCTATTCTTGTTTTGCTGGATTTCGTTAAAAGGTCAAATGCTTTCAGAAAGACAGATCTGTAGGATAAAGCCTGTATGATAACCATCAACCTTCAAATAACCTTTAATGGGACTATCCCTCCCCTGACCATTGTTATTGATGTGCTCATTGCACAAACAGAAACTAGTTTTAATATCTGAATACTTTGGCAATAATAATGAAAAAGGATTATTCATGGATGCCTGTTGAACCCATACAGTAAACAAGTTGCTATCTGTTTCTAATGTTATAAGAACACTGGGGAAACATAATGGAAAGGTCAACAAGAATGAATATTGTAACTACTAAAACAATTTCTTTTTCTTTAAGTACCCAAGTGGGGCTTTCATAACTTACATCATTAAAACTTTGGCTGTATCTCTGACTTTAAAGCTTCTAATTAAAAAGTCCTGTTTTTAGAGTTCCAGCATCATATACATATTAAGGGTGTTTTGTAGCTCCTATTTTGTCACAAAGTAGTACAAGGATTAAGAAAACTTTTTGTGTTCGCTAAAATAACGAAAACGTTTGTTATTATTCTTTATTACTTCAATAAAGCTTCTTATAATAGTGTAAATGGAAATTATAAGGAAAGCCAGTGTATTTTTATGAGTCAAAGTGAGAAGCCAGTGAATAATTATTTATAAAGTTAGAGGCCAGTTATAAAATGCAAAGCTAGTGAATTACTAGACTAGTACAATTACTGACTTCCTGATGTTGTGCTAGTGTAGCTGAAGTTTAGCAGCAGTATCGTAAGTTGTAGCTAACGTGTACCCATTTAGTAATTCCCATTCTAGATGTATTATAGCTTAGCCAGCTGTGAGAGCTGTTTAACATTTGTCAGTCTACTGAGTTTATGCCCTGGACAGTAGGTCACATTCTATGGCAAACAGGCAAGGAGCTATAGACTGAGAAAAATAAAAAATAAAAAGTCTATGAGCCTTTTGAAGAGGATCTGGTGTATACCAGGCTGGGTGTGTGTGTGTGTGTCAAGGAATTTGGTAGGTATTGCGCTCTTAAAGTAGAATTAAACCCAATTTTTATACTCCAGAATCTGAAAACAACCCCCCTAAAAACACCAATAAACTATAAAATGCCACTTTAGTAAACTGTTAAAGTAAATCAAAGCCTGTTAAGAACTGGATGAAGTATCTGTGTGTATGTGCAGTGTCCGACCACACCTCCTGACCTCAGTCACATGCTTCCTTGCTTTATCTGTCCTGTAAAAGGATTGGCTAGAGATTATTAATGGGTGTGACAAACTGTAACAAGTTTCTGCCATAGCTAAGGACTGAGCATGTGCAGAACATAATGGTCGTTGACCAAACTGTCTGATACTAGAATGCTGAGAAGTAAAGCACAAACCATATGTTATTTAGGTAAATTTCCCAGCGCCTGTATCAAAATGAGTGGTAAGACACAGATTACTGGTTTTATATCAAGGTGTTCTGCCTTCCGGTTCAGTGTTGTTCTGTGGCTTTAGTTGCCCTTTAAGGTGGGAGTGTGCTGTAAATGCATTTTACTTTTGTAACTCAAAAAGTTTTGGTTCTATGTTTTAATTTATTAAACATTAATGTTAAATGTTCAATGTTACTGCTTTAAGTATGCTTTTAAAGTATAGTTCATTATTTAAGAATAAATAGATATTTACTTATGTGATGGCTAAGTGGATTGTCTAAGATACTGATCTTTCTAGACAGCTCTAGAGAAAGAAAAAAAGTGTTGATTTGTATTCACTGACTGAGTGTTATTAATACCTCAAGCTAGTAGCCAGCTGTGAAGCTAAGACTCCTCAATTAGTGTAATTAAATGGGGACAATAGCCAAAACATGTATATAGATTGTTGCTTAGAAATGTTATATCCTACATTGAAATAATAACTAATTGTAGTGGGACGATTATTAAAATGTATTTGAATGTATACTTTTACTATTATTTCCTTTATAAAGATATTTTTTTTAATATTAAAGGAGAACTAAACCCAATTTTTTATCCTCAAGAATCTGAAAACAACCACCCTACAAACACCAATAAGCTATAAAATACTACTTCAGTAAAGTATTTTTTTTATATTAAAGGAGAACTAAACCCAATTTTTTAGTCTTTTTTAGGTGTTCTGCCTTCTGGTTCAGTGTGCTTTAGTTGTCCTTTAAGCAACTACTAAAACATGCAAGATCTTATCCTTTCATATCAACACTAAAGTAGCCTGTGATGTTTCCCATATTAAGCTGATCTTAAATTCTGCTGCTCTCTGTCCTTAAATTTAACCAATATATTTACTATTTCATACTATTGTGTGACTTTAGCTAATTAGATTTTGCTCTTTCGTTTCTGCAGATTGTATGGTGTGCAACAAGTGCAGGATGAGACCATTTTCTGGCTGCAGTTGTAGTATACAAACATCTGGAGGGTCTCAGGTTGGAAATTAATGGTATACAATCTCAGCAAAGTGCTGCAGATCATACAGCATGCAGCAGATAAGCAACTGTTTTGCTTCTATCTGTTTAGGCAAGAAGCAATTGCCTACCATCAGTGGCTACTAGGTGTCAATCAACATGGTGGCCAAAGGAAAGCAGCAGGCATATTATGATACACAATATAAAAAGAATGGACATTGTATAACCTCAATATATAGAGTGTGACCAATTCATAACATATATACAACACAGAATCCCAATGCACAATAAATTGCAATCATGGTGTATTTCCATTGAATTGGTAATTGAAAGCTTGTCCATCTCTATTACTATCCAAAACAAAAAGTATATTTAATTTGTTTAAGTTATTTCAAGTCCAGCTATCATGACTTGGTCCTAATATAAAAGTACTTGATTATGAGCTGAAATCCCTGCTTTGTGCCTCTTCTCTTAAGGACCATACACAAAAACAGCAAGCAAACAGCCATTTTGGGTGACTATCGGTTAATGTATGGGCGCTGGGCCAGCTGAAACTGCTGTTCGGTCAGGCTTTGTTGATGATCTGCCGGGTCGGATTATAAAGTTGCCCAACTGAGCACCCAAACACTTGCCCTAAAATGGCCTTTCGTACACCAACGTGCATGAAGTTTTAGGGATCAACTTTCTCAAATGAGCATATAACTTTACTTTGTGCAGAATACTTATTCCAAAGTGGCTTGGTCACACCTGTTATGTAGTGCACAATTTGTTGTACTTACACATTTAAGTGCCAAATTTAATACAAAAAAATCACAATACTAGTGCACTCTATAATTGATTTTATTTAGTGTGTGACACTTACAGATGAAGTGTTCTGCATGTGATGTTCATGTGCTATTTCTTCACTTTCTTTTGTTATTTTATCACTCAAGCTGTTAGTGGTCAACAAGAAAATAAAAAGAAAGCAGCTTCTTTACATCTAAATAATATTGTAAATGAACACAGACAAGCTTAAGTTAATGTATCATAGAACCTAGTTTCCATGGAAGATATATTAAACAGCCAGGCGAGTAACTACATAAACAACCCCACACCCCACCCCACAAAACTCTTAGGCAGACTACGTCAACCACAAAGCTTGCCACAACCCCTGCACAACTGTTTGTGGCAGTGACTGTGCAAACATCTGATAAGAAGTGATACCCCACCCTTCAGGGGATGTAATTATACCACTGTTTACAGCATACCTTTGCATTTATGAGTGTGTGTTTGAAGAATTGTTTAGTAGATAAAACTTTTAGAAACCATATTTCATACAGTATTTAGCAGCCTTTTATCACATTTTATTGTCTGAGACCTGTGAGATTTTAATCATTTTTATTTATTAACATTTATAGTGTTATCCTGAAGCAGCCATAAAGAAGTAGAAAGTAATTCAGATGTTTATGTTGAACATAATCTCCCTCCTATCATGGTTATATCATTGTGGTACATATAACATTAAAATATAGAGCAAATATATGAATAAAAGTTATTTTTGCATCAAAGTTGCTTTACTGTACAGATCTCTATTTTTTAATTTTGTGTTTGAAAAGTGCATTTAATCATCAGCCACAAACAAAGATATACAATTATAAAGCATCACAAAAAGACAAATTGCTATTGATCTTTCTTTTTTTTTCCGGATTCTGTTCTTATGGTAAGTCTATTTTTTTGCTTTTACAAATAACCATGTAAAATGCTTGCCTTTTATGTCCAGATCAACAGGTTGCAAAGTAGGTTGTTTGGACTTTTTGTAAAATACTTTATATCTCGCACCCTCCCTATGGAGGTACCGCAAGGCTCAGTACTTGGTCCTCTTCTTTTCGCCATTTACATCTATGGCCTTGGACAACTCATTAACTTATTTGGATTTCAGTATCACCTGTATGAGGATGATACCCAAATTTACATCTCTGCTCCCTACACTAACATCCCAGGTCCTCAACTGCCTTAGTGCTATCTCTACCTTCATGTACCGCTTCCTGAAACTAAACATGAACAAGATTGAACTTGTCCTTTTCCCACCATCACATTCTGTTCCCCTTCCTAGTCTCACTATTAATATTAACGACACACCGATATCCCCATCTCCTCATGTCTGCTGCCTGGGAATAACGCTAAATTCAGATCTTTCCTTTAAACACCATGTCAACACGCTTACCAACTCCTGTGGGCTCCAACTCAGAAAAATCTCTTGTGTTTGTCCCTTCCTCTCGAAAGAAGCTACTGAAATCCTAGTCCATGCCCTAATCATTTCCCGACTACACTATTGCAACACACTCCTGCATGGTTTACCAGACAACTGCCTGGCAACACTTCAATCCATCTTAAAAAATGGTGCTGACCGGCTCATTCTCTTCTTGCTTTTCTAATTCCTCTCCTTTCTGTCAGTCCCTCCAATGGCTGCCCATCATGCAATGGATCCAATTCAAGTTGCTAATCATATTGTATAAAGCACTATCAAATAAATCCCCTCCATACATCTCAGAGCTGATCCACAGATACTGTCCCAGATGCAACCTCCGCTCTGTTAATGATATCCTCCTCTCATCCACCCTTGTCCCCTCTTCCCATGCCCATATTCAGGACTTTGCTCGTGCTGCCCCTCTGCTCTGGAACTCCCTTCCTCCATCCATACGTCACTCACCATCCCTTAATACCTTCAAACGTAACCTTAAAACCCACCTCTCTAGAAAAGCATATAACCTGGCCTAGACATTACCCTTCTCACTGACCCAACCTGTTTCTAACCAACTCTTACAATCCACTGCCACTCTATTTACAGCCTACTGATTCCTGTGGGCAAAATTAAAAATCAATGACTGTGGGCAAAATTATATACTAATGACTGTGGGAAAATTATGTACCAATCAACGTGGGCAAAATTATGAACCAATGACTGTGGGCAAAATAATGTACCAATCACTGTGGGTAAACTTATGTACCATTCACTGTGGGAAAGCTTATACTGTATAACAATTTCTGTGGGCAAAATTATGTACCAACTGCTATAGGAAAAATGCTGTACCAATCACTATGGGCAGACTTATGTACCATTCACTGTAAGCAAACTTATTTACCAATCATTGTGGGCAGACTTATGTCGAAATCACTGCGGGCAAACAGTCACTGTGTCCACCAGTCAGTGTTATGTCAGCCCTCCAGTTCACCAGTCATTGTTAAGTAAGCCCTCCAATTCACCAGTCAACGTTAAGTCAGCCCTCCAGTTCACCAGTGAGTGTTAAGTCAGCCCTCAAATTCAGTAGCAAGTGTAAAGACAGCCCTCCAGCCAGTGTTAGTTAATTTAACAAACAAACAATTTAACCAGCACACACTTTTTTGGGAAAAAGAACAGCAGGTGCACGCCCTTCTATTCACCTAGCATAGCACAGTGCAGTGATTGTAGCAAGTGTTAGTCAGCCCACAATATCCACCTCCACGCACACTTTTCGTGATGAAGTCAAACCCATTTCACCGGCAGGGATGTAGGCAGACTTAAGTACCAATCACTACTGACAGACTTATGCCCCAATTAGTGATTAGACTCGAACCTGAGTTTGAGCTGAACTTTTTGTGTTCCTTGATTCCTTTTTGTGTAGCCTTGATTTTCAATGGCCTTCGAATGTGTAGGTCGATTTCGGTAACACTCTAATGTGGCCCTCAATTTCTATAACCCTTGAATGTATCGTTCAATAACCCTTAGATGTAGCAGTCGATTTTGGTAAACCTTAAATGTAGCCTTCGATTTCAGTAACCCTCAAATGTAGTAGCCAAGGGTTCTGTAATTCTTGAATGTAGCCTTCAAATTTGGTAGAATGTATTGTTCGGTAACCTTAAAGGATGAGTGCTTTCTCCTGCTTGAGCCTCAAACAGTAATGCCTGTGAGTTCCGTGCACACACACACGTACACGGAACTCACAGGCATTACTATTTGAGGCTCAAGCAGGAGAGTGCATGGAACTCACAGGCATTGCTGTTTGAGGCTCAAGCAGGAGAGTGCACGCTCAAAAAAAGGGACTTCTACATTTAAGACTAAACAATATATTTTTTCTTTACTGTATACTCGTTTTGAATGACTGCACTGTGTTTCATATAACATGCAAGCATATACAGTTTGCTTTTTTTTGAGTATGTATGTCTTATCTGGACCCTGCAATTTTAACACAACTAGAAACAAGTAATCACTAAGGTGACTGTTGTATTCAGTTAGATCAACTGGACATACAGTTTAGTCCTTGAAGACGTTTCGCTAGTCATCCGACTGGCTTTCTCAATTCAAAATGACTTGTAAAAGAATCTGTTGGCAATTAAGTACCCTGGAAAGTCCCAATTAGCATATAACAGCCAGGTGTTAGGGACCTTCTGGTGCAAGGTGTGATTGCATTGTGGCTAAGAGATATTATAGGAACTGCCCAGGGTAAGGTGTCAAAACAGCATTGTACATGGCAGACAGTTGGTGTTGACACCCCCCACCCACACATCCCCACACACCTCTAGGCTTGGTTTATATATTTTCACATAAATGGCCTTCTTGACACCTCTCTTCAACCAGTCCTGTTCCTTTGCCAAGATACAGATATATGGCTAAGTCCTGACCCGAGGAGTTGACTCTTTTGTGCTGAGCCATACGTTGGTGCAGTTGCTGTTTGGTCTTCCCCACATCCAAAAAAAGCACTCTTCACTGCAATGCACTGCACATATTATGTCGCTCTTCTTATGTTTCGATATTGGGTCTTTTGGATGTACCAATTGCTGCCTCAGTCTGTTGTTTGGTTTAAATCAGACAGGGAAACAGTGTTTCTTTGGAAATTCTTCTTAATTTCGTGGAGACCCCTGCTACATATGGGATGACCATGTTCTTTCTCCTGTCTTGCTTGCCCCCTTCACTCATGGTATTCATGTTCTTTTATTTCCTTCTACCCCTTTTTGACAAAGGCCCAATCCAGATATCCACAAGTTTTAAGGGCTCCTCTGAGATGTTTAATTTCTTTAGACTTCTCCTCTGTGCTAGTGGGGATGTTCCCTGCTCTGTGTTGCAGGGTTCTGATGATATCCAGCTTGTGATCTAAATGGTGGTGGGAGTCAAACATCAAATACTGGTCTGTGTGGGTTGGTTTTCTGTAAACCTCTTCTTCCAGTTTACCATTCTCCCTGACCTCTACCAGCAGTCCAAGTAAGCCAGTGTGGTGCTTTGTACCTCTTCCCTTGTAAAGTTGATGTTTTGGTCTAAAGCATCAATATGTTCCGTAAAGGCTTTTACTTCCTTCTGGTGTATTCCTAGGTGTCATCCACATATCTGAACCAGTGGCTGGGTGCAATGCCCTTGAAAGTATTAAGAGCCTGTGTTTCAACTTCCTCCGTGTAAAGGTTTGCCACGATGGGTTGAACTGGAGATCCCATAGCAGATCCATGTTTTTACTTGTAGAACATATCCCTATATTTGAAATAGGTGATATTCAGGCATAAGTCCAGTAGGGAACACACATGTTCTGGGTTAAGATCTGCTGGTAAGGGTGATGTCTTGGCCTAGCTGTTTTCCTACCATTTTAACAGCCTCATTGGTTTCTTCTGTGCTGAGTATTTCTTGTAAAAGTCTTTCTGAATTGAGAAAGACAGTCGGATGACTAGCAAAACATATTCAAGAACTAAATTTTTAAGTCCAGTTGATCTAACTGAATACAACAGATATACCATGACCTGGGTGAATAAGAACCTTCACATGCTAAGGTGACTGTTTCTAATAACATGGAAATTTGCAACTGCAAATTTAAATGGGCTTTGTAATTGATGCTAATGCATGGAGACACTGTAATTATTTTCACAGCCAACCTTAAAGCTATTGGTTAATACAGCGCTAATCACCCATGTGACTTTACTCCATAAGTAATGTCACAGAGGACATTATTTCTCAATGTGACAATCCTTGATAGTTTCAAGAAAACAGTGTTTTAGATTCCATTGATGTCAATATGACATAATATGTGACAGTATTAAACTTCCTTCTAAAGCAAAATATCTACAATGAACTAAATAAGTGAAATTAAAGTAATAAAGGTAACTTAGGGAAGCAGATATTCAATCCAGTTGTCCTTTAAATCAATGGGATTTAAAGGACAATGGTACTTACCTCCCAAGGAACTTATATTGCCACCACTGCTACCTAGACACAGGTCTACTCCCTGAACAAAAACCTTGTTTCCTTCACTTAATTGTACTCACAATTACTTTAATTGTAACCATGATACTGGAGAGCAGGTATGAGTTTAGATATCTCATTTCATCTAAGTGCAACTAAGTGAAGGAATCTCACTGTACGCTAAATTTGAGACAATCATGGTGGAGCAGCCAGAGAATTTTGACATTATAACTAAGGCTGGTCCAATTCTGTGTTTTCCTGTGGCATGACTCCATATCAGCAGCCATGTCCCAATTACTGCAGCAAAGAGTCTTCTGTCTACTGCTCCAGTTCTCATCTAAAGGCTTTATATATAGTAAAAAAAAAAAAAGTTGGGAGAGCAAACTGACACCTGGGTTGAAATGAGGAATCCATTCGCCTCTGAGCTAGTGGGGATGTTCTCAGCTCTGTGTTGCAGGGTTCTGATGACACCCAGCTTGTGATCTAAAGGGTGGTGGGAGTCAAAAATCAAATACTGATCTGTGTGTGTTGGTTTTCTGTAAACCTCTACTTCCAGTTTACCATTCTCCCTGACTTCTACCAAGCAGTCCACGAAAGACATTTTGTTGTTTTGTACCTATTCCCTTGTAAATTTGATGTTTTGGTTTACCACATGTTGATGTGTTGATGTGTGAGAGCTTGTACTTCCTTCTGGTGGATTTTAACCCAGGTGTCATCCACATATCTGAACCAGTGGCTGGGTGCTATGCCCTTAAAGGTTTTGACACCTTACTCTGGGTGTTCCTATAACACCTCTTAGCCACTATCCAATCACGCCCTTAATACTTGGCTATGATATGCTAATTGTGATTTTCCAGGGTACATAATTGCCAAAGATACTTGTACAAGTCATTCTGAATTGAGAAAGACAGTCGGATGACTAGCGAAACGTCTTCAAGAACTACATTTCAAGTCCAGTTGATCTAATTGAATACAACAGATATACCATGACCTGGATGAATGAGAACCTGCACAAGCAATGTATAATACACCTTTAAAAATGGCAGAAAATCAGGGCTTCTTTACATTCACTTCCATATTCGATTCAGTAAGCTGATGCTTTGCATTTTGTTTTTTACATGTTTGGTACAATAGTTTTCTATGTTTTTTTCCTTTTTACATGATGATCTATTAAAACGAAATTTGACCTCCAAATATTCTGAAGGGGGGAGCTGGGACATGTGGCAAAACCTGTTGTTTATGTAAGTCTGTCCTGAGGAAGATGAATACGCACCTGAAAACAATTTGGCTTCATCTGCATAGCTTTAAACCTTCCTGTCCTGGCACAGTCAGTCTTGGAGGCACCCCAACTCCAAACCCCCCTTGCTTTTCAGCACTTATGGCAACGTTATAATGGTAGCTTTTTGACCGAATTAGTGTAAAACCCAAACTACCCAATAATGTATTATCAGGTAAGTGAAGGTTTAACACCAATTTTGTGGTGGCAATGCCATTTCCAAACATTTTTGAAAATACCACAGCTTAACTAATGTAGAAAAGGCTAAGTTAAGTTTTTACTGCAGTACTGTAAAGTACCCAGTACCGTGAAGCAGTAAATCTAGCATCAGGTATGAAGTGTGTCTAGGATAATATCAGCAGCCCATTAACATTTTAATAAAGCAGTTTTTCTCTTTATTAATTGTGCTGCAATGTAATACTGTGTTATACTGTCCAAAGTCTGGACCTGTAAGCTCCCTGCCCAACTCCACACCAAACCCAGCCTGGCCCTCACTCAAACAGGACAATCAGGGAGTAAAGATAATGAGTTCATTTATTTCCATTAATATATATATATATATATATATATATATAATGAGTAACTATATGAAAAATGTGTAAGTTATAGTTGGAATTCAGCTCTTATCAGTAGGATCATCCCTATATTTTGTATATGTTGTATATTTAAAAATTAGTAATAATATTATTACAAAGACCTTCATTAATGTTTTGTTCTTTTCCTTTAAAAAAAAAAAAAAAAAAAATACATGTTCAAAGTCAATGGAAAATAAACTAGGTAGATCGCATGACTCCCAGAATCCCTTATCCACATCCGAATAACTGCTAACATTGCTCTTTTAACATAAGGCTGGGAGGCAGATATAAAGGAGGTTGCAATATCACTAAGAGAATGGGACTTTGCTGTTACACGCACTGACTCTCCTGCTATCACAATCCTCCCTCGTCATTTATAGACTGCATTGCGACACTACCAAGGTGACCCTGCATTAAAATAATTGAAAGGCAGAAGCTGTAATGATTTCAGCTTGTTCCGTTTTTGGCTTCTAATACAGAGGTAGAAGTGTTTTGTAACAGCTGTAAGGGAAAGTACAGCTCCCAAGAGCACAATATATTTAATACCCAAGTAAACATTAATAACACAGGCTGGCTGTGTTTTTGTAACTCGCGAAGAGATGTGGGTCTGCTCATAAAACAAACTGTTCACGGCTTTTCTTCTGAAATATGCATGTCCGGGGATTCCGAGCAGTGGGCAGTTTTACTGTCTAGATGGATGAAGAGAGATATGTATGTGTACCTCTATATATATAGTCAAATAAATTTAATGTTAATCCTTTAACCACTTGGCTGCCAAAAGAAACTAACAGTGTATCACAAAGTGTAATGAGGCAGAAGTATGTTTTTAGAGCTTCTCATTAAAACGGCTACCTCCATTAACTTCTCACATCCTAAGATTCTCTTTTAATATGTGCTGCTTTTTTTTCATGTCGAGACATGCATTTTCTTGTTTCTAATCTCCATGGCAACATAATAAGTCCAATTCTTAAAAACACATTTTAACGAGGAATCATGATATTCTCCAGTGTAGCTTTTTCTTTAAGTCTAATGTTCTCAATGTAAAAATTGCAATAAGATAAGGCATTTTCTAAGTAGCTAATCAACAAATCATGTCACTCACAGAAGGTTTTCAGTATTAAGTTACAAGATCAATGTAAGAATTCTATAGTAGAGGTGGCACAAGACTCATTGACACCCTACATTTAACCATCATCCATTGCACACACCTAGAAAACCTTCTTACGATATGCAACTCTCTATTACCCACTTTCATTCTGGAGGACTGAGAGCCTACCAGAATATATTAGAACAGGGACAGAAGCCATAATCTCATAATTTCTCCTTCTTTTACTCTGAATCTAAATGTTCAAAATGTCCTGGATTAATGGGGATCCATAGTTGCCTGAATTACTGGTGGGACCTTCATATTAGACACAGTCGTTACGAATGTTTAATAGAGATGGACTAGAACTCGAACTTTTCTAGTTCGAACGGACTCTGACTTCTCGAACTATCCCAGACTCGGATTTTCGATATTTTCTGGACTTTCGATAATTATCGAATTTTCGAACGTTTGAGGCGTGCGAATATGCGAGTAAAATGTCTATTATACCAATAAGTGAGCAAATATCGAATATTGAATCTGCGAGTAAAATGTCTATTATACCTATACGGAGTAAATATCGAATTCTCGAATCCGCGAGTAAAATGTCTATTGTACCTATACGCGAGTAAATATCAAATATCCAATCCCCAAGTAAAATGTCTATTATACCAATACGCAAGTAAATATTGAATTCTCGAATCCGCAAGTCGTTCATGGGATAATTATCGAATGTTCAAATTCGAGAGCTCGAAAGTAGCACGTGTGAGAGTAAAACCCCCTAAACAAATGGCAGACATCTCTCTCACTCTGTCAGGGAGATTAAATAAAAGTTCTTATCATTAAAAATGGAGCTAATTGTTAGCTTTCAAATTTTAAAGGGCTACCCCCAAAACTATAATTTAACCCACTACTGGCCCCACTATGTAGTGTTGATAAATCCTTACCTTACATCCCTGCTCCAAATGGCTGCCCTGCAATGTCGTTGAAGAGCAGGAGTCTAGCTGTGTCCCAAAAGGTTTCTGACTCTAACCTCTCCTCTGGGAGAATTCTGTCATGCACAGTGAATGCTCTCCCTCCCTCTAGATGCCGCTTGTCTCTCCTATCCCCTAACTTTTAACCCCTTTGCTGTAGTCCCTATCACACCCCAACCACTATGTATATTTGAAAAAAAAAAAAAGATCCTAACATTACTTAGTTTCCTTCATTCCCCCGGCGTTCTGTAATGCCGGCAGCCGTGTCTGTGATTGACTGTCTCTCAGCCAATCAAGGACGCGGATGTAGGTCCGGCCCCCTGATTGTAGTTCCAGGGCTGAGATTACAGCGCCGGGGGAATGAAGGAAAGTAAGTAATGTTAGGATAGTTTTTTTTATCAAATAAACATAGTGGTTGGGGGTGGGATAGGGACTACTACAACATATAAAAAAAGTATTTTGAGGGTGGGCATGCCCTTTAAATAAGATCTGATTGGTTGGGGCAAAATAAGCACCATTTTTAATAATAAGAACTTTTATTGAATCTCCCTGACACTTTTTCTTTCTGATGTAGCCTCTTTCTTTCCCTGTTCTTAAAGGGGAACTGTGGTCCAAAAATTACTTTAGGTAAATTGCTAGGAATTGCTCTCCTGAGAATTTTTGCAATTTATTTTCATTGTTTATTTTGCATAGTTTTGAAGATATTTACATTTATGTGTGTGATATGGCAGCAGCATCACCAGGTCCCCTGCACTTCCTGCTTCCTGCTCTGAAATCATGTCAGTCAATCTGCCCTGTGTCTCCTCCTCCCCTTTGTAGCTCCATGGTCCCTCCAGTTGCAGCCCCCCCCTTGGCCCATTCTCTTACAGACCCAAGTGGCCCCGCCCACTCATGGGTGCCAAAGCCCCGCCCACTCATGGTTGTCTAAGCCTCACCCACTCGCTGGTGCCGTGGGCCACTCACCCTACAGAAAACTCTGTGGAAACAGTCTTTTCAGGCAGAGTGAGAGTTTTCACATAGTGGGAAAGAAGGGCTGTAGATTCCCTTACCTACTCTGTCAGGACTTCACACAGCGGAGAGGAGGAGAGACTTCCTGTCTCCCTCACACACTGAGGGACTCCGAGGCTGTACTCGCTGGCGGCACTGTGCAGAAGAAACCTTAGGAATGTCACATATCAGCCTCCCACCCATTAACTTTCTGGTCAGTCATTTCTTAATATCTTGGGCTGTGGAGCATGTAGAAAGGTGGTTAATGGCTCATTTTAAAGGTAAGAAACTGGCCTTTCATTTCAACTTGTATGGAGGCCACAGTCCCCCTTTAATTACATTTTGCTTTGTGATGGGACAAAGTTTCAACTTTACTAATAAATAAATGTGTTGTTTCCTCTTTATCATTACCCCATCACAAGTTTAAGGTGCTGTACTTTATTGTGTATATTCATGTTTAAAGTAAAGGATTGTATCATTACCTGTGCCTTGTTTATGTTTATTTAAATTTGGGCTTATACATTTACGGGGCAATGCACCGAGCGCCTCTATCGGCAACCCGGTGCAAACAGCCCGGCGATGTTATAAAGCGACAACGGCGCTCGGAACATCGCTAGCTGGCGATTTTCTATTCTGGCATTTTTAACGCCCGCTATGATAATCTTTTCTGTTATGTATAGTTTTGCTGTTGCTGTAATAGTGACTGATGGTATGTGCATGGTGCATGGTGGAAAATCCCCGCTACCAATGTTGCCTCATTGGGGGACTGCTGGACTGAACTTGAGCAAATCAAGTACTGGATTGAAGTTATGCAGCAACACAAACACATTAGAGTAAAGTTTGTTCAGTGTACTATTCCTTTAAGGTCCTTTTTGGCAGATCTGTCTTATACTTGCAGGCCCAACCTGGGACTCCCATTTCTATTTTGTAACAAATCAACTAGCTTTTGTCTGTATGCATTTCTGTACTTTCTATATTTATACCTCATTTCTTTCCACCCTCTTTCTAATGGAGGATGGAAGTGCTACCAGTTGTTCTTATTATCGTTAATGGAAAGTGGTCAAGGCATGTTTCACAAGACATGCTAGTGCTTAGATAAACTGACTTCTACAATGTGGTTAAATGTGAGCCTGTCATTGAGTAGATCTCAGGAACCTCCATCAATAATTTCTCAGTAGGCAAACTGGGGAATTATATTTATGACTAATGCAAGACCCAAGAAAAAAAAAACCATAGCATGTTTAAAATAACCATGTCCCTGTTTTAGGCAGTTTAACACTGTACTTTATTGTATTATCATTTATTAAAGAACCATAACTATTAAGATTCTAGGTTAATTTTTGCATCCAAATACATTTCCAGACTAGAGATGGGATCCGGGTCCAAATCAGACCTGGATCCAACACAGAACCCTAGGGTTCCGAAATCCGAATGATCCGTCCGAATACGAATGGATCGTTCGGATTTCGGGACTTTGCAGCCTACTTTCTATAGTTATCAAACGTTTGTGGATTATCAAAAATAGCCGACAATCCTCGAAAATATGATTGGAAATTTGAAAGTAGTCTCCGATCATATTTTCGGAGTTTATCAAATGTTTGAGGCTATTTTCGATAATCTTCGAAAATAGCCTTGGACATTTGATAATAATTAAAAATGAATTCCGTTTTCAGATCTTCGGGATTTTCCCGAGATCCAGGAATCTGAAAACGGAACGAAACTGGTAAGTTTCGCCCATCTCTATACATAAATATGTGATTCTATGAGTTATTCTTTAAATATTTGCATAGGTCACTTACAACATAGACAGCTGGAGCTCATTACAGATTAAAAAAAATACAAATGTAGACTATCGCTCCTTAATGCTTAACATGCTCTATAAATCCTTGGTTCTGGCAAGTGCCCGTTATGTACAGTTTATGAATTCTTATTTACGTTTTAGCTGATAATTACTTAAATTCAGTGAAGCTTAAAAAGCGAGTAAAGAAATATATATTATGCTGAATACCAATTTAAACTTAAGGATAAGAGTCTAGCAGAAAATGACTTGAGGACTATTTTCATGTACACTAATTGTTAGGAAACAAGCAAAGTAATCATATTTCAATCAGTAAATCATTTTCTAGAGCTTCTTATCTTTAAAGAGACCGAGCCTCATGTTTAATGAATATTTTTGTTTACCTAATAAACACTGAGGTCTTAAAACCTATTTCGGCTTTATTTGTATTTCATTATGGAAAAAACATATTTATTTTTAAAAACTAATTTTTGTATTTTGTAAAAGGATCTTTGTGTGTATTTTTACAAGTGTCATGTTGTTTAGTTGGACATGTGAATATGTACACATCACTCATGGGACATGTATGTGGCACTTAAACAATTTAATTAAACACATTCAATCCAGAAAGAGGACACCGATTTGTGAGTGGGGAAAATGGCCACAGCTTTTATCACTTTCTTGTTTTTCAAAACCAAAAAAAAAATTCCAAAATCCAAATATTCCCAAACATTGTTTTTAAACATTTGTAAACACACCTAGCCAGCTCCCTCTGAGCCGCCAAAATCTTCACCTACCCAAGGGTGACAAATAATTATTCCTTATTTGTCAATCTGGGTACAAACAGTAACGATAAAGCCCCCATACCGTCGAATCCGACCGTATGGGGGCTTTATCGTTATGTGTGTACACTCGTTTCCCTCCCTATAGAGGAGTCTAGCGCGGCCGATGAAAACACACAGTCCCGAGCATTCTCCTTATGAAGTTCATAGGGAGAACGCTCGGGACTGTGTGTATGCAGATCTTTGAAAGATGGCAGACAGGATCTTGCAGATCCTGTCTGTCATCTTTCAGAAATCTGTGCTGTGTGTACTTAGCTTTAGCTATAATTGTCCTTAACCAGCCACTAGCTGCGACATTTGCATATAACCACAAGGTTTCAGCCATCAGCCTTGGGTCCCCCTTTCTTTTTATTTTAAATTTATACATTGATAATATATCCACTTACATCCTGGGTGGGAGGGTGGGTATCTCTCCTTCCTCCAATCCTGCAGCTTGTGAGGATTTCCACTTCTCCCCCTTTTAAGGACTACTTGGCCTCCAGCCAAGCCACCTTAGTGGACTGGACCCAATCATGGTCTGCCATCAGGTAACCCCCCAGAACCCCCCCCCCCCACACACACACACACACACACACACATCCCTTCCTGGGTGAGTTAACACCTTCCTTGCTGGTTGACTGCCCATGCTGCATAATGGGCAAGGGGTCATTCACAAGAAAGAGGAACACCTAAAACAGTGTTTAATGCATGAAAAAAATAGTAGTGTTTTTTTCTCTGTTCATTCTAAAACAATAAAAACCAAGGATCCAATGTTAATTTCCAATTTCAATAATTACAGAGATTTCCTAGAGTTGGCTAAATGGACTGCTTATATCCAGACTTGTTCCTTTATGCCATTTATGATTAGCTCTTCTGACACCTGATTCTGCAGGTAGCTACTTATCTTTACATATGTCAGGTTTTTATCGTATTATTTAATTAAAAATGAGGACTTTTTGCCAGATTTTAGAGGTTTTTCAAATCCATCTAACAATGCTACAAGCACATTTTTTAGTCTTCTAAAAAAAGACTGCAAAGTCTACAAAACCTATTAGCATTGGCAGGAAATACAGTTCTAATATGTTTTTCTTGTGATGATCAACAAGTGCTGGACAGCTGGTTACTAATACCATTAAAGGGGAAGTTCAGCAAAAATACATATGCTTTTAAGGAGAATTTTTTTTTCTAATTTCAATTACCCTAAAGGGTATTTCACTGTTGAAATTGAGTTTGGGGTTTTCGGTTTAATTAAGCAATTGGAGGTAAAGGAGCAATGTATTACCTCCTGTTCTTCAATTAAACCAGCACGAGTCCAGAAGAAAGTTACAGAACTTACCCTGTTGCACGCTCCTCTGTTCTTCTGACAGGTCCCGATGGAGCTTGTACTGTATTTTCGATATATCAATTTTGAATTTTCCGACTTTAAGATTTTCCGCAGGTTTACGATTCCAAGTTCGCTTAGAAACTGCAACTCATTTCTAGACCTGGGGTGGTAACCTTTGTCCCCACTGCACCCAAAAATACCAGTGACTCTTAAAAGAGCTTCTTACCATCCCGAGATCCTGCAATGCAGTAAATCCTTTTTTTGAGATTTACAGCATTGCCATCATGTAAGAAGCAGTGGTTTGTACCTCTATTTTAAAGGCGTTAAGTGTTGCACTGGTAGCACAAGGACACTTAAAGGACATTTCTAATCTCCTCAGCACTAATCATTTTGTTTGGCCCTTGGAGACTCCCCAGGGGAAGTACCTAAACCAGTACATCCTCACCCATGGGTTCAGCTTCTAACTGCTGCTCTAAACTCTTGATATTCCAATCGCAGGCGTGCTGTTCTATACTTCCTCCTTCTGTGTTGCAGAAGCATGTATTCCTATTGGTAAAGCCCTGGGCAAAGGGGGAGTGGGAGTCATTGTAATGTCAGGAGTTAGAAGCTGAAGCTAGTGGTTTAGGTCCTCACCCTGTGTAGTTTTTTCAAGGGAGGGGGTTCTCCAATACACTATTGTTGTGGTTTAACACTGCCCATATTGTGGTTCTTTAACATAGCTGAAGAAGGGACATATTTAAGACCTACTTAAAGTATAAAGTAGTGAAATTTGACAACCCTTACTAATCACCTACCATTCTATATGACAAAACTATGAATTGCCTCTTTATGCAGGTTTGTATACCTGTCTTGCATTTTATTTAATGACTGGAATAAAGCTGGAGAGATCAAGATTAGTATTTTATTTTAATTAATAATTTTCAATGTATATCATGTGCCCATTTATTAGTATAATTAATGTGTGCAATGTAAATTTTAAGCATTTAGAAGTCAAGAGCCTAAAGCAGCTTTACAGCACTACAAGTCTATAATGGAATTATAATGAAAAGAAACCTTTCTGTGCCCAAAGGGTTTACAAACTTTATTCAAAAAAAGCTGTAAGAATATGTCATTATGAAGATGATAACATCCCATATGCACATAATTAAATGTAATTATCATTCAGTGACTAGGAAATATAGACATGGTTTTTTAAACCTAGACTCATTTATGTTACATAGAATTTTAATTAAAGTTACAGATCTAGCAATAATATTGAAAAAGTTGAATCTATTAATGAAAGAGTTTTGATTAATTGAAGTAGTATATTGATAAACTAAGATTAGTTGTAGAAGAAGAAAGTCTTAAACTAATATCAATACAATAAGTGAATGAAAACTTTATCTTTATTTTTAAGTTCTTAAAAATTGGAAAACAGCATTTAGCAAGACTGATTAGACAAAGCCTCCTATTCAAGCCCAGAACATAAAAATTCCATGTATACAGTAATCATGCTAAAGCGGCAATGCTAGAACTAAAATAAATAAATAATTTGATCTAATCACTCATTTTATAAAAAGATGTCATAAATATGCTGAAATAGCTATAAGGTAAATAAAAGAAGAAGAAAACACAAAGTACTGTAATGTGATACTCTCTTTCCATTAAACATTACAAGGTAGCTCTAATTAAAGGGGAACTGCGGTCTCCGAACAAGTTAGGGTTAAAAGAAAAAAGCCAACAGTCTTCCCTTTAAAGTTAGTCTTGAATCACATCTCTGGATGTAGCCTGAAAGAAATTATATTGTGGAGAATGTTCAAACGTCCTGCTTTTAGTAGCTTGAGTGAAATCACCTGACCCTCTGCTCCTCCCCTCTGACCCGAGGGAGCTCATGCTCACCTTAAACCTAATGCTGGGAAAGACAACAATCTGCACATACTTAAAAAACAGATTACATGGAGGGAGGGAGGGGGTTAATACAGACAGGCTGGTCACATGATTTTTATTAAATTATTTTTTAATCATTACCATTGATAGGACAACACATATGTTGGAATTGCCTGTTTGTGTTGTGCATTTGGTAGAGAATGATCACTGGTTCTATTCAGCACAACATTCTGGCATTTCATTAATATTTTAGATTCACCAAGAGTAAAGCTCTATGGCAGTAAGGCAACAAAAGCTGCAAATCCGAAAAGTATACCTAATAATTTGTGCGGAATGTAATATGTGTTAGCATGACTTAAAGACAGAATTTAAGACATCTGAGTCAGAATTTGCAAATATGTGAGTCTTGAAGGTAGAAGGATTACAGTATAATTTCATTTTCTCTTTGTGCCTTTCTTAACACCAAAAAAAGCCTGGAGTTAGGAAGGCAATTTCAGGACTTGTTGCATTTCCTAGTAAATGTCCTAGGAACTTGGGTCTGCAATCGTTGTGGATGTAATTAAACAGGAATACACTAATCCTAAATACTCAGTCAAGGAACACAGTTGCATTAACAAAATATTATTTATATTAAAAACACTTAATTTACTGTATGTAAGTGCAAATGTGCATGTTATCTTACTATGCTCCCCCAAGTTTTAAATTATGTTTGCCTGACCCTGAATACCCTCCCCCCCCATCATAGGAATTGAACAAAAGCACTGCTCATTTCATATTCCTATATGGTGCCATGCAGAATATTAGCTATTCTTAGTTATGTTCTTATTGAGCACAAAAAATGCATAATATTGGTCATACTGAAAAATCAATCTCACTTAAGGTGAAATATGGTAACCTCTGTTTATTGCAAGTTACTATTTACTGGTGCAGATATAGAACATTTTATTCCAAATTTCAATTTTCATTTAGCATTATGCCAGTTAATATATGCTTAGGTAGCTTCACCATTAAACCTTATCATGTGCTAATATGCTTACAGTAATTTATGCTTTAAAGCACCACAATCACACAGGGGGAGAGATAACCTTTGGTGATCCAGCAGTTCAGAAAATAAATTTTTCCATTAGACCATCTGACAACATTCAGTAGAGGCTGTTAAATAGCAGCCATCTGCAATGTTGACTTTCGTACATTTTTACTGAAATATCCCTTCATTTAAATGTCAGAAACAAATATGCATGCGCTTCTTAATCAAGTAGGTTATGTGTGTCTGAATCTTGAATATTTGTTTCTGTTTTGTTTATTTTTCTGTTATATATTTACTGTGAAACATTAGCCAAGTCACAAAGAAATCAAATGGGATAGGGAGAGTTTAAGGCACAGCAGAACTTCACGCTCACATACAGTATAGAGGGAATAGAAAGATGAAAATGTATTTAAGTGATACTATATAGTTCTGTTTCCCAATCAAGCAAGATGTCTCATTTCCCTCTCATCACTGCCCCCCCCCCCCACCACCACCACACACACACACAGAGCCTATGGTGAATCTTCCCACTAGGGTTTATAACAGCTGCTAGTGGCTGTAGAGTACCAATCTTTCTTTTTTCTTTCCATATTGACATCCAAGTGTGAGGCAACTAGCAGGTTCCTTCAATATTTATGACTTATAACCTCAAGGACAGGTTCTACTCATCCCTTGTACTATATTGAGACAGAGTTTTAAATGTGAATGTCAAAAGATTTATTATTTACCAAACATCCAGGAAAAGGATTTTGGCTTTGGGCTAAATTGTCTACTTTTTTTAACTTATGTGTAACTTCAGTAACTGGATCATGATGTTTAATTACACTGTAATTAATAAGCGTATCTCGGCCTGTTATGTTTAAAGATAAGTGAGTACTCTACAGTATTCTTTTACCCAGGTCACCTCAGTGTTTCTATGCACCTTGGAATGTGCCATTAATTGGATACTTGGGTATGAAAGTCCACTGTGCTCCATTGAAAGCTGACATTTCTAACAAGATGACCTTTTCAGCACTCCGTAATGATTATCGCCTGGCTTTGTTTGGACACAATAACACATACTTCACACCACAGAGAGAATATGGGCTTTGAAAACTATTCAAAATCCAGTTAGTAAAACGAGTAAATTGGGTAGAAACATTCATCAGACTGTTATTGTTCTGCTATCGATTTAAATGCTCTTTCATCTCTCCTGTTACATTATAGAGTTCCAAATTAACTCTTATTCCCTATTCTTGTTTTGCTGGATTTCGTTAAAAGGTCAAATGCTTTCAGAAAGACAGATCTGTAGGATAAAGCCTGTATGATAACCATCAACCTTCAAATAACCTTTAATGGGACTATCCCTCCCCTGACCATTGTTATTGATGTGCTCATTGCACAAACAGAAACTAGTTTTAATATCTGAATACTTTGGCAATAATAATGAAAAAGGATTATTCATGGATGCCTGTTGAACCCATACAGTAAACAAGTTGCTATCTGTTTCTAATGTTATAAGAACACTGGGGAAACATAATGGAAAGGTCAACAAGAATGAATATTGTAACTACTAAAACAATTTCTTTTTCTTTAAGTACCCAAGTGGGGCTTTCATAACTTACATCATTAAAACTTTGGCTGTATCTCTGACTTTAAAGCTTCTAATTAAAAAGTCCTGTTTTTAGAGTTCCAGCATCATATACATATTAAGGGTGTTTTGTAGCTCCTATTTTGTCACAAAGTAGTACAAGGATTAAGAAAACTTTTTGTGTTCGCTAAAATAACGAAAACGTTTGTTATTATTCTTTATTACTTCAATAAAGCTTCTTATAATAGTGTAAATGGAAATTATAAGGAAAGCCAGTGTATTTTTATGAGTCAAAGTGAGAAGCCAGTGAATAATTATTTATAAAGTTAGAGGCCAGTTATAAAATGCAAAGCTAGTGAATTACTAGACTAGTACAATTACTGACTTCCTGATGTTGTGCTAGTGTAGCTGAAGTTTAGCAGCAGTATCGTAAGTTGTAGCTAACGTGTACCCATTTAGTAATTCCCATTCTAGATGTATTATAGCTTAGCCAGCTGTGAGAGCTGTTTAACATTTGTCAGTCTACTGAGTTTATGCCCTGGACAGTAGGTCACATTCTATGGCAAACAGGCAAGGAGCTATAGACTGAGAAAAATAAAAAATAAAAAGTCTATGAGCCTTTTGAAGAGGATCTGGTGTATACCAGGCTGGGTGTGTGTGTGTGTGTCAAGGAATTTGGTAGGTATTGCGCTCTTAAAGTAGAATTAAACCCAATTTTTATACTCCAGAATCTGAAAACAACCCCCCTAAAAACACCAATAAACTATAAAATGCCACTTTAGTAAACTGTTAAAGTAAATCAAAGCCTGTTAAGAACTGGATGAAGTATCTGTGTGTATGTGCAGTGTCCGACCACACCTCCTGACCTCAGTCACATGCTTCCTTGCTTTATCTGTCCTGTAAAAGGATTGGCTAGAGATTATTAATGGGTGTGACAAACTGTAACAAGTTTCTGCCATAGCTAAGGACTGAGCATGTGCAGAACATAATGGTCGTTGACCAAACTGTCTGATACTAGAATGCTGAGAAGTAAAGCACAAACCATATGTTATTTAGGTAAATTTCCCAGCGCCTGTATCAAAATGAGTGGTAAGACACAGATTACTGGTTTTATATCAAGGTGTTCTGCCTTCCGGTTCAGTGTTGTTCTGTGGCTTTAGTTGCCCTTTAAGGTGGGAGTGTGCTGTAAATGCATTTTACTTTTGTAACTCAAAAAGTTTTGGTTCTATGTTTTAATTTATTAAACATTAATGTTAAATGTTCAATGTTACTGCTTTAAGTATGCTTTTAAAGTATAGTTCATTATTTAAGAATAAATAGATATTTACTTATGTGATGGCTAAGTGGATTGTCTAAGATACTGATCTTTCTAGACAGCTCTAGAGAAAGAAAAAAAGTGTTGATTTGTATTCACTGACTGAGTGTTATTAATACCTCAAGCTAGTAGCCAGCTGTGAAGCTAAGACTCCTCAATTAGTGTAATTAAATGGGGACAATAGCCAAAACATGTATATAGATTGTTGCTTAGAAATGTTATATCCTACATTGAAATAATAACTAATTGTAGTGGGACGATTATTAAAATGTATTTGAATGTATACTTTTACTATTATTTCCTTTATAAAGATATTTTTTTTAATATTAAAGGAGAACTAAACCCAATTTTTTATCCTCAAGAATCTGAAAACAACCACCCTACAAACACCAATAAGCTATAAAATACTACTTCAGTAAAGTATTTTTTTTATATTAAAGGAGAACTAAACCCAATTTTTTAGTCTTTTTTAGGTGTTCTGCCTTCTGGTTCAGTGTGCTTTAGTTGTCCTTTAAGCAACTACTAAAACATGCAAGATCTTATCCTTTCATATCAACACTAAAGTAGCCTGTGATGTTTCCCATATTAAGCTGATCTTAAATTCTGCTGCTCTCTGTCCTTAAATTTAACCAATATATTTACTATTTCATACTATTGTGTGACTTTAGCTAATTAGATTTTGCTCTTTCGTTTCTGCAGATTGTATGGTGTGCAACAAGTGCAGGATGAGACCATTTTCTGGCTGCAGTTGTAGTATACAAACATCTGGAGGGTCTCAGGTTGGAAATTAATGGTATACAATCTCAGCAAAGTGCTGCAGATCATACAGCATGCAGCAGATAAGCAACTGTTTTGCTTCTATCTGTTTAGGCAAGAAGCAATTGCCTACCATCAGTGGCTACTAGGTGTCAATCAACATGGTGGCCAAAGGAAAGCAGCAGGCATATTATGATACACAATATAAAAAGAATGGACATTGTATAACCTCAATATATAGAGTGTGACCAATTCATAACATATATACAACACAGAATCCCAATGCACAATAAATTGCAATCATGGTGTATTTCCATTGAATTGGTAATTGAAAGCTTGTCCATCTCTATTACTATCCAAAACAAAAAGTATATTTAATTTGTTTAAGTTATTTCAAGTCCAGCTATCATGACTTGGTCCTAATATAAAAGTACTTGATTATGAGCTGAAATCCCTGCTTTGTGCCTCTTCTCTTAAGGACCATACACAAAAACAGCAAGCAAACAGCCATTTTGGGTGACTATCGGTTAATGTATGGGCGCTGGGCCAGCTGAAACTGCTGTTCGGTCAGGCTTTGTTGATGATCTGCCGGGTCGGATTATAAAGTTGCCCAACTGAGCACCCAAACACTTGCCCTAAAATGGCCTTTCGTACACCAACGTGCATGAAGTTTTAGGGATCAACTTTCTCAAATGAGCATATAACTTTACTTTGTGCAGAATACTTATTCCAAAGTGGCTTGGTCACACCTGTTATGTAGTGCACAATTTGTTGTACTTACACATTTAAGTGCCAAATTTAATACAAAAAAATCACAATACTAGTGCACTCTATAATTGATTTTATTTAGTGTGTGACACTTACAGATGAAGTGTTCTGCATGTGATGTTCATGTGCTATTTCTTCACTTTCTTTTGTTATTTTATCACTCAAGCTGTTAGTGGTCAACAAGAAAATAAAAAGAAAGCAGCTTCTTTACATCTAAATAATATTGTAAATGAACACAGACAAGCTTAAGTTAATGTATCATAGAACCTAGTTTCCATGGAAGATATATTAAACAGCCAGGCGAGTAACTACATAAACAACCCCACACCCCACCCCACAAAACTCTTAGGCAGACTACGTCAACCACAAAGCTTGCCACAACCCCTGCACAACTGTTTGTGGCAGTGACTGTGCAAACATCTGATAAGAAGTGATACCCCACCCTTCAGGGGATGTAATTATACCACTGTTTACAGCATACCTTTGCATTTATGAGTGTGTGTTTGAAGAATTGTTTAGTAGATAAAACTTTTAGAAACCATATTTCATACAGTATTTAGCAGCCTTTTATCACATTTTATTGTCTGAGACCTGTGAGATTTTAATCATTTTTATTTATTAACATTTATAGTGTTATCCTGAAGCAGCCATAAAGAAGTAGAAAGTAATTCAGATGTTTATGTTGAACATAATCTCCCTCCTATCATGGTTATATCATTGTGGTACATATAACATTAAAATATAGAGCAAATATATGAATAAAAGTTATTTTTGCATCAAAGTTGCTTTACTGTACAGATCTCTATTTTTTAATTTTGTGTTTGAAAAGTGCATTTAATCATCAGCCACAAACAAAGATATACAATTATAAAGCATCACAAAAAGACAAATTGCTATTGATCTTTCTTTTTTTTTCCGGATTCTGTTCTTATGGTAAGTCTATTTTTTTGCTTTTACAAATAACCATGTAAAATGCTTGCCTTTTATGTCCAGATCAACAGGTTGCAAAGTAGGTTGTTTGGACTTTTTGTAAAATACTTTATATCTCGCACCCTCCCTATGGAGGTACCGCAAGGCTCAGTACTTGGTCCTCTTCTTTTCGCCATTTACATCTATGGCCTTGGACAACTCATTAACTTATTTGGATTTCAGTATCACCTGTATGAGGATGATACCCAAATTTACATCTCTGCTCCCTACACTAACATCCCAGGTCCTCAACTGCCTTAGTGCTATCTCTACCTTCATGTACCGCTTCCTGAAACTAAACATGAACAAGATTGAACTTGTCCTTTTCCCACCATCACATTCTGTTCCCCTTCCTAGTCTCACTATTAATATTAACGACACACCGATATCCCCATCTCCTCATGTCTGCTGCCTGGGAATAACGCTAAATTCAGATCTTTCCTTTAAACACCATGTCAACACGCTTACCAACTCCTGTGGGCTCCAACTCAGAAAAATCTCTTGTGTTTGTCCCTTCCTCTCGAAAGAAGCTACTGAAATCCTAGTCCATGCCCTAATCATTTCCCGACTACACTATTGCAACACACTCCTGCATGGTTTACCAGACAACTGCCTGGCAACACTTCAATCCATCTTAAAAAATGGTGCTGACCGGCTCATTCTCTTCTTGCTTTTCTAATTCCTCTCCTTTCTGTCAGTCCCTCCAATGGCTGCCCATCATGCAATGGATCCAATTCAAGTTGCTAATCATATTGTATAAAGCACTATCAAATAAATCCCCTCCATACATCTCAGAGCTGATCCACAGATACTGTCCCAGATGCAACCTCCGCTCTGTTAATGATATCCTCCTCTCATCCACCCTTGTCCCCTCTTCCCATGCCCATATTCAGGACTTTGCTCGTGCTGCCCCTCTGCTCTGGAACTCCCTTCCTCCATCCATACGTCACTCACCATCCCTTAATACCTTCAAACGTAACCTTAAAACCCACCTCTCTAGAAAAGCATATAACCTGGCCTAGACATTACCCTTCTCACTGACCCAACCTGTTTCTAACCAACTCTTACAATCCACTGCCACTCTATTTACAGCCTACTGATTCCTGTGGGCAAAATTAAAAATCAATGACTGTGGGCAAAATTATATACTAATGACTGTGGGAAAATTATGTACCAATCAACGTGGGCAAAATTATGAACCAATGACTGTGGGCAAAATAATGTACCAATCACTGTGGGTAAACTTATGTACCATTCACTGTGGGAAAGCTTATACTGTATAACAATTTCTGTGGGCAAAATTATGTACCAACTGCTATAGGAAAAATGCTGTACCAATCACTATGGGCAGACTTATGTACCATTCACTGTAAGCAAACTTATTTACCAATCATTGTGGGCAGACTTATGTCGAAATCACTGCGGGCAAACAGTCACTGTGTCCACCAGTCAGTGTTATGTCAGCCCTCCAGTTCACCAGTCATTGTTAAGTAAGCCCTCCAATTCACCAGTCAACGTTAAGTCAGCCCTCCAGTTCACCAGTGAGTGTTAAGTCAGCCCTCAAATTCAGTAGCAAGTGTAAAGACAGCCCTCCAGCCAGTGTTAGTTAATTTAACAAACAAACAATTTAACCAGCACACACTTTTTTGGGAAAAAGAACAGCAGGTGCACGCCCTTCTATTCACCTAGCATAGCACAGTGCAGTGATTGTAGCAAGTGTTAGTCAGCCCACAATATCCACCTCCACGCACACTTTTCGTGATGAAGTCAAACCCATTTCACCGGCAGGGATGTAGGCAGACTTAAGTACCAATCACTACTGACAGACTTATGCCCCAATTAGTGATTAGACTCGAACCTGAGTTTGAGCTGAACTTTTTGTGTTCCTTGATTCCTTTTTGTGTAGCCTTGATTTTCAATGGCCTTCGAATGTGTAGGTCGATTTCGGTAACACTCTAATGTGGCCCTCAATTTCTATAACCCTTGAATGTATCGTTCAATAACCCTTAGATGTAGCAGTCGATTTTGGTAAACCTTAAATGTAGCCTTCGATTTCAGTAACCCTCAAATGTAGTAGCCAAGGGTTCTGTAATTCTTGAATGTAGCCTTCAAATTTGGTAGAATGTATTGTTCGGTAACCTTAAAGGATGAGTGCTTTCTCCTGCTTGAGCCTCAAACAGTAATGCCTGTGAGTTCCGTGCACACACACACGTACACGGAACTCACAGGCATTACTATTTGAGGCTCAAGCAGGAGAGTGCATGGAACTCACAGGCATTGCTGTTTGAGGCTCAAGCAGGAGAGTGCACGACGGAACTCACAGGCATTACTGTTTGAGGCTCAAGCAGGAGAGTGCATGGAACTCACAGGCATTGCTGTTTGAGGCTCAAGCAGGAGAGTGCACGTGCACTCACAGGCATTACTGTTTGAGGCTCAAGCAGGAGAGTGCACGGAAACGGAACTCACAGGCATTACTGTTTGAGGCTCAAGCAGGAGAGTGCATGGAACTCACAGGCATTACTATTTGAGGCTCAAGCAGGAGAGTGCACGGAACTCACAGGCATTACTGTTTGAGGCTCAAGCAGGAGAGTGCACGGAACTCACAGGCATTACTGTTATGAGGCTGAAGCAGGAGAGTGCATGGAACCCACAGGCATTGCTGTTTGAGGCTCAAGCAGGAGAGTGCACGGAACTCACAGGCATTGCTGTTTGAGGCTCAAGCATTAGAGCCTCAAAAGAGACCCAAAGTACAATAATATCATTATAATCTGCTCGCTATTACATACATTACAGAACCATTACTGACCTTTTCAATCTTTCCCTCCCTTCCCGGCACTGCACTGATAGCTCAACTCTCGTGCAATCACCTCTTCTAATGCAGGAAATCAGCAGCAAGCAGATATTACACAACCAGCAAAGTCAATGTAAGTACACGGACAGAGCGGTTTAACAGTGTACTTACATTTACTTGGCTGGCTGCTGATTTACTGCATTAGAAGAGTAGGTGATCACACGAGAGTCAGTGCAGTGCCAGGAGGGGAGAGAAACGATCAAAAATGTCAGTAACACACCTGGAATATATATGTTTATATGAGCGTGCGTGTGTGGCATGGGCAGTTTCTGTGTGTGTGTGTGTGGGGAGGTGTGTGTGTAAGGCATGGGCAGTTTCTGTGTGTGTTGGTGTGGTGGTGGTGGTGGGGGTGGTGTTGTTAAGGCATGGAGGAAAAGTGATTGTGAGTCCAGGATCAAAGGGGGAGGTGGGAGGTTAAGACAGGGGACACAGATATATTCAGGTACAAGGGTTACATTATAAAAGATAATATACGCCCTATTGTAAATTATGAGGATATTGATGTTACCCTCTGAGTTTCGTGCGCCCTTTATAAAAGTACTCAGCTTACGGCCTCGTGCATCTATAGGTCACGGTACTCCTCTGTAACTGTCTAATATCCTTTAATTTATCCATATATTTACAGTAGGGGGTACATTATCTACTATACACTGAAATCATCCATGATCAAAGCTGTTTGTGTGCTGCTCATAAAGAAACAATAGCTACTTAAAGTATCACTGCAATGGCAGAGCAGAGATAGGTTTGTAGTTATTGAAAGAAATCACATAAATGCAGTGTAAAAAAATAAGACATTGTAAGGAAAATAAGCTAAAATGTGATAAAAATCTTTATTCACTTAATACGCTTGATTGCCAAAATAATATTTGTGACAAAACATTATTAAAAAGTACCAATAGAAGTTTCCAATCAAATGCATTAGTAGGCTAATAAAAAGAAAATATGTAATAAATTATCAAGCTTTTTTTCTTCGAAGGGGCTGGGGGTGTTCTGTTTCTCCACATAAAATGCCTGCCAGCCTGCCCACTCCTAACTTGTTTAAAACCTTGTCTCCTATCCCCTACTCCTATGCCTTTTTTTACCCATCTTCCCTTCCAACCAATTTCTACTTTGGACCCATTCAAGAGGTGTGAAGCCAACCAGTCATTTTTACCACCCCCCCTATGCTGTGCCTTCCTTTCTACTAGCTTTACTCTGCTTGACCAGTGATTTCTATCTGCATAAATAAATGCTTCCAAAGTACTGACTTCCTTTATAATGACCTAAATGTGTAGTTAAAGGAGAAGCAAACCCAAATTTTTACACTCCAGAATCTGAAAATATCACCTCTACAAACACTAATAAACTGTAATCCCACTACAGTAAATAGCATTAAACTAAGTGTAATACCCTAAAGAACTGGATGGAATAACTGTGTATGTGCAATGACTGGCCACACCCCTGACCTCAGTCACATGCTCCTTGGCTTATCTGCCCTTAAAAGAATTGCCTAGAGACAACTAGTGTCTTAGGACTGAGCATGTGTAACGAACACAATGGTCAGTGACCACATGGTGTGATTCTGGGATGTTGGGGAATAAAACACAAACTCGAATATAACTAGCTGTGTGGGGAGGTGTGTGTGTAAGGCATGGGCAGTTTCTGTGTGTGTTGGTGGTGGTGGTGGTGGTGGGGGGTGGTGTTGAAGGCATGGAGAAAGTGATTGTGAGTCCAGGATCAAAGGGGGAGGTGGGGAGGTTAAGAGCAGGGGACACAGATATATTCAGGTACAAGGGTTACATTATAAAAGATAATATACGCCCTATTGTAAATTATGAGGATATTAGATGCCACAGATCGTGAATATACGATCTGTGGCTTCCCCCCTCCCAAAAATTTTTTTCCCCCTGCTAGGGGCCATCGGGGGGCAGCATTCAACTACCCCCCTAGCCCCCTCGATCCCCCCTCGGTTTGGTCTAAATCCGAGGGGGGGATCGGGAGGCATCAGCTGGTCCCACGTGGAGAAGCAGAGGAGAGCCGTCTTCATTCCGGAAAGGGAGACCCCGGTGAAGCAGGAAGCTGAGTGATGTCACCGGGGTCTCCCTAAGAGAGGTAAGATGCTGCCCCTGGTGGTCCAGTGGAGGTACTGCAGCATGATCTATGGAGATCATGCTGCAGTCCCTAAGTATAGTACAAGCTGTCAAGCTGAGAGCTTTTACTATACATTTGTGAATGGAACTCAAAGTTCCATTCACAAATAGGATTTTTTCTAAGTCTTTGCTACTTAGCGAAGACTTAGAAAAAAAATGGGGACAGAGATCAAAATTTGGTGATCACTTCTGATCACCAAATTATTGATCTTTGCCAATGAATGAAAAATCACTTCCTGGAAAATGATTTCCGGGAAGTGATTTTTCCGATCGGATTTCGAATTGGAAAACGGGCATTTATGCCCGTATTCCAAGTTCGGTATCATTCCCTAAGATGATTTGATGATCATCTTTGGGAATGATCCCCCCAAAAAAGGGGAAATGCACACAAAAAAAATCTTAAAGTGATACACACACCTTTTTTTTTTTTTTTACCCTAAAACTATAAATTAGCAAACAACTTTGTCTTCTCCAAGCTTCCCAATGTCCCCGGTGATATCGGTAAAGTAAACGCGTATCATTTATTTGTTGGATTTCAAGGGAAACTAAGCCTATTTTAGTAGGAAATTTTGCAGAGGTACCAAAAAAAGACCGTATTGATTTTTTAGGATCAATAAAGTGTGCAAAAACTTGTGTGACTCTCCGTACTTACTGGTTTTCCACTAAAAGGGGGAGTGGGGATAGGGGTGGGGGAGTGGGTTGTGGCATTTTTAATTTTTTCTTGTAATTGCAATTGCGCATGGATCCCATTTGAGCTAGTTGGTGGCCCCGTCTCTGTTTGCACCCACCCTTATGGCATACCGTTTGATTCAGGACATGTGGGAGATTGCCGTTTAGTGGGTTTTTTACTTGCCAAGTGGGTTTAGGTAGGATTTCAACCATTGAGTCCTCTTATTTTATTTTTCCACAAAATCTCCTAAAAGCACGGAGTTCTATGGATAACAGCGCCTGGTCGCTTCCAAAAATATAGTTGTTGGGGGGGTTTTCCAAGTTGATTAGGTGTTCAATTACAGAACACTTTGATTTTTTTCTTGTAATTGGACTTGTGCATGCGTCCAATTTGAGCTAGTTGGTGGCCCCTTTCTGTTTGCACCCACCCTTATGCATACCATTTATTCAGGACATGTGAAGATTGCCGTTTTAGTGGGTTTTTTACTTGCCGAGTGGGTTTAGGAGGATTTCAACCATTGAGTCCTCTTATTTTATTTTTTCACAAAATCTCCTAAAAGCACGGAGTTCTATGGATAACAGCGCCTGGAATTCTCATATGTATATACGAACGCATGATACCACCACGTAGCTGAAGGTGTGTAGCTTCCAAAAAAAAATAGTTTGGGGGGTATTTCAAGTTAGGCTGTTTCAAATTACAGAACACTTGATTTTTTCTTGTAATTGGACTTGTGCATGCGTCCAAATTGAGCTAGTTGGTGGCCCGTTTTCTGTTGCCCCCACCCTTATGGCATACCGTTTGATTAGGACTGTGGGAGATTGCCGTTTAGTGGGTTTTTATACTTGCCGAGTGGGTTAGGTAGGATTTAACCATTGAGGTCCTCTTATTTTATTTTTTCACCAAAATCTCCTAAAAGCCCGGAGAGTTCTGGATAACAGCGCCTGGAATTCTTCATGTATATACGAAAGCATGATACTACCACGAGAGCTGAAGGTGTGTAGCTTCCAAAAATATAAGTTGTGTGGGGGGTATTTCCAAGTTGATTAGGCTGTTCAAATTACAGAACACTTTGATTTTTTGTAATTGGACTTGTGCATGCGTCAATTTGAGCTAGTTGGTGGCCCCGTTTCTGTTTGCACCCACCCTTATGCATACCATTTGATTCAGGACATGTGAGAGATTGCCGTTTAGTGGTGTTTTTATCTTGCCGAGTGGGTTTAGGAGGATTTCAACCATTGAGTCCTCTTATTTTATTTTTTCACAAAATCTCCTAAAAGCACGGAGTTCTATGGATAACAGCGCCTGGAATTCTTCATGTATATACGAAAGCATGATACATCACGTAGCGAAGGTGTGTAGCTTCCAAAAAATATATAGTTTGTGGGGAGAATTCCATGTTTCGGACTGTTTTCTTAGAAAAAGTGTAGGCTGTTCAAAATTACAGGCACTTGATTCTCTTGTATTGCAATTTGTGCATGCGTCCCGTTTGAGCTAGGTGGTGGCCACGTCTCTGTGTGCATCCACGCATATGGCATACCGTTGATTCAGAACATGTGGGAGATTGATATTTAGTGGGGGGGTTTATTTGCGGGGGGCATTTCAAAGTTTGGGGCTGTTTGAAATTACAGAGCACTTTGATATTTCTTGTGTAATACACTGGTGCATGCGTCCAATTGAGCTAGTTGGTGGCCACGTCCCTGTGTGCATCCACGCATATGGATACCGTTTGATTCAGGGCATTTGGAAGATTGATAATTGACAAGTTTTTTTTACATGACATGGAAATTTGCCATGTTTTTAACTTTGAATTGTATTTTTATAAATTTTTCCTGAAAATCTGGTAAGAAAGCGAATTGTACACAAACTGCACCCACACCATTGGTGGTATGAATAAAAGAATCACACCATTGTGTAGCTGAAGGTGTGTAGAGTCCAAGAATATATAGTTTTGGGGGGTATTTCAATATAGAGGGGTGTTTTAGTCTGACAAATCGAATTGCTGTAATTGGGCCACTGTTCATTGGCTCACTTTGGTGGCTAGTTGATTCCAGTCTGCGTGTGTAACCATACATAGGGCATACCGTTTGATTAGAACATTTGGGAGATTGATATTTGGTAACTTTTTTTTACATTACTTGGGATTTTGGATGATTTCTACCTTGAGAGTTTTTTTTTTTAAATTTTTTAGAAAATCTGCTAAAGCTGTGAACTTCTACGAAGAACTGCCGCCACACCATTGATGGTACGAATGAACAAACTACAGAATTTCGTAGATAAAGGTGTGTGCATTCGAGATAATATATGGTTTTGTGGGTTGTTTTGTGGGGAAAAATTGCAGACTGTTCAAATTCAGATTGACTGAATATTTTTGCTGTTTCTGAGCCATTGTGCATGTTTCACTTGTGTCTTTTGGCTTCCACGTCCACGTGTGTAACCACACTATGGCATACCGTTTGATTCAGGACATTGGGAGATTGATATTTAGTAACTTTTTTTTACATTCCATGAGGTTTTGGCATGATTTCTACCTTTTGAAGTTGTTTTTTTTAATTTTTTCAGACAAATGCGAACTTCTACGAAGAACGCGTCCACACCATTGATGGTATGATGAACAAACTACAGTGTTACATAGCTGAAGGTGTGTAGTTTTCAGGAATATATAGTTTGTGGGGTTATTTCTAAATTACGGGGGGTGTTTTGTGGAAAAAACTGCAGACTGTCCGAATTCGGAATTGGCTAAATCTTTTCGCTGTTTCTGAGCCATCGTGCATTGTCTCACTTTGTGGCTTTCGCTTCCACGTTCCCGCGTGTGTAACCACACTATGGCATACCGTTTGATTCAGGACATTTGGGAGATGATATTTAGAACTTTTTTTACATTCCATGAGGTTTTGGCATGATTTACCTTTTGAAGGTGTTTTTGTTCATTTTTTCAGACAAATGCAAACTTCTATGAAGAACTGCGTCCACACCATTGATGGTATGAATGAACAAACACAGTGTTACATAGAGGAGTTGTGTAGATTTCAGGAATATAAGTTTGTGGGTTATTCTAAGTTACGGGGGTGTTTGTGGAAAAAAATGCAGACTGTCGAATTCCGAATTGGCTAATATTTTCGCTGTTTCTGAGCATCGTGCATTGTCTACTTTGTGGCTTTTCGCTTCCACGTCGCGTGTGTAACCACACATGGCATACCGTTTGATTCAGGACATGGTGGAGATTGATATTTAGATACTTTTTTTACATTCCATGAGGTTTTGGCATGATTTCTACCTTTTGAATGTTGTTTTTGTTCTTTTTTTTCAGACAAATGCGAACTTCTATGAAGAACTGCGTCCACACCATTGATGGTATGAATGAACAAACTACAGTGTTACATAGCTGAAGGGTGTATGTAGATTTCAGGAATATATAGTTTGTGGGGGTTATTTCTAAGTTACGGGGGTTGTTTTGTGGAAAAAACTGCAGACTGTCTGAATTCGGAATTGGCTAAATATTTCGCCGTTTCTGAGCCATCGTGATTGTCTCACTTGTGGCTTTTCGCTTACGTCGCGGTGAACACACATATGGCATACCGTTTGATTCAGGACATTTGGGAGATTGATATTTAGGAACTTTTTTTTACATTCCATGAGGTTTTGGCATGAATTCTACCTTTTGAAGTTGTTTTTGTTCATTTTTCAGACAAATGCGAACTTCTACGAAGAATGCGCCCGTACCATTGATGTATGAATGAACAAACTACAGTGTGTTACACTAGCTGAAGGGGGGGTAGATTCAGAAATATAGGTGGGGGTTATTTCCAAGACGGGGGTGTTTGTTGGAAAAAATGCAGAATGTCCAAAAGGAGGGTAAAATAGGTTCTGAGCCATCGTGGCATTGTCCACTTGTGGCTTTCGCTTCACGTCCCGCCACATACCTCGCATTAGGCAGTTTAGTTGATCAGGAATTTGGGAGATTGATATTGAACTTTTTTTTTACATTTCATGGGGTTTGGCATGATTTCTACCTTTTGAATGTTGTTTGATGTTCATTTTTGAAAATCTGGTAAAAGTGCACATTCTCACGAAGAAAGTGACGCCCCACACCATTGTGGTATGAATGAACGAACTACAGCGTTACATAGCTGAAGGTGTGTAGATTTCAGGAATATATATGTTTGTGGGGGTTTTCTTGAGTTGGGGGGTGTGTTTTTGTGGAAAAACTGCAGATGTTCAAATACAAACTGGAAAAAATTTTTGCTGCTACTGACATTTGGCAACTGGCCACGCTCTGGGTTAGTTGGTAGCCATGTCTCTGGGTACACCCTGAAGTGGCATACCATTTATTCGGGAGGGTTGGCTTTATTTGAGATGTGTTGAACTTTCCTGCAACAGTTTTAGCTGAATTCGCATTTGATTTTGTCTCTGATTTACAGTTGAGGAAAAAAAGGAAAATGTGAGAAAACAACTACAATTGGACAAAAGCTGCGTCGGGTATACTGCATTTTGATCGAAACATAACCTCAACTCATAAAATCCTGGGGGTGTGTAGTTTCTAAAAATATCTCACTTGTGGGGTTATTTTAGTTAATTTGGAAGATATCTATGTTAACTGTCAGTAGTGGTTATACATTTTTAAGTTGGTTGTAATATTCAGAAGGGTGCAGTTTTAGTTTGGGGGGTCTCCTGTACAGGAAGAGTGGGTTACCTACAATATCTGGGGATCGTTGTACTCGGGAGTATCTGAGCTTTTAGAAACAGTAAGATTTTGTGCGTAACCTTAAGATAACTATAAGTAAAAATGGGAAAAATCCATGAAATTTGCAAAATTTTTCATTTTTTTTACATATTTACCTAATTCAGTTAAAATTTCCAGAAGTTACAAAATGGTCTGTTACCATGTTAAAGAGTACACCTTTGTGCTGAAAAAACACATGTATAATATTCCTGATTTTACTGCAAGGTACACCTACTGTAAAATTAGTCTAAAGCGATTGAGGGCAAATCCTGAAAAATTTCTTCTGGAGTTAACGCAAAAAAAAAAATGAAAATCTCCTGGCAGTGAAAGGGTTAAGGTGCTCTTCCTTCTGAAAACAGTGTTGTCTGAGACTTTTGTTGTCCTTAAGGCCTTGCGCTTGACTAGATTTTAGAGTATAAATTAATGGTAGGAGCATTCCAAGGAAAATGGGCATTGGAAATGGTTAGCTTACTAGACCAGAGCAGATTAACATATACTAGACTATATGTAATAGAGAAATAGTTTGAAATGTATTTGAATTGAAATGTTTTCCTACTAAACTTCCCCTTAACTTCTCTTTTTCATTTATTTTACCCATGGTTAGAATGACAACAAATATAGCCATAAAATATTTTGCCTGTAGGAAAATCCTTTTTCAATAATATTACAAAAATGAAACCAATTATTTGGTTTTAATTTTCCAAATTTTTTATTCATGTTAAATCTAACTTTTCGATTTTCATGAGGTTAAAATATTCCTGTGCAATTCTTCAGCTCTTCAGAGAAATGAAGCATCTAAAGCTGACAGACATTGCTTGGATGGCATTTACTGAAAAAAAAAAATATATATATTATATAATTAAAAACACACCACACACACACACACACACACACCACACACAACACACCACACACACACACACCCACACACACCAACACACAACAAGAACAGTATTGCTTTGCTTTCAAACTTGATGTTATCAAGACATTTATCAAAGTGAAGGTACAAAGTTTTACACATTGTTTTGACAATTCATGAGACATAAGTATGTTTTTTGTAGTTTATAACATTCAATCTGATAACTTTATTTAAACATTAAAATTAGAATGGTTTTTAAATCAATTGTTTATAAAAGGTTTACTTGTATACACTAGTTTCTTGAAATACTTTTAAAACAACATTTTTTCAAATCCGCTTGTCCATTCAGAAGAGATAGTGATGCAATTTTGGTTAATTTTGGATATTAAAAATAATTTTAATTTCTACCTATTGTTTTCCATGCTAAAATAGAAAACGTATCAAGAAATCTAATTATGAATATAAATTGCATTTTAGTAACGGCGTGTCTAATTCCAGTGAATTGCACTGACAAGGGTAATTTAGACTTCACACGTGTTCACCAATTTGAACAAGGAAAGATTGTTTGGGGCTCGTTATAGGTTTATCCCAACAGAGTAAAAATGATGGCACTGCAGCACACAAGAGGACAAATAGTTAATGAAGTAACTCTTTCCACTGCAGAGAAATTCCTCTCATTGATTTCCATGAGTTCCAAGTTCCCCTTAATTTGAGACATTACATAACAGGCTTCTACTATACAAATTGTGTACATTGACTTAATAATTGTCAGTTAATTACTTATGGAAATTTCCCAAATATATCTCATGCTTATATTCTATAAAATGTTGCCTGTGTTTATTTTCTTATAGTACTAATATTGCACACCTTTTACCATTCTTTTACTCTGCCCCAGAGCTTACAACACCATATAACCATTTATGTATGATGTGATAGAAGCAAAGTTGCTAGCGTCAACCCAAAAAAGCTCAAATGTAAAATGTAAAAACTCCTTGTAGTGGCAGCTCAGATGTCAGTACTTAAATTAATAGCTAGTGTGGCACACAATTTGCCATGGTTTTCCTCCATGTCTGACTATTGGAATATTAAAGGGTATTCCACTGATGGAAAAAAGTTTTTTTTTCCCCCCTATATGAAAAGTTCACCTTCCCCCAACCCCCCTCCTACCTGTTTTTCCCCAAAAATAAGCTCTGTTCCTTTGCAACAGCCTCTGGAACAGTGTTCTACACCCCGGGGTGCGGGACCCTAGGGGTCCCTGAGAGGTTGCATGGGGGGGTCTCAAGAGATTGCCATAAATGTACGGATCCAGCTTTTTGACAAAAACAGATATTTTTTCTATATATTTATCATTCTGGTGTTTATGTATGTATGAATTATTGTGTTTGGTGTTGAAGTCTGAGATATAAATAAAAATAACTAATGTTTTAATGTAAGGGTTCCCAACCTGATGTGAATTTGAATGCATTTTTTTCAATAGAGATGTATTTATAGATCTATCAATTATAGTTATATAAATTAAGTTTTTTGATCATTTGATGACAAGAAAAATATATTAATCATATTTTATGTAGGGGTCCCCAAGACACGAAAATAGTTTTTAAGGGGTCCCCACGGATAAAAAGGTTGAGAAACACTGCTCTGGAAGCTGTGTAGCTCTGGGGGGTTGTGTGCTTACGTGCTGGGCAGGTTGTCAGTCAATGTGCATCCATACATGCATATTCATGATTCTGCCACACACCACTTGACCCCAGTGATGCCTGATGTAAACTAATCCTTTCCTTCCTGTCTCTATGATCTATTCACAGCTGATAGTGCAGTGAGAGACACGAGGGGGGAGTTATAAGGTTCAGCCACACAGCTTTATGTAAGGAGACTTTTTTTAACAATTGAAAAAGTAATAGAATTTAGAGATCAAATGGGGGGAGGTGGGTTTGTAAGGGAGACAGAAGTGTATTTCAGAGGGGATGCTGGGAGTGTCACAAGTTGGATTGCAGGGGGGCCTGGGAGACAGAAGGTTGTACTTCAGAGGGGATGCTGGGAATGTCATTAGCTGTATTGGAGAGGGACAGGAGACAGAAGGTGTATTTCCTGGGGGATGCGGGAGTGTCACTAGCTGTATTGTAGGGGGAACTGGGAGACAGAAGGTGTATTTCAGAGGGGATGCTGGGAGTGTCACAAGTTGTATTGCAGGGGGGCCTGGGAGATAGAACGTGTATTTCAGGGGGGATACCTGGGAGTCTCATTAGCTGTATTGCAGAGGGATCTGGGAGATGCTATTACTTGGAGCAGAAAACAAAAAGCCAATACCATCTATTCTATCTATCTATTATCTATCTATCTATCTATCTACCTTCATCTATCTATCTAGTATCTATCTATCGTCTATTATCTATCTATCTATCTATCTATCTATCTATCCATATCTGTCTGTCTATATATATCCATGTCTGTTGTCTATATCATCTATCCATATCGTCTGTCTTTGTCTATCTATCTAATCTATCTTATCTATCTATCCATTCATCTATGCTGTCTGTCTTATCTATCTATCTATCTATCTATTCCATCCATATCTGTCTGTCGTTGTCTGTCTCTCTATCTATATCCATCCATATCTGTCCTGTCGTCTGTCTGTCATATTATCTATCTATCATCAATCTGTCTGTTGTATTTTATTTCATCTCTATTTATCTATCATCTAAAATACTTTGAAACAGGGAGCCAATCGGCTAAACTCCTAGCCCAGTTAGCCCACGGCCCAAGGGATACTAACAGCATCCTTGCAATCAAGACTCCGGATGGTACTTCCGTCACCAGCACGACAGACATCATACAACATTCACCGGCTTCTACCAGACGCTAACCAGTCACAAATAAACGTTCCCCCAACACAACTAAAAAGATATCTAGATAATGTCGAGTTCCTGACTCTCTGACAGCGATGGGTCCTGGTTGGAGGCGGACGTCACTATGACGGAAGTGGCAGAGGCCATGGGATATGTCGTGTGGTAAGGCCCCTGGACCAGACGGAAGACCGATCGAGGCATATAGAGATATAGTGAACAGATACTACCTCAATATTTCAAACTACTACAATACATAATGGATCCCAGACTCCAGACTGACACCTCAATGCACGAAGCACACATCACGCTCATACCCAAACCCGGAAAGGCTGTTAGATGGGGTCCTACAGACCATATCACTGCTCAATACTGACTATAAATACTTGCCAAAATTCTCGCAATAAATTAAAGAAAGTAATATCTCATATAATCCACCCAGACCAGACTGGATTTATGCCAGCCAAGTCACTTCATAACATACGAAAGACGTTAATCCACAGCCAGGTTGACCATGATAACGCAGGAACACGATTATGCTTCTCACTAGACGCCCAAAAGGCATTTGACTCTGTTGAAGGCTATATCTCTGGCAGTGTATGGATTAAATTCGGTATTGGCCCCAAATTTGTCAATTGGACCCATCTCCTATATGCCCAACCTACAGCTCACTTCTAATTAATGGAACACATTCCACATAATTACACTCTGCCGAGTACGAGACAGGGATGTCCACTCTCCCCATACCTATTTGCCATTGACATAGAACCCCTCGCGATACAACTTAGAACAAACAGACTTATTAAAGGCCTCACACTTGGAGCCCAAACCTCATTGCTTGTTATATGCAGATGATTTAATTTTATACCTGGCAGATCCCAACCAATCCTTAATCACAGCACACAAATATAATTTCCCGATTTGGACCAATCTCCGGGCTATTATAATATGGGAACAAGTCGAGTCTATTCACTCTTGACTCAGCATCACACTACCACCAAATGTGTGCGGACTGGTCCTGTAGTCCCAAATTTTAGTATCTAGGTTACACTGTGACGCATACACCCGAACATAACCTTGCACAGAACATATACCCCCTGTTAGACTGGTGCAAAACAAAGTCAGAGTGTGGAAGCAATTCCCCATCAATTTATTGGCAGGGTGAACTTGGCTAGACGTTCAAATTTACAAGATTGTGTGGTTCCGCCCCCGCCGGAGCCTCAGGATAACCTCCACCATCAATATATGATATGGAACGAATGCTCCATGCATATATTCTGACAATACCATCACACTTCCTAGAAGCCCCAAAAAATATTATTCCGTGTGGAGGTACGATCTGCACAAGCGTAAACTCTGGCAGGACACAACAAAATTTTTAAGATGTATGGGTCTTGGGAGACTCCGTACTATGGCAGAACAGTAATATCAGGCTTTAGCTAAATTTGGAGCATCTGAGGTATTGGGAAAAAAAAGGGTATTCTATATTTCGCCAGATTATAATCAATAATACATTTATGTCATTCCAGAAATGCAGCAGAAATCCTCACTAGCACATTCAGCCTTCTTCCGCTACCTTCAACTCCGGTACTGTCTTGTCTCTGAATTCTTACCCTAACATTCACACCACCCCACATCCTATGATCGAATACTGAAGGACCGGATGGAGAGACACCTTTCACTCCATATTATTCACGTTTAATTAGTCAAAAGACTACTGAGATGCAAGCAATCTTGATGCAAAAGTGGAACAACAATATATACCCACACTACAAGAGTCTGACTGGGAGGAAATTGCTCAATCACATACACAAGTATCCCATTGGCCAACCATAGGGTTACACAATTTTATATCCTACACCAGGTCTATTTAACAACGCTCAGACTAGCACACATATCACCCAAAAAACTCCTCATGCTGCCCCACAGTGCCATGAGGTGTCTCAGGCTTTTGGAACAAAGTTTACAGACCCTGACACAAGTACTTCACATTACCAGTGCCGTCCAACCTGAACTGTGTATCTAGGTCGATGGGGCTGGGGGATGGACAAAATGCACACCTTTCTGCTGCGTAACTCCCTTTCTACGCTAGACGCACCATTGTACTCACCTGGATGTCCCATCAGGCGCCCAGATGTGGAATATGGAAATTATGATCAAATCAGATCTACCCCTTATTCGGTTAATATATTAGCCGAGGTACACTGAGTAAATTACACAAAATATGGTCACCCTGGATGAATATCTGGGGATGCCTGTCCCGACCATTTCACAACACAGAATAGATCCGGCATGCTACCAAGATGACTATGAGATGCATGTTTTTGACGCTCAATCAATATAAAGTCCCTGTCTAGGTAATTTTACGGTCCTCTAGTACGGGTTGATGGAAACCTTTGTGAGACAGTATTGTTACTCACTGAATATCAACAGATTGCTTATCAACATATACTACCAAGAACCTCCCCCCCCCTCCTATCCTTCCCTCTCTCCCATGTTATGTTATATATTATGTTAGTTAATAGAAAGTATAATGCTGGACACGGATGTACAGTATAATATATATTTTATTTACAAACCACTGTTAATAATGACAACAACGCTGTGTATTTCTGTGACTGTTTTCCTAAAAAACATGTTTAAAAAAAAAACAAAACCTTTCCTCAGTGCTAATCAACTAATGCATATAGCATGGCTTCCTGCAACTCTGCAGTACACATCTAAACTATCAGCACTGCAGCTTGAAGACTTCATTATGCTTAGTGTATTCTATTTCAAACGTTACACCATCAATGCATATGGCTGTGAAGTAATCAATGCCTTATTACTATATGGTTTAGTAGCTCCTGTGTGCCTCAGATATGTCCTTTCAAATAAAAAAGTATACTTTTAGATCACAAAAAAATAGTATAGCTTATTTACAAAAGATACAAGAACAAATATCAACTTAACATCGGTAAAATTGTAGCTAACATAAAACTAATCTTAACAAGAGCAGTTTAGTTTAAAGCAGCAGCACAGGGTCGGCTTAGGATATATAGCACCCTGTGCAAGATTTGTTACTGGCACCTAGCACCTTTCCAAAACACCCCCCCGGGCACACACAATACGTGCTGAATGCTGCTTAACCGTGGCCTGCTTCAAATCAAGTCCCCCACCTGCGCTTACTGTCTTTTAGTATCTCAGTGCATGCTTGTATATGTCATGTGTCACGAACCCTCCGGGCCGCGACGCCTATACCACTATCGGTTACTGGAAACTTGGAGTACTTACGCACTCCAAGCAACCGACAGGCGGATGAAACAGAACGGGACCAAGAGGGTTTAGGGAACAAGCAATATAGCACACAATTAATGTTACTTAATATCTATATACTTGCTGCCCACCACCTTAAAAAAAATAGGGGAGGACTTACTAAATCTATCTATGGGGTTATCTGCACCTCGCTGACTTTAATGAGCCTGCCAGAAATGGGTTAACCACACCTATTACTCTTTACCTTTTATATAATTATACCTAACAATACTCTTATAAGTAGTGTAACTTCAGAGACAAAGGTTCGTTTTGGGATATACTCAGAATAAGACAATTAGCCTATAAATGATTTTGTATAAATTTATTAAAAGTAACAAAAGAGTGCATAACAAAATATACAGAAAAACTGAATTAACTTACTGAACCTTAAAATGGTAAAAAAAATGGTAACACACAAGTGAGATAGAATGGGGTAAAGAAGGAATACTTAAGAGATAAATGGCATCTGATAATCTGTGAGCAGAGTCTGGAATCTGTAAATCCGAATATGGAAAAAGTGACCAAATTGGATGTCCTGAAGAAAAGCCATGTATGGTCCTCCGCATTGGCTAGATGTTTCTTAAGATGTTAGACGAACTGCTTTCCATTGTTGGGCATCTTTATTACCCTTAGTAGGGCACTCAAAAAATTACCAATGCTGAATGCTCAATCAATCTCATGAATTTACCAAACTAACAAGACCAAACATGACACATCAAAAATATGACATTTGTATAACAGTGTAAAGTGTGTTTCTGGGATACCCTGAGGCCTAGAGTGATAGTGTTTGGGTCCCACGGGCAGGGGTGTCTTAGGGATTTTGCCACCTAGACAAACTCTGATTGCCGCCTATATGCGGCACGCGCAGGCGCCGCCGGCGGAGCAAAGTGGGCGTGGCTTGTGTGGGGGCGTGGCTTTGTCAGTGGGAGGGCGGCTAGCCATTTTGTCATTTGAACTTGGCACCATTTATTGTACATTTCCTTTAAATAGACAATAATCAACACCATAATAACAGAAGAATAAACAATTTGCCCAAAATAACCTGCCACACAGTAATGGTTCCTTATAGGGCCCTAACTTACCTAACTAGCCTAACCTAACAAACTATCTAAAGCTATCTAACATATGAAATGCCTTTAAACAATATCTAAACATGTACAGTGATGAAACAGACATTAAAGGTCTCCATACAGTGAGAACAGACGGTAAAGGTCCCATACAGTGAGAACAGACGGTAAATGTCCCATACAGTGAGAACAGCGGTAAAGGTCCCATACAGTGAGAACAGACAGTGAAAGGGTCCCATACAGTGAGAACAGACGGTAAAGGTCCATAACAGTGAGAACAGACGGTAAAGGTCCCATAAAGTGAGAACAGACAATAAAGGTCCCAATACAGTGAGAAACAGACGGTAAAGGTCCCATACAGTGAGAACAAACGGTAAGGTCCCATTCAAGTGAGAAGACAGTAAAGGTCCATAACAGTGAGAACAGACGGTAAAGGTCCCATAAGTGAGAACAGACAATCAAGGTCCCATACAGTGAGAACAGACGGTAAAGGCCCACAGTGAAAACAGACAGTAAAGGTCCCATACAGTGAAAACAGACGGTAAAGGTCCATACAATGATTGCAGACAGTAAAGGTCCCATACAGTGATTGCAGACAGTAAAGGCCCATACAATAATTGCAGACAATAAAGGTCCATATGGTGAAAACAGACAGTAAAGGTCCAATACATATTCATCCTTCACATCTTTCACACATTCTCTCTCACACCCCTCTCTCATACATACTGTACATACACCTCTCTCAACATACAAGGTTGGCACCAAATCTGGTAAAACATTGGCAAAAACTCGTGATAATGGTTGGGCACCCAGACTCTAATAAATGGGTTGCCACACAGAATTAGTAAAATCTGCAGCACAAACTCTGATAAAGGGTTGGCACCCAGACGCTAATAAATGGTTGGCACACAGATACTGGTAAAATCATTGGCACAAACTCTGATAAAGGGATGGCACTCAGATGCTAATAAATGGTTGGAACACAGGAAACTGGTAAAATCAGTGGCACAAACTCTGATAAAGGGGTGCACTACAGATGCTAATAAATGATTGGCACACAGATAATGGTAAAATCAGTGGCATAAATTCATAAATGGTTTGACACAGATACTGGTAAAATCGTTGGCACAAACTATAATAATAGTTGTCAACATATACAGGTAAAACTTTGATAATGGTTAGCACACATACACACCACTTTTCTGTTGCTGGAAGATCGATACACTACAAGCCAGGTCCTAGAGGCGCCTTCCTCCGCGCCACAATCAGACAGCACCAGGCTTGTAGAGCGCCCGCAGTGGACGGCCCTAGAGAGTGACGTCAGACGTCACTATGATAGACGGTCACGTGAGTACATGGGCCATACAGCGGAAGTAGATTCACATGGGTACATTAGCGAGATGGCCTGCTTGTTACCAGTATTTACTGAGATACATTAAGGTAGGGGAAAAAGTCATTCAGAGGTTAACTTCCCTTTAGTACATGTGTGTGTATGTGTGTGTGTGTCTATGTGTGTCCATGTGGCGTTTCTATGGTGTGAGTCTATGTGTATGTCCATGTGTGTCCCCATGTGTGGTATATATTCTCCCCACACTCCATCTAGCAAAGCAGTGTGATTAAAAAAAAAAAAATAATTCTGCAGTAAGACCTGGCCCTTTTCTCTCCTTAAAAAAGAGCAGCCAGATACACACTCTACACATACTGTATATACACACTCTCTCCCATATGTACATATACACACTCTCTCATCCCATACTGTACATATATACACACTCTCCTCCCATACTGTACATATATACACATCTCTACCATAATGTACATACACACCCTCTCACACATACTGTACATACAACCCTCTACCAATACTGTAAACACGCTCTCACACATACTGTACATACACCTTCTCACACAACTGTACATACACCTCTAACACATATGTACAACACACTCACACAATACTGTACATACACACGCACACAACTGTACATACACAATCTCACACATATGTTACATACCCCACTCTCACACTACTGTACATACACACCTCTCACACATACTGTACATACACACTCTCAACATCTATGACATACACACCTCACACACTACGTACTACACACTCTACATTACTGTACATACACACTCTTACACATACTGTAAACACACTTACAATATATGACACACTCTTACACTATCTGTATACACACTCTCTCCCATACTGTACAACAAACCCCCCATACTGTAAAGTACACACCTCGTCACACATACTGTACAACACTCTCTCACACATACTGTAACATACACACTTTCTCTCCCATACTACATACACACGTCTCACACAATACTGGACATACACTCTCTCCCACATACTGTACATACACACTCTCCAATACTGTACATACACACACATGTACATACTGGGGGGGTGTACAGGGGGAGGGGCAGTAGATGACCCCCTAGAAATTACTCAGGGGAGGAGCCTCGTGTTTCTTAGACTCCATTCCATAGCATAATGGGATTGTAGTCCATCTGGGACTACCAATTTACCCATGATCCTCCCCCAGATACAATCATCCTCCAGTGTAGGGTGGCCAACCGGGCCCTTCCTCTGCTTGCACAAGCCCCACCTCTCAAATGTGTTTCAGTTATTCAGTATCCTGCACTGGTCCTATCTATTCAGATCGCTAGAAAGATAGATAGATCGATCGATCGATACGATACGATGGATGGATAGATCCATGGAGGATGAATCAGACAGACAGACAGATAGAAATAAAATAAATAGATAGATAATACATAGATAGATAGATAGATAGATACTGTAGATATAGATAGATAATATAGATATATCAAGCATTACAGCGCCTGCTACAGTGAACAATTCCCCTACCCCTATTATAAAGCACGGTATCAATTCAATTAGAAAAGGACCAAACCCACTGAACTACAAGTTTAAACACTTCCCTTTTAAGCTGCCCCAGTTCTCTGGGTGCCAGGCAGCATGCCAATCCACAGCTCACTGTCCCAGTGCATGAGCCCCTGGCTGGTGGGATGTTCCATGGACAGAAATAAACTAGGCAGATGTTAAGCGCTGATCTCACCTTCACTGTGTAGATTTTGCTGCTGCCTTCCTCTTCAAGTGGGTCCGTCCCCTCAGTCAATCCAGAGAGCTCAGTGCAAAGTGGGGTATGTTGAAAGCCAGAGTATGCAAAGTAAGTGTACTGTGCACAGTGTTTGCACAGACAGAGGGAGCTTGGATCCGCCCGGGCCGGCCCCATAGAGAGTAATTTGCGCAGGCCACCGCAGAGGCCAGTCCTGGGAAGCTGGAACTCTGTCAGATTGCGCAGGCACCGCAGCGGGCAGCGGCTAGTCTTGGGAAGCTGGGAGTGACATCCTCTGATCCTGCGCTCTGATTGGGTATGCCGGCCGAGCCTTTCCTTTGCTTACAGAAGCCCCGCCTCTCAAAATACAGTGTGTGCTCCTCCTCTCCACCCGGCTGGTATGATCGATTTTTTTTTTTTTTTACAATAGAAATGCGCTCTGAGCCACACAGAAAACTGCCGCGTTGCAACTTTGTCTTAATGTGGCTCATTAGCGAGACGGCCTTGCCCACGGGATCTCTCATCTACCAGAACCTTTTGGATGGTTACCGGTATGGTAGTTGCTGCACAAGCCAAGTTATGGCGATTATTGAAAACCTGGTGTTATAATCTCCATGGAGGTGACACAAGGGTCAAACACTTATAGTGGACCACAGGATCAAATTGTCCACCTTATCAGAGCACTGCGGCTTTACGATATGTAAGGAGGGAAGGACATTGTTCTGTTGAGGTTATGGCACTTGCCACATGGCTAAGCAAATACAGGTCAAGGGGAGAAAACAGAGGTACCAATATAATAAACCAATAAAAAACACAAACATCATTAACTCATTAGATCTGCTTATGGGGAAGTATGCTCAGAACGTACAAACTGTTCAAGCAGGAGTTTTAAACCCCGGACTGCCTGCAAGGAAAACAATTGGGAGCTGCCATACTGTGACATGCGGTAAGATGAGGAAGTTCGAAAATTAAGGTGCAATTTCCAGATAGTGGTCTATAGGGTTTTACCTGCACTCTTGTTCGTCACATCATGCGTCCATCATTACGTAGCATGTAACACACTAACAGGGAGATTCATAAAAAAATGGTGCTACTTTTGCCCAACCAATCAGATCTTATTAACATTTGAAAGCTAACATCTGATTGGTTGGGCAAAAATTAGCCATTTTAAATATAAGAAACTTTTATGAATAACCCTGTATATGTACAGACAAGAACAGCACAGCATACAGATATCTTAAGTAAGGCTTACGTTGGTTGGGGCTTGTATGTGAGGTGGTGCGATACATAATTTGATCTGCAGACTGGGGGGCTGTGGCAATGATACAGAACTTTGACCTAAGTCTGTGACCTAAGACTCCTGGTTAGGCCCCCTGGTAATCCACCTGTGCGGTCGCGACGTATCAAAGGCTGGCCCTGACCGAGCGTTCATCAGTCAGTAACAATAGGTAGACACATAAACAGAAAAGGGTAGACAGCTTTAGAACCATGAATTTGAGAGGGTTTTCGTGGCTGGTGAATGGAGACATGTGTATAACAGTTAAAATGAAAATGACCAGGGGCAGGGGGGTAGGATTAGTTATTCCTTACATTAAAAAGCAGTTCTTACATTAAGAAAACTGCTTCTGTCAGACACACCTCAGTGATTCAATACTATCTTTAATACAGGAAGGGTAATGGTACTAACTGGCAGATGAAAAACTGTACAGCTGGTGCTCCCTCAAAAAAAAATATACTGGGAGTTAGGAATGATCAATTCTACCCTCCTGCCCAGGTAATTTTCATTTTTAAAAAGTAAAATTTTACAGGGTAGCTGTCCATTAAGCCTATTTCATTGTTGGATTTGAGTATCTCCATCTACTTCTAGCTGTATAGATCTCTTGTTTAGAGTACTAATATAATAACATGATCTGAAGATATTTCTTTAGAATAGATTATTTTAATATAGTTTTAAACTTCACAATTAGCTAGCTATAGGGAAAGTAACCCCGATAAAACAGGCAGGATTAATACCTTTGTATTGTGGAATATCTTGGATGAAAGCCAGGGTAATACTCCTTAAACACGCTTACCCACATAGCCATATATAGGAAAGTACGCTATGTCAAGAAATCGGGATGACAGATCAATCTGTTTCCTTATTGAGGAAATGTTGTATTGTAATATATTATCAAGACTGCTGATTCCCTCATGTCCGGTGGTGTGCTCTGGATTGAAAAGGCTGATGTTATTCAATATTCAAAAGGGTAGTATTCACAGCGCGGTATACAGGCCTGTAAGTTGTAACTTCAGTGGTGGGGAAGATCCTGGAAAGTTTAATAAGGGAACATGTTCTAGGTATGTTTCAAGGGACTGCCATTAGAAGTAGTAACCAGCATGGGATTTAGGAGGAATAGATCTTGTCAAACTAACTTGTTGGCTTTTATGAGGAAGTAAGTAGAAATTTAGACTATGGTATAGCAGTAGATGTGAGTTTTACTGGATTTGCAAAGGCTTTTGATACAGTCCCCCATAGGGCGACTAATGAATAGCTAAGGTTCTGTTGGTCTGGGGAGTTACATTGTACATGGATAGAAAATTGGTGTAGAAACTTAAGAATAGATGAGAAAGTATTGTTAATGGGGCTTCATCATTATGGACTAAAGTGCTAAGTGGGGGTCCACAGGGTTCTGTGTTTGGGGCCGCGATTCTATTTATCTATTATTAATGATTTGGAAGTGGGTATTGTCAGCAAGGTTTCTGTGTTGCTGACGACAACAAAATGTCGACCATAAAAACTTCAGAGGATGTGCAATCGTTGCAAGGGGATCTAGATAGATTATACATTGGGCTGCTAAGTGGCAGATGAAATCAATGTTGATAAATGAAGGTGAGCATTTTGGGACTTAAAAATACTTGTGCTACTTATACATAAATGGCTCTGTGTTAAGTGAATCCCTATTGGAAGGGATCTGGAGTGTTTGGTGGATAACAAACTTAAAGGTAGAAGCAGTGCCAGGCGGCAACAGCCAAGCCAGCATGGTATGTCTTGTATAAAGCGAGGTATGGATTCCAAGGGAAGGAAAATGTAATTCTCCCTCTTTACAAAGCACTTGGTAAGGCCTCATTTGGAAGTATAGCAGTGCAATTTGGATCTGTGTACAAAAAGGAATATTCTGAAATGGAAGGGTTCAGAGACAGAGGGCAACTAAATTAAAAGGGGATTGGGGGAGCTTGAATATGAAGAGAGACTGGAAAAAATTACAATATGTACGCTGGAGAAAAAGGCTTGCGTGGGTAGTGATTACTGTGTATACATACATAAAACGGGCCATACACAATAAACTATCGGGGCATTGTTCACCAATAGGAACATGTCACAGGACCGAGGACATCCCTAAGACTTGAAGAAAAAGGTTTAGGCTTCAAGTTCGGAAAGGGTTTTTCACTGTGAGAACGGTATAAAGCTTGGAACTGTCATTACAGTGGAGTTGTAAGGGCAGGTTCATTGGTCCGTTTCAAAAAAAGCTTGGATGAGTCTTCTGCAAACAGGAATGTTGCAAGTTACTGTATTGATACATAAAGTAGAGTGATCAGGGAAATTTCCGATTTCGGAATTTTTCCACCTTCATAAATTTGGTGGGGTTTTTTGCCTTCCCTGGTCATCAAAGTTAGGCAGGAAATTGAGGATCATGCTTAGTATGGGTTGGACTGGAGGACGTATGTCTTATTCAACCTCCCCAAAACTGACTTACTAAGACTGGTCATTTCTGATGGCCAGTAAAGTATAAAATGTGTATGGTATGGCCAGTATAGACTTTTTGTAGTAACAACATTCTCGTAGGGTCTCTTCTTTATATTCGGCGCTTTTTTCCGCTGGTTGTATTACAAGGATTTTTATCATCGCAGTACAAAAAGCAATTAGTTGTTACAGTAAAGTTAGCATTCTAGTAGCATTCAGTGTTTATCTAAGCGCATGTTCACACAAAATATATGTTTCTAAGCTTTCACAGATTTAGTGCCAGAAAAAACTCAAGGCTGTTAGTTTTTATTTTTTCCAATGATGTTTTGCTAGTACTGACCAAGAAAACTTGTATCAGAATGCAGCGCCCGCCCCTCATGTAAATATGATCACTTAGGCTACTACAGCTAGGATAATGTTTCTGCCATGTATTATATTTATTGAACTTTTGACAACTGTGATTCATTTCAAATAACATGTCATATCATTCCTAGTATTCTGCTATCTGTGAGTAGACCTGTGAAGTAAAATGCTTCCTCATTTCCTCTTTCTTCCAGGAGGTGTGGCTGATGCTGAGTACGTTTTTGGTTTGATTAGTAGGTATACTGTATCATTTCAATTATCGTAATTTGTGTGATGTGTGGACCAAAAGTTCAATGTTCAGTTTCCCCGCAAAATCACAGCCAATTATAATATACAATTATAATTTTGCCTTTTGAGGTGGGCCAGGCTGATGAGGCTTTACGGATGGAGAGTTTTTATATCTTTAAATAGTGGGGAGTGGTTTTGCTTAAGTAGCGGCTATTTATGGGGAAAAATGTATACACTTTATATTTTAATCATTGATGGCGGTCTTTTAACTTTGCATTTTACTGCATGCATGATTGTGCCGGTAGTGGTCCTTTAAGATGTGATGATGAATTGGTAAATTATCCGAGACAAAACCTTTATTCTTAAGACATATCACTGCAAACATTTTATACATTATTGTGGGGAAGGTAGATGAGTTGAATTAAATAATGCCTATATAGCAAGAACGATTCGACTGCAAAGGTTGGGAAGAGCATGGCATTATTAGAAATGAATAAAACAGGGTCAGGCACGTAGTTTGAAAAACTAAACTTCTGTTCTCAAACTACAAAATTTAAACCAAAATCAGGTTTCAACTGACAAAATGTTGTGGTAGTTCATCGGTGACAATTCCGTTCTGTTTAAGATGCAAAATGCGGATGTGGGGTTAAACCAAAAAGCAGGTCTATTATACTGGTATTTAAGGGACTGTGAAACTCTTGTATTTGCACTTTGTCATCATATATAAAGTCTCCAGGTATACCGATAACAATCAGAGTTTAAGATCAATCTTTGGAATTGTTTTTATTCCTGAAAAGTAGTTAGCAATTTAGCTTTACATCTGCGGTAATTATTGAAAAAGTTCTGGATGGTTACAGCTAATTTACTGTAAAATGGCTGTGCACCTGGGAAATGGTCTGGAGAGCGAACCATGTCAATATCACAAAAACACGGCCAATGCGGGTTTTGTGCACAAGCTAAATTTGGGGTTCGACCAAGTGAGGTGTTACCGAATGATACTACTTTTCGAAAACTAGAACCCATAACGAGGGTTCCGAAATAAACGGTACTATCGGGATTACCAAAAATGAACTATACTTTCGAGGGTTAGAGAACGATAAATTCTAGGGTTAGTGAAAAAAGATCCATACATTTGAGTTTGTTACCGAAAACGAGCAGATACTTTCGAGGGTACCGAAATCGAAGGCTACATTCAAGTGTTAGCAAATGGATACCTTATAGACGGTTTAGCAAAAAACAGATCTGTACATTCGAGAGTTATGAAAAACAAAAACAAGACATTTTGAAAATCGTCTTTTCAATTTTCGAAAAATAATCTATTCGATTTTCGGATAAAAGTCACAAATTTAAAAACTCTGGGTTTTGTGAAATTCGGGAGTACTGAAGGTTTCGTTGGGATTCTAAACCTGAGATTCGATTCAAAACTGGGTTCTATTGAGAAACCCACTTACATCTCTATTGTTAGTTCAACTTGAACCGGGTTTGGAGTTTGAGTTCTTAGGTCATCTCAATATTTAATATAGCTGTGTCTCCAATTAAGGTGTCATCATATGACTACTAAGGCCCTTACTGGTAAAAAACAAACCAGGGATATGTAATTAAACGTTCTTATTGTTTAAAAAAGGGGCTAATTTGCCCCAACCAGTTCGATATTATTTAACATTGAAAAGCTGACATCTGATTGGTAGGGCAAAATTCGCACCATTGTTAACAATAAGAACGTTGTAATGGGATTTATATCACTTCCTAAGCACAAAGAAATCGAGGTTGTAATATTAAAATCCAAAAACCCTGCATTTAAAATATTATACAAGTCTATATATCGAACGTAAGGAAAGGGGAGGAGATAACCAGAAAAAAGTGCCTGTGGCATTATGTGTTATGTCTAAGTAACCTCACTTATAGAGTACTATAGACTAATAGTGATGAGTAGGGATACTTCACCCCTAAGTGTTCTATATCAGTTTTTAGAATGTTTTGGATTTAATGTACCCAACCTCAGATTTCTTGTTGAATTAAGGAAGGTGCTGAGAACATTCATTTTACCCTTTCGGTGAACTGGAAGAAAGGAGCACTCTTACGTTCCCTAGCACACTGACATCACCCCACAAATCACCTCTTCAAGCATCATATAGGACGGAGCTGCAAAAGCGACTTCAAAACATACTGTGTAACATGTTGAACAGTTTAAAACTATAACTGAATGTAAACAGCTTTGACAAGTTCAATTTGCTTGAACCACGTGGTTGCATACTTACTGCACAGGATAAGGTGTAATAATATTCCTTACACTGATATAAAGTTAATTTCGGAAACCTCTTTTATTTAATTAAAAAGACAATCACTAATATCTGATAGCCCCCAAAAAAAAGGGGCAGATTGAACGTTGATACAAAAAAAGACTCAACAGCTCTATACAACATGAACAACCTCTACTGGAAGTTGTTTTTCATAGCCATTCATATTGCCAGAGTAACAGGTTTAATTGATTTTACTGATTACCTGGACTAAACTAACATTTTATTTTTTTGTTATATCATACCACATGCTTATGATAATAGTGATAGATATGCTTAGTATTAACAAAATATACCATCACTATATATATATTATATATATGTATATATTATATAGTACTTATAGAGTGAGGATATTCTTATGTATATTGGGTGCGGTTTTTTACCCGCCAAGCAGAGGACATATAAGGTTATGTGTAAGGTTTAGAACAATAAGTATATGTGTGGGTGGATGGTTTTACCCATAGTTTTATGCCAGCCATTAATAAACAAGGAAGTTGTTCAGTAATTTAGATTTTATCATTAGTGAGCAGGGATATCGTGTATTTCTCTAGTAGGCGTATTCACTACTATATGCTTTCTAAAATCTGATTATATCATCAGCCTTTCCTACACATAAATTTGATTTTCTAGGTTCATATGTTGTATTCTAATATATACATGCTTTACATATAATATCTGCTGCTGCCAGATCAAATACTGAAAACATTAAAACATTAGCCACAAGTCAACCATTCTTTCATTTATACCATGTCTTGTAAGACGAAATTCCAAAAATACACAACAATGAAAAATAGAATACACATTATTGCAATTAAAACCGAATTTGAGAAGATTTACTTTCTCCATAAATACTAAAGCGAAGTATTACAGAAAAAATCCAATGTAGGTTATAAAAATTGCTATTGACCACGCATTTTGTTGGCAGTAAATTGGGGGCTCAGTAACTGAGGCTGTGGACAAATTGAATCTATATGTTTTTGAAGGTCTTAGATCGTTCATGTTCCGTTGTGTTGTTCTCTTACTGTTGATGTATTCTTTTCTAAATCCACTCTCCGTACTAGACGCTGACTTTAACAACCTGCACTTATTGGTTCAGCAATATATAGATCTAATTGATGACAGGTAGTTTGCTGTAAATAGACAGCTCGGTCTTTTGCTTTATAAAAACTAAAAATCTCTGTGTTACTTGGAGGAAATATTGATAAAGAAAATATTCTTACATTGGTTTAAATGTAGATGAATAAATACTCTTATTCTGGATGTTCTGTATATTAATATATCATACTGTATTGTATTATGATTTAGATTTATATATAGATTGTTAGGTGTGGGTAATTTTAACCAGCTCTGTGCTTGCTCTTTCTTTTGGATTCAGTATTAAAACTTTTAGGTAAAGTTTCACGTTTAAGTAGAATGGATTCTCTTTTTAATAGTTCATTTGAATGAAGCAATGTTAGTTTGTTCCAAAGGATATCTTACTATCAGATCCTGGATGCTCTAGGCATGCTCGGTAGGTGGCATCTTGGTGCAGTTTTATAATTTAAATTGTAATCTCCTGTGTAGAACAGTCAGTACAGTGCCATATATATTAATGCACTGATTCCATTAAAGGGCCCCCAAACGAAGTCTCGGTGTTACAATTGTGACTATCCCTGTTATAAGCTGGGTACTTTTGTGGTCACGCCAAAAAGTAGCCCGGCCGACCAGATTCCTTTTTAAATCGATATGTGGGTCCATAGGAACGCACGATAAGATTTGTGATTTCCAAACACGTCCGATCACCCATTTGTCCATTCCAGCGTAACAGGGGACAGACAGTGGTTGCCAGCAATTGGAACTAAACCACTGCTGCCAGGATTTTTCGGCCGCCTGACGTCCGATACAAGAAAGTTTGTGACAAGGAGTGTGAGTCTTGCATCAAATATCTACTGGTGTCTCCCCAGATAAAGAGAGCATTTCATGTTCGCACATTGCAACTTCAGTTGATGCTGAGGCCTCTGCAAGACCAGAATAGTCATTGCTTATGGGAGTGGCATCGGGAGGTAGAAGTCGGATTTACTACCTCCTCAGGATAACGGAATTTTCCCATTTACATAATCTATATTGTAGTTGTGGGGGGAATGGTTACCTTTAATGATGAAAATTGGGAGTACTTTTAATTAAATATTGTTAATAAATATACTCATTATTTGCTACTTGGTCCTATTGTCATGGTGATATCTAACCACTGATTGTTCTATCACGCACTAATGTTTATATTCAAAATGAACTTTATTCCAGACAAGGGTATTGGGGTCTGCAAGTAAACAATGTCATGGTAGCATAAGTAAGTCGTTAATAACTATATATATATTTTTTGTTAACTTATATGTTAACCCTACCCATGCTTCAAACATCGTATTAAGATGATATAGTAAATAGTATATAGTATGAATAAAGACCATATACGTCATCACTTTTGAACTCTACCTAACAGTTGAACCAGAGGAAGGTCAGAAAAAAAATCAGCCCCCAAAAATTCTATCGATGTGTCCTCCGTTAAACCGACAGCCATACTTAAAAATATTAGCTAAAATAATCCACCTTCTTATAGTTGAAACAAATCGATTATCCACCATTATCTCAATTATCGATGCATGAAGTAAACAGTCAAGAGTTGGAGGTGGCCCCCATTACATATATTTTTTTTTGCCCATGGGCCTCCACAACCTTCAAGCAGATTGTAGCTGTAGAATTTTGGTAGCATAAGTAGAATACAGCGTAGAAAACACTGTAGTTTAAACTTGATTCCGATTGTTCCAAAATCATTGGGAACCATTCTGGACCCTTTTTAACACTTTGTCCCACTGCTCTCATACCAGATAATGACAGTCAGCTGTGCTCTTATACATACTAGTTCGAGATTGTAATCTCTTATCAAAATATTAGTTTAAGATCTTTCTGCATTTCCATTTCATAACCTATGTAATACATTATAGATTCAAGCCCAACGGTTCCACAGCGCTTGTTTGAGATACTGCAAGTTGGTACAATTGTATGTAAACAGGTGGTGCTAGACACACACGAAGGTAAGCCAAGGGCGGGGAGACTAGACTAAAATAGGCAGGTCTGGCTAAGAAGGCAAGCCAAACAGTTCTTTGACCATGAACCAAACAGAAAATGCCGTAGTTAATCATAGGAACACATGTAGTATTTAAAATACAATATTTGAATACTAACTATGACAGAGTTATGATAACCCAGTAGGTATATGCCTGCATTGTAAAGGCCAACAACACTTAATATGTCCCTTACCAATTCTGAAAGTAAGATGAAATTCATATAGAGGGACACCCTAATAAAGCAACTAAAGGGATTTAATTAACATGTCATCGCATCTGAAAGACTCAGGGATAAAAACAAATCCCCTTAGTCTATCTAAATGAACTATGGCATTGGATGTTGGAGGAAGCAGAAATGCAAAAGCAAAATGTATTTTGTACCTGTTGTTTGGAAAGTTTATTAATCATACTTACTTATGATGTGGAAATTCTGCATTTGGTTACAATTCCAATATACTACTTGATTGATAATGAAAGTATATGACCCCAGTAGGGATTCCCATTCTGGGAGGAAGAAACACCTGAAACAACATAAACATATCAACGTTATTTAGGAAGAAGAAATTCATACATTATAACCGAGTAAGAGAGATGGATTGTATAAGGGAGAGAATTTTAACTTAGAGGTTTATACTGAAAGACAAAGAGGGAAACAGATATGCAGTAACAATGTCTGTAATACAAAGATTAAATAGTAAGTGGTTTTGTTTAGATCCAAATGGTGCGTGTGGTTGTCATATTGGGTATGCATGTAATTGGATGCTATGTTTGCATCTACGTAGGTTTCACATAAGAGACACTCACTCTTGAATTTATCCTCTAACAGTACATATTCATCTTACTATTTGACTATCAGTTTATATAAGGGTTATCGCCACTGGGAAAAAAAAAAGTTTGGGCATTTTAGTTTTATGAAGAACGGGAGATAAAGAGCTGTGTCTTAACTCCTGTTTCTAAATATAAACCTGCAGGAGCAGGGCAGAGGACGAGAGGTAAGGAACCTTAACCTTTAGTTGATAGATATAGACGGAATGTAGTCTGATGGCATTCATATGCAGGGGAGGAGGAGCAATTAACCGGGGTGGGTTAAGTAGCTTTTGTTATATAGTCGGTTTTATGGAAGAACGGGAGGTAAGACACAGTGCTTACCTCCCGTTCTTCAATAAAACTAAATGCACCAACTTTTGTTCAGTGGAGATAACCTTAAGTTTTAGTAAAGTATCCCACTAAAATTTCCTTCATACCGATATATTTTTGTTTGGAACTGTATTGTAAGGTATAGTATTGTAGATTATTGCTGTATCACGGGTTTGGGCCCTCGCATATATTATATATATCTATATATCGTATATATATATTATATATATATATACATTATATATATAATTAAGCGCACAGTGATCAGGGCCCTCCTTGGCTTATAAACAAGTGGTTATAACAGCGCCTGGAATTCTTCATGTATATACGAAAGCATGATACCATCACGTAGCTGAAGGTGTGTAGCTTCCAAAAATATATAGTTTGTGGGGAGAATTTCCATGTTTCGGGACTGTTTTCTTAGAAAAAGTGTAGGCTGTTCAAATTACAGAGCACTTTGATTCTTTCTTGTAATTGCATTTGTGCATGCGTCCCGTTTGAGCTAGTTGGTGGCCACGTCTCTGTGTGCATCCACGCATATGGCATACCGTTTGATTCAGAACATGTGGGAGATTGATATTTAGTGGGGGGGTTTATTTGCGGGGGGCATTTCAAAGTTTTGGGGCTGTTTGAAATTACAGAGCACTTTGATATTTTTCTTGTAATTACACTGGTGCATGCGTCCCATTTGAGCTAGTTGGTGGCCACGTCCCTGTGTGCATCCACGCATATGGCATACCGTTTGATTCAGGGCATTTGGAAGATTGATAATTGACAAGTTTTTTTTACATGACATGGAAATTTGCCATGATTTTTAACTTTGAATTGTATTTTTATAAATTTTTCCTGAAAATCTGGTAAGAAAGCGAAATTGTACACAAAACTGCACCCACACCATTGGTGGTATGCATAAAAGAATCACACCATTGTGTAGCTGAAGGTGTGTAGAGTCCAAGAATATATAGTTTTGGGGGGTATTTCTAATATAGAGGGGTGTTAAGTCTGACAAATCTGAAAAGTTGCTGTAATTGGGCCACTGTTCATTGGCTCACTTTGTGGCTAGTTGATTCCACGTCTGCGTGTGTAACCATACATAGGGCATACCGTTTGATTCAGAACATTTGGGAGATTGATATTTGGTAACTTTTTTTTACATTACTTGGGATTTTGGCATGATTTCTACCTTTGAGAGTTTTTTTTTAAATTTTTTAGAAAATCTGCTAAAGCTGTGAACTTCTACGAAGAACTGCGCCCACACCATTGATGGTACGAATGAACAAACTACAGAATTTCGTAGATAAAGGTGTGTGCATTCGAGAAATATATGGTTTGTGTGGGTTGTTTTGTGGGGAAAAATTGCAGACTGTTCAAATTCAGATTTGACTGAATATTTTTGCTGTTTCTGAGCCATTGTGCATTGTTTCACTTTGTGTCTTTTGGCTTCCACGTCCACGTGTGTAACCACACATATGGCATACCAGGCCATTGTGCATGTGTTCACTTTGTTGTGTCTTTTGGCTTCCACGTCCACGTGTGTAACCACACAATGGATACGTTTGATTCAGGACATTTGGGAGATTGATATTTAGTAACTTTTTTTTAACTTCCATGAGGTTTTGGCATGATTTTACCTTTTGAAGTTGTTTTTTGTTAATTTTTTCAGACAAATGCGAACTTCTACGAAGAACTGCGTCCACACCATTGATGGTATGAATGAACAAACTACAGTGTACATAGCTGAAGGTGTGTAGTTTTCAGGATATATAGTTTGTGGGGGTTATTTCTAAATTACGGGGGGGGGTTTGTGGAAAAAACTGCAGACTGTCCGAATTCGGAATTGGTCTAAATACTTTTCGCTGTTCTTGAGCCATCGTGCATTGTCCACTTTGTGCGTTTTCGCTTCCACTTCGCGTGTGTACCACACATATGGCCTACCGTTTGATTCAGGACATTTGGGAGATGATATTTAGTAACTTTTTACATTCCATGAGGTTTTGGCATGATTTCTACCTTTTGAAGTTGTTTGTTGTTCATTTTTCAGACAAATGCAACAATTCTATGAAGAACGGCGTCCCACACATTGATGGTATGAATGAACAAACACAGTGTACATAGCTGAAGTTGTTGTAGATTTCAGGAATATAGTTTTGGGGGGTTATTCTAAGTAGGGGTGTGGAAAAAAATGCAGACTGTCGAATTCCGAATTGGCTAATATTTTCGCGTTTCTGAGCCATCGTGCATTGTTCTCACTTTGTGGCTTTTCGCTTCCACGTCCGCGTGTGTAACCACACATATGGCATTACCGTTTGATTCAGGACATTGGGGATAGATTGATTTATTTAGTAACTTTTTTTACATTCCATGAGGTTTTGGCATGTGATTTCTACCTTTTGAAGTTGTTTTTGTTCATTTTTTCAGACAAATGCAACTTCTATGAAGAACTGCGTCCACAACCATTGATGGTATGAATGAACAAACTACAGTGTTACATAGCTGAAGGTGTGTAGGATTTCAGGAAATATATAGTTTGTGGGGGTTATTTCTAAGTTACGGGGGTGTGTTTTGTGGAAAAAACTGCAGACTGTCTGAATTCGGAATTGGCTAAATATTTCGCCGTTTCTGAGCCATCGTGCATTGTCTCACTTTGTGGCTTTTCGCTTCCACGTCGACGGTAGTAACCACACATATGGCATACCGTTTGATTCAGGACATTTGGGGAGATTGATATTTAGTAACTTTTTTTTACATTCCATGAGGTTTTGGCATGAATTCTACCTTTTGAAGTGTTTTTTGTTCATTTTTCAGACAAATGCGAACTTCTACGAAGAATTGCGCCCGTACCATTGTGTATGAATGAACAAACACAGTTGTTACATAGCTGAAGGGTGTAGATTTCAGGATATATAGTTTGTGGGGGTTATTTCTAAGTTACGGGGGTGTTGTTTTGTTGAAAAAACTGACAGACTGTCCAAATTCGGAGTTGGCTAAATATTTTGCCGTTTCTGAGCCATCGTGCATTGTCTCACTTTGTGGCTTTTCGCTTCCACGTCCCCACCATATGGCATACGTTCGTTTGATTCAGGACATTTGGGAGAGATTGATATTTGGAACTTTTTTTTTACATTTCATGGGGTTTGGCATGATTTCTACCTTTTTGAATGTTGTTTGATGTTCATTTTTTTGAATCTGGTAAAAGTGCAAACTTCTACGAAAGAAACTGCGCCCACACCATTGATATGATGAATGAACGAATACAGCGTTACATACGAAGGTGTGTAGATTTCAGGATATATAGTTTGGGGGTATTTCTGAGGGGGGTGGTTTTTGTTGTGTTTGTGTTGTTTTTGTGGAAAAACTGCAGACTGTTCAAATACAAAACTGGCAAAAAATTTTTGCTGCTACTGACATTTGGCAATGGCCAAGCTCTGGGTTAGTTGGTGAGCCATCGTCTCTGGGACACCATGAATGTGGCATACCATTTTATTCGGGAGGGGTTAGGCTTTCATATTTGGATGTGTTTGACTTTCCTGCACAGTTTTTAGCTGAAATTCGCTGATTTTGTCTCTGATTTTACAGTTGAGGAAAAAAAGGAAAATGTGAGAAAACAACTTCCAATTGGACAAAGAAGCTGCGTCCGGGTATCTGCATTTTGATCGAAACTAACCTCACTCATAAAATCCTGCGGGTGTGTAGTTCTTTCTAAAAATATCTCATTGTGGGGATATTTTAGTTAATTTGGAAGAGATTCTATGTTAACTGTCAGTAGTGGTTATACATTCATTTTTATTGTTGTGTAATATCTAGAAGGTGCAGTTTTAGTTTGGGGGGGGTCCCTGTACAGGAAGAGTGGGGTTACCTACATATATCTGGTATCGTTGTACTCGGGAGTAGTATTGAGCTTTTAGAAACAGTAAGATTTTGTGCGTAACCTTAAGATAACTATAAGTAAAAATGGAAAAATCCATGAAATTTGCAAAATTTTTCATTTTTTTTACATATTTACCATAATTCCAGTAAATTTCCAAAAGAAAAGTTACAAAATTCTGTTACCATGTTAAAGTACAACCTTTGTGCTGAAAAAAAACAATGTATAAATATTCCTGATTTACTGCAAGGTAACCTACTGTAAAATTAGTCTAAAGCGATTGAGGGCAAAACATCTGAAAATTTCTGGCAGTTAACGCAAAAAAAAAAATGAAAATCTCTGGCAGTGAAAGGTTAAGGTGCTCTTTTCTGAAACAGTTGTGTTTTGAGATTTTGTTGTCCTTTAAGGCCTTGCGCTTGACTCAGATTTTAAGAGTATAAATTACTGGGTAGGCATTCCAAGGAAAAGGGCAATTGGAAATGGTTGCTTACTACTGACCAGAGCAGATATAACATATACTGACATATGTAATAGAAAATATTTTTGAAATTGTATTTGAAGAAATGTTTTTTTCCTACAAACTTCCCCTTAATTCTCTTTTTCATTTATTGGTTATCCCATGATGGATTTAGAAATGAACAACAATAGAGCCATAAAATTATTTTGCCTGTGTAGGAAAATCCTTTTCCAATAAATATTTACAAAAATGAATTTCTATGCTAATTTCCATTTTAATCTCTATTGTTAATCTAACCTTTCTATTATGATTTTCAAGGTTAAAATATTTTCCTGTGCAATTCTTTCAGCTCTTCAGAGAAATGAAGCATTCTAAAGCTGACAGACATTGCTTTGGAGGCATTTACTGAAAAAAAAAAAAGATATTATATATATAGTATATTTAAATTACACACACACACACCACACACACACACACACCACACACACACACACACACACACACACACACACACCACACACACACACACACACAAGAACAGTATTGCTTTTTTCAAACTTGATGTTATCAAGACATTTATCAAAGTGAAAGGGCTACAAAAGTTTTACACATTGTTCTCTTGACAATTCATGAGACATAAAATATGTTTTGTAGTTTATAACATTAAATCTTGATAACTTTATTTTCAAACATTAAAATTAGAAAGGTTTTTAAATCATTGTTTATAAAAGGTTTACTTGTATACACTAGTTTCTGAAATACTTTTTAAACAACATTTTTTTCAAATCCTTGCTTGTCCATTTCAGAAGAGATAGTGATGCAATTTTGGTTAATTTTGGATATTATTAAAATCATATTTTAATTTCTACCTATTGTTTCCATGCATTAAATAGAAAACGTATCAAGAAATCTAATTATGAATATAAATTGCATTTTAGTAACGGCGTGTCTAATTCCAGTGAAGTCACTGACAAGGGTAATTTACTTCACATGTGTTCACCATTGTGAACAAGGAAAGATGCTTGGGGCTCGTTTAGGTTTATCCCACAGAGTAAAAATGATGGCACTGCAGCCACAAAAGAGGACAAATAGATTAATGAAGTAACTCTTTCCACTGCAGAGAAATTCCTCTCATTGATTCCATGAGTTCCAAGTTCCCCTTAATTTGAGACATTACATAACAGGCTTCTACTATACACATTGTGTACATTGACTTACTATTTGTCAGTTAATTACTTCTATGGAAATTTCCCAAATATATCTAATGCTTATATTCTATAAAATGTATGCCTGTGTTTATTTTCTTATTTAGTACTAATATTGCACACACTTTTACCATTTTTACTCTGCCCCAGAGCTTACAACACCATATAACCATTTATGTATGATGTGATAGAAGCAAAGTTGCTAGCGGCAACCCAAAAAAGCTCAAAGTAAAATGTAAAAACTCCTTGTAGTGGCAGCTCAGTGTCGTAGTACTAAATTTATATAGCTAGTGTGGCCACACAATTTGCCATGGTTTTCCTCCATGTCTGACTATTGGAATATTAAAGGGTATCTCCACTGATGGAAAAAAAAGTTTTTTTTCCCCCCTATATGAAAAGTTCACCTCCCCCAACCCCCCTCCACCTTTTTTCCCCAAAAATAAGCTCGTTCCTTTGCAACAGCCTCTGGAACAGTGTTTCTCAACCAGGGGTTCGGGGACCCCTAGGGGTCCCTGAGAGGTTGCATGGGGGTTCCTCAAGAGATGCCCATAAATGTACGGATCCAGCTTTTTGACCAAAACAGATATTTTTTCTATATATTTATTCATTCTGTGTTTATGTACTGTAATGAATTATGTTGTTGGTGTTGTGAAGTCTGAGATAAATAAAAATAACTATGTTTTAAGTAAGGGTTCCCACCCTGATGTGAATTTGAATGCATTTTTTTCAATAGAGATGTATTTATAGATCTATCAATTATAGTTATATAAATTAAGTTTTTCATATTGATGACAAAGAAAAAATAAATATAATCATAATTTTATGTAGGGGGCCCCAAGACACGAATAGTTTTTAAGGGGTCCCCACGGAGAATAAAAAGGTTGAGAAACATGCTCGGAAGCTGTGTAGCTCTGGGGGTGTTCTGTACTGTGCTGGGCAGGTTGTCAGTCAATGTGCATCATCACATGCATATTCATGATTTCTGCCACACCCACTTGACCCCAGTGATGCCTGATGTAAACAATCCTTTCCTCTGTCTCTATGATCTATTCACAGCTGATAGTGCAGTGAGAGACAGAGGGGGGAGTTATAAGGTTCAGCCACACAGCTTTATGTAAGGAGACTTTTTTTTAACAATTGAAAAAGTAATAGAATTTATAGGAATCAAATGGGGGGGAGGTTGGTTTGTAAGGGAGACAGAAGGTGTATTTCAGAGGGGATGCTGGGAGTGTCACAAGTTGTATTGCAGGGGGGCTGGCGGGAGACAGAAGGTTTACTTCAGAGGGGATGCTGGAATGTCATTAGCTGTATTGCAGAGGGACTAGGAGAAAGAAGGTGTATTTCTGGGGGATGTGGGAGTGTCACTAGCTGTATTGTAGGGGGAACGGGAGACAGAAGGTGTATTTCAGAGGGGGTGCTGGGAGTGTCACAAGTTGTATTGCAGGGGGGCCTGGGAGAGAGACGTGTATTTCAGAGGGGATACTGGGAGTCTCATTAGCTGTATTGCAGAGGGATCTGGGGGAGTGCTATTACTTGGAGCAAGAAACAAAAAGCCCATACCATCTATCTATCTATCTATATCTATCTATCTATCTATCTACCTATTCATCTATCTATCTAGCTATCTATCTATCGTCTATTATCTATCTATCTATTATCTATCTATCTATCCATATCTGTCTGTCTATCATCTATCCATGTCTGTCTGTCTATCTATCTATCCATATCTGTCTGTCTGTCTATCTATCTATCTATCTATCTACTATCCATCCATATCTGCGTCTGTCTATATCTATCTATCATCTATCTATCATCCATATCTGTCTGTCGTTGTTTGTCTATCTATCTATCTATCCATCCATATCTGTCTGTCTGTCTGTCTGTTGTCTATCTACTATCTATCCATCCATATCTGTCTGTCTGTCTATTTATCTATCATCTATCTATTTATCTATCTATCTAAGCTAATACTTTGAACACGGAGCCAATCGGCTAAACTCCTAGCCCAGTTAGCCCACGGCCCCAAGGGATACTAACAGCATCCTTGCAATCAAGACCCGGATGGTACTTCCGTCACAGCACGACAGACATCATTACAAAACATTCACCGGCTTCTACCAGACGCTATAACCAGTCACAACTAAACGTTCCCCCAACACAACTAAAAAGATATCTAGATAATGTCGAGTTCCTAGACTCTCTGACAGCGATGGGTCCTGGTTGGAGGCGGACGCACTATGACGGAAGTGGCAGAGGCCATGGGAGGTTATGTGTGTGTAAGGCCCCTGGACCAGACGGACACCGATCGGAGCATATAGAGATATAGTGAACAGATACTACCTCAATATTTCAAACTACTACAATACATAATGGATCCCAGACTCCAGACTGACACCTCAATGCACGAAGCACACATCACGCTCATACCCAAACCCGGAAAGGACATGTTAGATGCGGGGTCCTACAGACCATATCACTGCTCAATACTGACTATAAAATATTGCCAAATTCTCGCAATAAATTAAAGAAAGTAATATCTCATATAATCCACCCAGACCAGACTGGATTTATGCCAGCCAAGCCACTTCAATAACATACGAAAGACGTTAATCCACAGCCAGGTTGACCCTGATAACGCAGGACACAGATTATGCTCTCACTAGACGCCCAAAAGGCATTTGACTCTGTTGAATGGCTATATCTCTGGCAGTGTATGGATTAAATTCGGTATTGGCCCCAAATTGTCAATTGGACCATCTCCATATGCCCAACCTACAGCTCACTTCTAATTAAGGAACACATTCCACTAATTTACACTCTGCCGAGTACGAGACAGGGATGTCCACTCTCCCCATACCTATTTGCCATTGCAATAGAACCCCTCGCGATACAACTTAGAACAAACAGACTTATTAAAGGCCTCACACTTGGAGGCCAAACCTCATTGCTTAGTATGCAGATGATTTAATTTTACCTGGCAGATCCCAACCAATCCTTATCACAGCACACAAATATAATTTCCCATTTGGACCAATCTCCGGGCTATTTATCAATTGGAACAAGTCGAGTCTATTCACTCTTGACTCAGACATCACACTACCACCAAATGTGTGCGGACTGGTCCTGTAGTCCCAAATTTTAAGTATCTAGGTATCAATGTGACGCATACACACGAACAATTCCTTGCACAGAACATATACCCCCTGTTAGACGGGGTGCAAAACAAAGTCAGAGTGTGGAAGCAATCCCCATCAATTTTATGCAGGGTGAACTTGGCTAGCAGTTCAAATATTTACAGATTGTGTGGTTCCGCCCCCCGCCGGAGCTCAGGATACCCCTCACCATCAATATATGATATGGAACGAATGCTCCATGCATATATTCTGACCATACCCATCACATTCCTAGAAGCCCCAAAAAATATTATTCCGTGTGGAGGTACAGCTCTGCACAAGCGTAAAATCTGGCAGGACACAAACAAATATTTTTAAGATGTATGGGTCTGGGGAGACTCCGTACTATGGCAGAACAGTAATATCAGGCTTTAGCTAAATTTGGAGCATCTGAGTATTGGGGAAAAAAGGGTATTCTATATTTCCGCAGATATCAATAATACATTTATGTCATTTCCAGAAATGCAGCAGAAATCTCACTAGCACATTCAGCCTTCTTCCGCTACCTTCAACTCCGGTACTGTCTTGTCTCTGAATTCATACCCTCAACATTCACACCACCCCACATCCTATGATCGAAAATACTGAAGGACCGGATGGAGAGACACCTTACCTCACATATTTATTCACGTTTAATTAGTCAAAAGACTACTGAGATGATGCAAGCAATCTTGATGCAAAAGTGGAAACAAATATATCCCACACTACAAGAGTCTGACTGGGAGGAAATTGCTCAATCACAACACAAGTATCCCATTGGCCAACCATAGGGTCACACAATTTTATATCCTACACCAGGTTATTTAACACAGCTCAGACTAGCACAATATCACCCAACAACTCCTCATGCTGCCCCAAGTGCCATGATGGTTCAGGCTTTTGGAAACAAGTTCTCAAGACCCTGACACAAGTACTTCACATCCAGTGCCGTTCAAACTGAACTGTGTATACTAGGATCGATGGGGCTGGGGGATGGACAAATGCACACCTTTAAGCTGCGTAACTCCCTTTCTACGCTAGACGCACCATTGTACTCACCTGGATGTCCCATCAGGCGCCCCGATGTGGGGAATTGGAAATTCATGATCAAATCAGATCTACCCCTTATTCGGTTAATATACTTAAGCGAGGTACACTGAGTAAATTTACCAAAAATATGGTCACCCTGGTATGAATATCTGGGGATGCCTGTCCCGACCCATTTCACACACACGGAATAGATCCGCCCTGCTACCAATGAGCATATGAGAATGCCTGTTTTTGACGCTCAATCAATATAAAGTCCCTGTCTAGGTAATTTTACGGTCTCCTATGACTGGTTGATGGAAACCTTTGCTGAGACAGGATTGTTACTCACTGAATATCAACAGTATGTTTATCAACATTATACTACCAAGAACCTCCCCCCCCCTCCTATCCTTCCCTCTTCCCATGTTTATGTTATATATTATGTTAGTTAATAGAAAGTATAATGCTGGACACGGATGTACAGTATAATATATATTTTATTTACAACCACTGTTAATAATTGACACAACGCTGTGTATTTCTGTGACCTGTTTTCCTAAATAAAACATGTTTAAAAAAAAAACAAAACTTTCCCAGTGCTAATCAACAATGCATATAGCATGGCTTCCTTGCAACTTGCAGTACACATCTAAACTATCAGCACTGCAGCTTGAAGACTTCATTATTGCTTAGTGTTAATCTATTTCAAACGTTACACCAATCAATGGATATGGTGATAGTAATCAATGCCTTATTACTATATGGTTATGTAGCTCCTGTGTGCCTCGATATGCTCCTTTCAAATAAATGTATACTTTTAGATCACAAAAAAATATGTATAGCATTTACAAAAGATTACAAGAACAAATATCAACTAACATCGGTAAAATGTTTAGCTACATAACTAAATCTAACAAGAGCAGTTTAAAAGACGAGCACAGGGTCGGCTTAGGATATATAGCACCCTGTGCAAGATTTGTTACTGGCACCTAGCACCCTTTCCAAAACACCCCCCCGGGCACACACAATACGCTGCTGAATGCTGCTTAACGTGGCCGCTTCAAATCAAGTCCCCACCACTGCGCTTACTGTCTTTAGTATCTCAGTGCTGCTTGTATATGTCATGTGTCACGAACCCTCGGGCCGCGACGCCATACCACCTATGGTTACTGGAACTTGGAGTACTTACGCACTCCAAGCAACCGACAGGCGGATGAAACAGAACGGACCAAGAGGGTTTAGGAACAAGCAATATAGCACACAATTAATGTTACTTAATATCTATATACTTGCTGCCACACCTTAAAAAAAATAGGGGAAGGAATTACTAAATCTATCTATGGGGTTATCTGCACTCGCTGACTATAATGAGCCTGCAAGAAATGGGTTAACCACACCATTACTCTTTACCTTTATATATATATATATACCTTAACAATACTTTTCTAAGTAGTGTAACTTCAGAGACACAGGTTCGTTTTGGGATATACTCAGAATAAGACAATTAGCCTATAAATGATTTTGTATAATTTATAAAAGTAACAAAAGAGTGCATACAAAATATACAGAAAAACTGAATTAACTTACTGAACCTTAAAATGGTAAAAAAAATGGTAACACACAAGTGAGGATAGAATGGGTAAAAGAGGAATACTTAAGAGATAAATGGCATTGATAATCTGTGAGCAGAGTCTGGAATCTTGTAAATCCGAATATGGAAAAAGTGACCAAATTGAAGTTCCTGAAGAAAAGCCATGTATGGTCCGTCCGATTGGCTAGATGTTTCTTAAGAGTGATGAAACTGCTTTCCATTGGTGGGATCTTTATTACCCTTAGTATGGGCTACTCAAAAAATTACCAATGCTGAATGCTCAATCAATCTCATGAATTTACCAAACTAACAAGAACAAACATGACACATCAAAAATATGGACATTTGTATAACAGTGTAAAGTGGTTTCTGGGATACCTGAGGCCTAGAGTGATAGTGGTTGGGTCCCACGGGCAGGGGTGTTCTAGGGATTTTGCCACCTGAGCCAAACTCTGATTGCCGCCTATATGCGGCACGCGCAGCGCGCCGCCGGCGGAGCAAAGTGGGCGTGGCTTGTGTGGGGGCGTGGCTTTGTCAGTGGGAGTGCGGTAGCCATTTTGTCATTTTGAACTTGGCACCATTTATTGTACATTTCCTTTAAATAGACAATAATCAACACCAAAATAACAGAAGAATAAACAATTTGCCCAAAATAACCTGCCACCACATTAAGGTTCCTTTTAATAGGGCCCTAACTTACCTAACTAGCCTAACCTAACAAACTATTAAAGCTAATCTAACCATATGAAATGCCTTTAAACAATATATAACACATGTACAGTGAGAAACAGACATTAAAGGTCCCATACATGTGAGAACAGACGGTAAAGTCCATACAGTGAGAACACATGGTAAATGTCCCATACAGTGAGAACAGACGGTAAAGGTCCACAGTGGAAGTGAGACAGACAGTAAAGGTCCCATACAGTGAGAAACAGACGGGTAAAGGTCCTAACAGTGAGAACAGACGGTAAAGGTTCACTACAGTGAGAACAGACAATAAAGGTCCCAATACAGTGAGAAAAACAGACGGTAAAGGTCCCATACAGTGAGAACAAACGGTAAGGTCCCATTCAGTGAGAAGACAGTAAAGTCCCAACAGTGAGAACAGACGTAAAGGTCCAACAGTGAGAACAGACAATCAAGGTCCCATACAGTGAGAAAGACGGTAAAGGTCCCATACAGTGAAAACAGACAGTAAAGGTCCCATAACAGTGAAAACAGACGGTAAAGGTCCCATACAATGATTGCAGACAGTAAAGGTCCCATACAGTGATTGCAGACAGTAAAGGTCCCATACAATAATTGCAGACAATAAAGGTCCATATGGTGAAAACAGACAGTAAAGGTCCAATACATATTCTATCCTTCACTCTTTCAACATTCTCTCTCACACACCCTTTTCTTCATACATACTGTACATACCCTCTTAACACTACAAGGTTGGCACCAAATCTGGTAAAATCATTGGCAAAAACTCTGATAATGGTTGGCACCCAGACTCTAATAAATGGGTTGCCACCACAGATATTAGTAAAATCTGCAGCACAAATCTGATAAAGGGTTGGCACCCAGACGCTAATAAATGGTTGGCACACAGATACTGGTAAAATCATTGGCACAAACTCTGATAAAGGGATGGCACTCAGATGCTAAAAATGGTTGGAACACAGAGAAACTGGGTAAAATCAGTGGCACAAACTCTGATAAAGGGGTGCACTCAGATGCTAATAAATGATTGGCAACACAGATAATGGTAAAATCAGTGGCATAAATTCATAAATGGTTTGACACAGAAACTGGTAAAATCGTTGGCACAAACTATAATAAATAGTTGTCAACATATACAGGTAAAACTTTGATAATGGTTAGCACACATACACACCACTTTCTGTTGTGGAAGATCGATACACTTACAGCCAGGTCCTAGAGGTGCCTTCCTCCGCGCCACATCCGACAGCACCAGGCTTGTAGAGCGCCCCGCAGTGGAGGCCCTAGAGAGTGACGTCAGACGTCACTATGTGATGACGTCACGTGAGTACATGGGCATACGCGGAAGTAGATTCACATGGTACATTAGCGAGATGGCCTGCTTGTTACCAGTATTATGAGATACATTAAGGTAGGGGAAAAAGTCATTCAGAGGTTAACCCCCTTTAGTACATGTGGGTGTATGTGTGTGTGTGTTATGTGGTGCATGTGTGCGTTTCTAGGTGTGAGTCTATGTGTAGTCCGTGTGTCCCCATGGTGTTGTATCTATTTCTCCCACCACTCCATCTAGCAAAAGCAGTAGTTATAAAAAAAAAAAAAAATAATTCTGCAGTAAGACCTGGCCCTTTTCTCTCCTTTAAAAAAGAGCAGCCAGGATACACACTCTTACACATACTGTATATACACACTCTCTCCCATAACTGTACATATACACACTCTCTCTCCATACTGTACATATATACACACTCTCTCTCCCATTATGTACATATATACACACTCTCTTCCCATACTGTACAAACACGCCTCTCACACTACGACAGACACACCCTCGCACACATACTGTACATACACCCTCATCACATATGTACATAACCACGATCTCACACATATGTAATACACGCTATCACCATTACGTACATACACACTCACAATACCTACTGTACATACACACGTCACACATACTGTACAACACATACTCCACACATACTGTACATACACACACTCTCACACATGATCTGTACATACACACACCACTCTCACACATACTGTACATACACACTCTCACACATACTGGACATACACACCTCACACATACTGTACACACTCACAACACAACCACTCTGTACACATACTGTACATACACACGCTACAATACTAGACACCACACATACGAGACACACCCCAACTGAAACCCCCCGACACATGCAGCCAACTTACAACACTCTCTCACACATACTGTACATTAACACTTTCTCTCCATACGTACATACACACCGTCTCACACTATCTGTACACTCTCCCCACTACTGTACATACACACTCTCCAATACAGGTACATACAACACATAATGTACATACACTTGGGGGGGTGTACAGGGGGAGGGGCAGTAGATGACCCCCCCTAGAAATTACTCAGGGGAGGGAGCCTCGTGTTCTTTAGACTCCACTCCATAGCATAATGGGATTGTAGTCCCATCTGGACTACCAATTTACCCATGACCTCCCCCAGATACAATCATCCTCCAGTGTAGGGTGGCCAACCCGGGCCTTCCTTGCTTGCACAAGCCCCACCTCTCAAATGTGTTTCAGTTATTCAGTATCCTGCAAGGTCCTATCTATTCAGATCGCTAGAAAGATAGATAGATCGATCGATCGATACGATACGATGGAGAGGATAGATCCATGGATGGATGGATGAATAGAACAGACAGACAGATAGAAATAAATAAATAGATAGATATATACAAGATGTAGATAGATAGATAATGTAGATAATAGATAGATAATCTATAGATAATCAAGCATTACAGCGCTCGCTATAGTGAAACAATTCCCCCACCTCCTATATAAAAAGCACGGTATCAATTCACTTAGTAAAAGGACCAAACCCACTGAACTACAAGTCTAACACTTCCCTTTTAAGCTGCCCCAGTTCTCTGGGTGCCAGGCAGCATGCAATCACCAAGCTCACTGTCCCAGTGGATGAGCCCCTGGTGGTGGGATTCCATGGACAGAAATAAACAAATAGGCAGATGTGTAAGCGCTGATTTCACCTTCAATGTGTAGATTCCTGCTGTGCTTCCTCTTCAAGTGGGTCCGTCCCCTCAGTCAATCCAGAGAGCTCAGTGCAAAGTGGGGTAATGGAAAGCCAGAGTATGCAAAGTAAGTGTACTGTGCACAGTGTTTGCACAGACAGAGGGAGCTTGGATCCGCCGGGCCGGCCCCATAGAAGCTGTCAATTTGCGCAGGCACGCAGAGGCCAGTCCTGGGAAGCTGGAACTCTGTCAGATTGCGCAGGCACCGCAGCGGGAGCGGCTAGTTGGGAAGCTGGGAGTGAAGCATCCTGACTCCTGCGCTCTGATTGGGTATGCCGGCCGAGCCTTTCCTCTGCTTACAGAAGCCCGCCTCTCAAAATACATGCTGTGCTTCCTCCCTCTCCACCCGGCTCTGGTATGAAGTATTTTTTTTTTTTTTTTTTACAATAGAAATGCCGCTCTTGAGCCACACAGAAAACTGCCGCTTGCAACTTTGTCTCAATGTGGCTCATTAGCGAGACGGCCTTGCCCACGGGATTCTCTCTCTACCAGAATCCTTTGGATGGTGGTACCGTTATGGTAGTTGCTGCACAAGCCAAGTTATGGCGATTATTGAAAACCTGGTGTTATAATCTCCCATTGGAGTTGACACAAGGGTCAAACACTTATAGTGGACACAAGGATCAAATTGTCCACCTTATCAGAGCACCTGCTGCTTTACGATATGTAAGGAGGGAAGGACATTGTTGTGTGAGGTTGGAGCACTTGAGCCACATGGCTAAGCAAATACAGGATCAAGGGGAGAAAAACAGAAGGTACCAATATAATAAACCAAAAAAACAACCAAACATCATTAACTTCATTAGATCTGCTTATGGGGAAGTATGCTCAGAACGTACAAACTGTTCAAGCAGGAGTTTTAAACCCCGTGACTGCCTGCAAGTAAAACAATGTGGGAGCTGCCTAATGCTTGACATGCCGGTAAAATGAGGAAGTTCGAAAATTAAAAGAGTGCAATTTCCAGAAGTGGTCTATAGGGTTTACCTGCACTCTTGTTCGTCACATCATGCGTCCATCATTACGTAGCATGTAAACACACTAACAGGGAGATTCATAAAAAAAGGTGGCTACTTTTGCCCAACCAATCAGATCTTATTTAACATTGAAAGCTAACATCTGATTGGTGGGCAAAAATTAGCTCCATTTTAAATATTAAAGAAACTTTTATTGAATAACCTGTATATGTACAGACAGAACAGCACAGCATACAGATATCTTAAGTAAGGCTTACGTGTGTTTGGGGCTTTGTATGTGAGGTGGTGCTGATACATAATTTGATCTGCAGACTGGGGGGCTGTGGCAAGATACAGAAACTTTGACCTACAGGTCTGTGACCTAAGACTCCTGGTTAGGCCCCCTGGTAATGCAACCTGTGCGGTCGCACGTATCAAAAGGCTGGCCCTGACCGAGCGTATCATCAGTCAGTAAACAATAGGTAGACAACATAAACAGAAAAGGGTAGACAGCTTAGAACCATGAATTTGAGAGGGTTGTTCTGGGCTGGTGAATGGAGACATGTGTAATAACAGTTAAAATGAAAATGACCAGGGGCAGGGAGGTAGGATTAGTTATTCCTTACATTAAAAAGCAGTGTTTACATTAAGAAACTGCTTCTGTCAGACCACCTCAGTGATTCAATACTATCTTAATACAGGAAGGTAATGGTACTAACTGGCAGATAAAACTGTACATGCTGGTGCTCCTCAAAAAAAAATATACTGGGAGTTAGGAATGATCAATTCTACCCCCTGCCCAGGTAATTTCATTTTTAAAAAGTAAAATTTTACAGGTAGCTGTCCATAAGCCTATTTCATTGTTGGATTTGAGGATCTCCATCTACTTCTAGCTATAGATCTCTTGTTTAGAGAGTACTAATATAATAACATGATTCTGAAGATCTATCTTTAGAATAGATTATTTTAATATAGTTTAAACTTCACAATGCTAGATAGTATAGAGGAAAGTAACCCCGATAAAAACACGGCAGGATTAATACCTTTGTATTTGGAATATCTGGTGAAGCCAGGGTAATATCTCCTTAAAACACGCTTACCCACATAGCCATATATAGGAAGTACGCATTATGTCAAGAAAAATCGGAATGACAGAATCAATCTGTTTCCTTATTTGAGGAAATGTTGATTGTAATATATTATCAAGACTGCTGATTCCCTCATGTCCGGTGGTGTGCCTCTGGATTGGAAAAAGGCTGATGTTATTCCAATATTCAAAAGGGTTAGTCATTCACAGCGGGTAATAACAGGCCTGTAAGTTAACTTCAGTGGTGGGGAAGATCCTGGAAAGTTTAATAAGGGAACATGTTCTAGAGTATGTTTCAAGGACTGCATTAAAGTAGTAACCAGCAGGGATTTAGGAGGAATAGATCTTGTCAAACTAACTTGCATTGGCTTTATGAGGAAGTAAGTGAGAAATTTAGACTCTGGTATAGCAGTAGATGTAGTTTTACTGGATTTTGCAAAGGCTTTTGATACAGTCCCCCATAGGGCGGACAATGAATAAGCTAAGGTCTGTTGGTCTGGGGAGTCACATTTGACATGGATAGAAAATTGGGTTAAAGAATAGTAGATGCAGAAATAGTTGTTAAGGGGGTTCATCATTATGGACTAAAGTGCTAAGTGGGGGTGCCACAGGGTTGTGTTGGGGCCGCTTCTATTTAATCTATTTATTAATGATTTGGAAGTGGGTATTGTCAGCAAGGTTTCTGTGTTTGCTGACGACACAAAACTTTGTCGACCATATAAAAACTTCAGAGGATGTGCCAATCGTTGCAAGGGGATCTAGATAGATTATCACATTGGGCTGCTAAGTGGCAGATGAAATTCAATGTTGATAAATGTAGGTGATGCATTTGGGACTTAAAAATACTTGTGCTACTTATACTATAAATGGCTCTGTGTTAAGTGAATCCCTTTGGAAGGGATCTTGGAGTTTGGTGGATAACAAACTTAAAGGTAGCAAGCAGTGCCAGGCGGGCAACAGCCAGAGCCAGCATGGTATTGTCTTGTATAAAGCGGAGGTATGGATTCAAGGGAGGAGGAAAATGTAATTCTCCCTCTTTACAAAGCATGGTAAGGCCTCATTGGATATGCAGTGCATTGCAATTGGAATCCTGTGTACAAAAAGGACATATCTTGAAATGGAAGGGTTCAGAGAAGGGGCAACTAAATTAATAAGGGGATTGGGGGAGCTTGAATATGAAGAGAGACTGGAAAAAGTTACAATATGTACGTGGAGAAAAGCGCTTGCGTGGGGAGATGATACTGTGTATACATACCTATAAACGGGCCATCACAATAAACTATCTGGGGCATTGTTCACCAATAGGAACATGTCACAAGGACACGGACATCCCTAAGACTTGAAGAAAAAGGTTTAGGCTTCAAGTTCGGAAAGGGTTTTTCACTGTGAGAACGGTAAAAGCCTATGGAACTGTCTTACAGTGGATGTTGTAATGGCAGGTTCATTGGTCAGTTCAAAAAAAGCTTGGATGAGTTCTTCTGCAAACAGGAATGTTGCAAGTTACTGTATTGATACATAAAAGTAGAGTTGATCAGGGACCCAATTTCCGATTTCGGAATTTTTTCCACACGTTCATAAATTTGGTGGGGTTTTTTGCCCTTCCCTGGTCATCAACGTTAGGCAGGAAATTGAGGCATCATGCTTAGTATGGGTTGGACTGGATGGACGTAGGTCTTATTAACCTCCCCCCCCCAAAACTATACTAGAATGGTCATTCGATTGGCCAGTAAAGTAATAAAATGGTGTATGTGTATGGCAGTTATACGACTTTTTTTTTGTAGTCACAACATTCTCTTTAGGTCTCTTCTTTATATTCTGCGCTATTTTTTCCGCTGGTTTATTACAAGGATTTTTATCACGCAGATACAAAAGCAAGATTAGTTGTACAGTAAAGTGCATCTAGTAGCATTCAGTGTTTATCTAAGCGCTATGTTCACACAAAATATTGTTTCTAAGCTTTCATAGATTTAGTGCCAGAAAAATACTGCATGCTGTTATTTTTAATTTTTCCAATGATGTTTTGCCTTAGTAACCTGCAAGAAACTTGTATCAGGAATGCAGCGCCTCGCCCCTCATGTAAATTGATCATTAGGCTACTTACCAGTTAGGATATGTTTCTGCCAATGATTATATTTATGAACTTTGGACACTGTGATTTCATTTTCAAATAACATGTCATATATCCCTTCCTTAGTATCGGCCATATCGGTGGGGTGACGGTGCAAAGTTAAAAAACACCATAATAACAGAAGAATAAACAATTTTGCCCAAAATAACCTGACACCACGTTAAGGTTCCTTTTAATAGGGCCCTAACTTACCTAACTAGCCTAACCTAACAAACTATCTAAAGCTAATCTAACCATATGAAATGCCTTTTAACAATATCTAACACATGTACAGTGAGAACAGACATTAAAGGTCCCATACAGTGAGAACAGACGGTAAAGGTCCCATACAGTGAGAACAGACGGTAAATGTCCCATACAGTGAGAACAGACGGTAAAGGTCCCATACAGTGAGAACAGACAGTAAAGGTCCCATACAGTGAGAACAGACGGTAAAGGTCCTATACAGTGAGAACAGACGGTAAAGGTCCCATACAGTGAGAACAGACAATAAAGGTCCAATACAGTGAGAACAGACGGTAAAGGTCCCATACAGTGAGAACAAACGGTAAAGGTCCCATTCAGTGAGAAGACAGTAAAGGTCCCATACAGTGAGAACAGACGGTAAAGGTCCCATACAGTGAGAACAGACAATCAAGGTCCCATACAGTGAGAACAGACGGTAAAGGTCCCATACAGTGAAAACAGACAGTAAAGGTCCCATACAGTGAAAACAGACGGTAAAGGTCCCATACAATGATTGCAGACAGTAAAGGTCCCATACAGTGATTGCAGACAGTAAAGGTCCCATACAATAATTGCAGACAATAAAGGTCCCATATGGTGAAAACAGACAGTAAAGGTCCAATACATATTCTATCCTTCACATCTTTCACATTCTCTCTCACACACCCTTTCTCTCATACATACTGTACATACACCCTCTCTCACACATACAATGGTTGGCACCAAATCTGGTAAAATCATTGGCAAAAACTCTGATAAATGGTTGGCACCCAGACTCTAATAAATGGTTGCCACACAGATATTAGTAAAATCTGCAGCACAAACTCTGATAAAGGGTTGGCACCCAGACGCTAATAAATGGTTGGCACACAGATACTGGTAAAATCATTGGCACAAACTCTGATAAAGGGATGGCACTCAGATGCTAATAAATGGTTGGAACACAGAAACTGGTAAAATCAGTGGCACAAACTCTGATAAAGGGGTGGCACTCAGATGCTAATAAATGATTGGCACACAGATAATGGTAAAATCAGTGGCATAAATTCATAAATGGTTTGCACACAGATACTGGTAAAATCGTTGGCACAAACTATAATAAATAGTTGTCACACATATACAGGTAAAACTTTGATAAATGGTTAGCACACATACACACCACTTTCTGTTGCTGGAAGATCGATACACTTACAGCCAGGTCCTAGAGGCTGCCTTCCTCCGCGCCACATCAGACAGCACCAGGCTTGTAGAGCGCCCCGCAGTGGACGGCCCTAGAGAGTGACGTCAGACGTCACTATGTGATGACGTCACGTGAGTACATGGGCCATACGCGGAAGTAGATTCACATGGGTACATTAGCGAGATGGCCCTGCTTGTTACCAGTATTACTGAGATACATTAAGGTAGGGGAAAAAGTCATTCAGAGGTTAACTTCCCCTTTAGTACATGTGTGTGTATGTGTGTGTGTGTCTATGTGTGTCCATGTGCGTTTCTATGTGTGAGTCTATGTGTATGTCCATGTGTGTCCCCATGTGTGTGTATCTATTTCTCCCCACCACTCCATCTAGCAAAGCAGTGATAAAAAAAAAAAAAAATAATTCTGCAGTAAGACCTGGCCCTTTTCTCTCCTTTAAAAAAGAGCAGCCAGGATACACACTCTTACACATACTGTATATACACACTCTCTCCCATACTGTACATATACACACTCTCTCTCCCATACTGTACATATATACACACTCTCTCTCCCATACTGTACATATATACACACTCTCTCTCCCATACTGTACATACACACCCTCTCACACATACTGTACATACACACCCTCTCACACATACTGTACATACACGCTCTCACACATACTGTACATACACGCTCTCACACATACTGTACATACACGCTCTCACACATACTGTACATACACATACTCTCACACATACTGTACATACACACACTCTCACACATACTGTACACGTTTGATTCAGGACATTTGGGAGATTGATATTTAGTAACTTTTTTTTACATTCCATGAGGTTTTGGCATGAATTCTACCTTTTGAAGTTGTTTTTTGTTCATTTTTCAGACAAATGCGAACTTCTACGAAGAATTGCGCCCGTACCATTGATGGTATGAATGAACAAACTACAGTGTTACATAGCTGAAGGTGTGTAGATTTCAGGAATATATAGTTTGTGGGGGTTATTTCTAAGTTACGGGGGTGTTTTGTTGAAAAAACTGCAGACTGTCCAAATTCGGAGTTGGCTAAATATTTTTGCCGTTTCTGAGCCATCGTGCATTGTCTCACTTTGTGGCTTTTCGCTTCCACGTCCGCACATATGGCATACCGTTTTGATTCAGGACATTGGGAGATTGGATATTGGTACTGTTTTTTTACATTTCAGGGGGTTTGGCATGATTTCTACCTTTTTGAATGTTGTTTGATGTTCATTTTTTGAAAATCTGGTAAAAGTGCAAACTTCTACGAAGAAACGCGCCCACACCATTGATGGTATGAATGAACGAACTACAGCGTTACATAGCTGAAGGTGTGTAGATTTCAGGAATATATAGTTTGTGGGGGGTGGGGTATTCTGAGTTGGGGGGGGGTTTTTTGTGGAAAAACTGCAGACTGTTCAAATACAAAAACTGGCAAAAAATTTTTTGCTGCACTGACATTGGCACTGGCCACGCTTGGGTTAGTTGGTAGCCATGTCTCTGGGTACACCCATGAAGTGGCATACCATTTTATTCGGGAGGGGTTAGGCTTTCATATGAGATGTGTTTGAACTTTCCTGCACAGTTTTTAGCTGAAATTCGCATTTGATATTGTCTCTGATTTTACAGTGATGGAAAAAGGAAAAAAAGGAAAATGTGAGAAAACAACTTACAATTGGACAAAGAGCTGCGTCCGGGTATCTGCATTTTGATCGAAACTAACCTCACTCATAAAATCCTGCGGGTGTGTAGTTTCTAAAAATATCTCACTTGTGGGGATATTTTAGTTAATTGGAAGATATTCTATGTTAACTGTCAGTAGTGGTTATACTTTTAATTGGTGTAATATTCTAGAAGGTGCAGTTTTAGTTTGGGGGGTTCCTGTACAGGAAAGTGGTGGTACCTACATTATCTGGTATCGTTGTACTCGGGAGTATCTGAGCTTTTAGAAACAGTAAGATTTTTGTGCGTAACTTAAGATAACTATAAGTAAAAATGGGAAAAATCCATGAAAATTTGCAAATTTTTCATTTTTTTTACATATTTTACCCATAATTCCAGTAAAATTTCCAGAGAAAGTTACAAAAATCTGTTACCATGTTTAAAGTACACTTTGTGCTGAAAAAAACAATGTATAATATTCCTGATTACTGCAAGGTAACCTACTGTAAAATTAGTCTCTAAGCGATTTGAGGGCCAAAATCCTGAAAATTCTTCTGGCAGTTAACGCAAAAAAAAAATGAAAATCTCCTGGCAGTGAAAGGGTTAAGGTGCTCTTCCTTCTGAAACAGTGTTGTTCTGAGACTTTTGTTGTCCTTTAAGGCCTTGCGCTTGACTCAGATTTTAAGAGTATAAATTACTGGTAGGAGCATTCCAAGGAAAATGGGCAATTTGGAAATGGTAGCTTACTACTGACCAGAGCAGGATATAACATATACTTAGCTATATGTAATAGAAATAGTTTTGAAATTGTATTTGAATTGAAATGTTTTTTTCCTACTAAACTTCCCCTTTAACTTCTCTTTTTCATTTATTTTGTATCCCATGGTAGAATGACAAAAATATAGCCATAAAATTATTTTGCCTGTAGGAAAATCCTTTTCCAATTAAATATTTACAAAAATGACATTTATGCTAATTTCCATTTTAATTCTCTATTGTTAATCTAACACTTTTCTATTTTCATTGAGGTTAAAATATTTCCTGTGCAATTCTTTCAGCTCTTCAGAGAAATGAAGCATTCTAAAGCTGACAGACATTGCTTTGGATGGCATTTAACTGAAAAAAAAAAAAAGAGAGGATATTAGAGATATGATTGAAAGACAACACACACACACACACACACACACACACACACACACACACACACAAGAACCAGTATTGCTTTGCTTTTCAAACTTGATGTTATCAAGACATTTATCAAAGTGACAGGGCTACAAAAGTTTTACACATTGTTCTCTTGACAATTCATGAGACATAAAGTATGTTTTTGTAGTTTATAACATTCAATTCTTGATAACTTTATTTTCAAACATTAAAAATTAGAAATGGTTAAATCAATGTTTATAAAAGGTTTACTTGTATAACACTAGTTTCTGAAAATACTTTTTAAAACAACATTTTTTCAAATCCTTGCTTGTCCATTTCAGAAGAGATAGTGATGCAATTTTGGTTAATTTTGGATATTAAAATCATATTTAATTTCTACCTATTGTTTTCCATGCTAAAATAGAAAACGTATCAAGAAATCTAATTATGAATATAAATTGCATTTTAGTAACGGCGTGTCTAATTCCAGTGAATGTCACTGACAAGGGTAATTTAGACTTCACATCGTGTTCACCAATTGTGAACAAGGAAAGATTGCTTTGGGGCTCGTTATAGGTTATCCCAACAGAGTAAAAATGATGGCACTGCAGCCACAAAGAGGACAAATAGATTAATGAAGTAACTCTTTCCACTGCAGAGAAATTCCTCTCATTGATTTCCATGAGTTCCAAGTTCCCCTTAATTTGAGACATTACATAACAGGCTTCTACTATACACATTTGTGTACATTGACTTACTATTTGTCAGTTAATTACTTCTATGGAATTTCCCAAATATATCTAATGCTTATATTCTATAAAATGTATGCCTGTGTTTATTTTCTTATTTAGTACTAATATTGCACACAATTTTACCATTCTTTTACTCTGCCCCAGAGCTTACAACACCATATAACCATTTATGTATGATTGTGATAGAAAGCAAAGTTGCTAGCGTCAACCCAAAAAAGCTCAAAGTAAAATGTAAAAACTCCTTGTAGTGGCAGCTCAGATGTCAGTACTTAAATTTATATAGCTAGTGTGGCCACACAATTTGCCATGGTTTTCCTCCATGTCTGACTATTGGAATATTAAAGGGTATCTCCACTGATGGAAAAAAAGTTTTTTTTTTCCCCCCTATATGAAAGTTCACCTTCCCCCAACCCCCCTCCTACCTTTTTTTCCCCAAAAATAAGCTCTGTTCCTTTGCAACAGCCTCTGGAACAGTGTTTCTCAACCAGGGGTCCGGGGACCCCTAGGGGTCCCTGAGAGGTTGCATGGGGTTCCTCAAGAGATTGCCATAAATGTACGGATCCAGCTTTTTGACAAAAACAGATATATTTTTCTATATATTTATCATTCTGTGTTTTATGTACTGTATGAATTATGTGTTTGGTGTTGAAGTCTGAGATATAAATAAAAATAACTAATGTTTTAATGTAAGGGTTCCCACCCTGATGTGAATTTGAATGCATTTTTTTCAATAGAGATGTATTTATAGATCTATCAATTATATTTATATAAATTAAGTTTTTGATCATTTGATGACAAAGAAAAATAATATATAATCATAATTTTATGTAGGGGGTCCCCAAGACACGAAAATAGTTTTAAGGGGTCCCCACGGATAAAAAGGTTGAGAAACACTGCTCTGGAAGCTGTGTAGCTCCTGGGGGTGTGTCTGCTACTGTGCTGGGCAGGTTGTCAGTCAATGTGCATCATCACATGCATATTCATGATTTCTGCCACACCCACTTGACCCCAGTGATGCCTGATGTAAACTAATCCTTTCCTTCCTGTCTCTATGATCTATTCACAGCTGATAGTGCAGTGAGAGACAGAGGGGGGGAGTTATAAGGTTCAGCCACACAGCTTTATGTAAGGAGACTTTTTTTTAACAATTGAAAAAGTAATAGAATTTATAGGAATCAAATGGGGGGGAGGTGGGTTTGTAAGGGAGACAGAAGGTGTATTTCAGAGGGGATGCTGGGAGTGTCACAAGTTGTATTGCAGGGGGGCCTGGGAGACAGAAGGTGTACTTCAGAGGGGATGCTGGGAATGTCATTAGCTGTATTGCAGAGGGACCTAGGAGACAGAAGGTGTATTTCCTGGGGGATGCTGGGAGTGTCACTAGCTGTATTGTAGGGGAACTGGGAGACAGAAGGTGTATTTCAGAGGGGATGCTGGGAGTGTCACAAGTTGTATTGCAGGGGGGCCTGGGAGATAGAACGTGTATTTCAGAGGGGATACTGGGAGTCTCATTAGCTGTATTGCAGAGGGATCTGGGAGATGCTATTACTTGGAGCAAGAAACAAAAAGCCAATACCATCTATCTATCTATCTATCTATCTATCTATCTATCTATCTACCTATCATCTATCTATCTAGCTATCTATCTATCTGTCTATTATCTATCTATCTATCTATCTATCTATCTATCCATATCTGTCTGTCTATCTATCTATCCATGTCTGTCTGTCTATCTATCTATCCATATCTGTCTGTCTGTCTATCTATCTATCTATCTATCTATCTATCCATCCATATCTGTCTGTCTGTCTATCTATCTATCTATCTATCTATCTATCCATCCATATCTGTCTGTCTGTCTGTCTGTCTATCTATCTATCTATCCATCCATATCTGTCTGTCTGTCTGTCTGTCTGTCTATCTATCTATCTATCCATCCATATCTGTCTGTCTGTCTATTTATCTATCATCTATCTATTTATCTATCTATCTAAAGCTAAGTACTTTGAACACGGGAGCCAATCGGCTAAACTCCTAGCCCAGTTAGCCCACGGCCCAAGGGATACTAACAGCATCCTTGCAATCAAGACTCCGGATGGTACTTCCGTCACAAGCACGACAGACATCATACAAACATTCACCGGCTTCTACCAGACGCTATACCAGTCACAACTAAACGTTCCCCCAACACAACTAAAAAGATATCTAGATAATGTCGAGTTCCCTAGACTCTCTGACAGCGATGGGTCCTGGTTGGAGGCGGACGTCACTATGACGGAAGTGGCAGAGGCCATGGGAGGTATGTCGTGTGGTAAGGCCCCTGGACCAGACGGACTACCGATCGAGGCATATAGGAGATATAGTGAACAGATACTACCTCAATATTTCAAACTACTACAATACATAATGGAATCCCAGACTCCAGACTGACACCCTCAATGCACGAAGCACACATCACGCTCATACCCAAACCCGGAAAGGACATGTTAGATTGCGGGTCCTACAGACCCATATCACTGCTCAATACTGACTATAAAATACTTGCCAAAATTCTCGCAAATAAATTAAAGAAAGTAATATCTCATATAATCCACCCAGACCAGACTGGATTTATGCCAGCCAAGTCCACTTCAATTAACATACGAAAGACGTTAATCCACAGCCAGGTTGACCATGATAACGCAGGAACACGTATTATGCTCTCACTAGACGCCCAAAAGGCATTTGACTCTGTTGAATGGCTATATCTCTGGCAGTGTATGGATAAATTCGGTATTGGCCCCAAATTTGTCAATTGGACCCATCTCCTATATGCCCAACCTACAGCCTCACTTCTAATTAATGGAACACATTCCACATAATTTACACTCTGCCGAGATACGAGACAGGGATGTCCACTCTCCCCATACCTATTTGCCATTGCAATAGAACCCCTCGCGATACAACTTAGAACAAACAGACTTATTAAAGGCCTCACACTTGGAGCCCAAACCTCATTGCTTAGTCTATATGCAGATGATTTAATTTTATACCTGGCAGATCCCAACCAATCCTTAATCACAGCACACAATATAATTTCCCAGTTTGGACCAATCTCCGGGCTATTTATCAATTGGAACAAGTCGAGTCTATTCACTCTTGACTCAGACATCACACTACCACCAAATGTGTGCGGACTGGTCCCTGTAGTCCCAAATTTTAAGTATCTAGGTATCACTGTGACGCATACACACGAACAATTCCTTGCACAGAACATATACCCCCTGTTAGACTGGGTGCAAAACAAAGTCAGAGTGTGGAAGCAATTCCCCATCAATTTATTAGGCAGGGTGAACTTGGCTAGACAGTTCAAATATTTTACAGATTGTGTGGTTCCGCCCCCGCCGGAGCCTCAGGATACCCCTCCACCATCAATATATGATATGGAACGAATGCTCCATGCATATATTCTGACAATACCCATCACATTCCTAGAAGCCCCAAAAAATATTATTCCGTGTGGAGGTACAGCTCTGCACAAGCGTAAAATCTGGCAGGACACAACAAAATATTTTAAGATGTATGGGTCTTGGGAGACTCCGTACTATGGCAGAACAGTAAATATCAGGCTTTAGCTAAATTTGGAGCATCTGAGTATTGGGAAAAAAAAGGGTATTCTATATTTCCGCCAGATTATACTCAATAATACATTTATGTCATTTCCAGAAATGCAGCAGAAATCCTCACTAGCACATTCAGCCTTCTTCCGCTACCTTCAACTCCGGTACTGTCTTGTCTCTGAATTTCATACCCTCAACATTCACACCACCCCACATCCTATGATCGAAATACTGAAGGACCGGATGGAGAGACACCTTACCTCACATATTTATTCACGTTTAATTAGTCAAAAGACTACTGAGATGCAAGCAATCTTGATGCAAAAGTGGAACAAATATATACCCACACTACAAGAGTCTGACTGGGAGGAAATTGCTCAATCACATACACAAGTATCCCCATTGGCCAACCATAGGGTCACACAATTTTATATCCTACACCAGGTCTATTTAACACAGCTCAGACTAGCACACATATCACCCAACAACTCCTCATGCTGCCCCAAGTGCCATGAGGTGTCTCAGGCTTTTGGAACAAAGTTCTCAAGACCCTGACACAAGTACTTCACATACCAGTGCCGTCCAAACCTGAACTGTGTATACTAGGGATCGATGGGGCTGGGGGATGGACAAATGCACACCTTTAACTGCTGCGTAACTCCCTTTTCTACGCTAGACGCACCATTGTACTCACCTGGATGTCCCATCAGGCGCCCAGATGTGGAATATGGAAATTCATGATCAAATCAGATCTACCCCTTATTCGGTTAATATACTTAAGCCGAGGTACACTGAGTAAATTCTACAAAATATGGTCACCCTGGTATGAATATCTGGGGATGCCTGTCCCGACCATTTCACAACACACGGAATAGATCCTGCCCATGCTACCAATGATGCATATGAGAAGTGCATGTTTTTGACGCTCAATCAATATAAAGTCCCTGTCTAGGTAATTTTACGGTCCTCTATGTACTGGGTTGATGGAAACCTTTGCTGAGACAGTATTGTTACTCACTGAATATCAACAGATGCTTTATCAACATTATACTACCAAGAACCTCCCCCCCCCCTCCTATCCTTCCCTCTCTCCCATGTTATGTTATATATTTATGTTAGTTAATAGAAAGTATAATGCTGGACACGGATGTACAGTATAATATATATTTTATTTACAACCACTGTTAATAATTGACACAACGCTGTGTATTTCTGTGACCTGTTTTCCTAAATAAAACATGTTTAAAAAAAAAAACAAAACCTTTCCTCAGTGCTAATCAACTAATGCATATAGCATGGCTTCCTTGCAACTCTGCAGTACACATCTAAACTATCAGCACTGCAGCTTGAAGACTTCATTATTGCTTAGTGTTAATTCTATTCAAACGTTACACCAATCAATGCATATGGCTGATGAGTAATCAATGCCTTATTACTATATGGTTATGTAGCTCCTGTGTGCCTCAGATATGCTCCTTTCAAATAAACATGTATACTTTTAGATCACAAAAAATATGTATAGCTTATTTACAAAAGATTTACAAGAACAAATATCAACTTAACATCGGTAAAATGTTTAGCTACATAACTAAATCTTAACAAGAGCAGTTTAAAGCCGAGCACAGGGTCGGCCTTAGGATATATAGCACCCTGTGCAAGATTTGTTACTGGCACCTAGCACCCTTTCCAAAACACCCCCCCGGGCACACACAATACGCTGCTGAATGCTGCTTAACCGTGGCCTGCTTCAAATCAAGTCCCCCACCTGCGCTTACTGTCTTTTAGTATCTTCAGTGCATGCTTGTATATGTCATGTGTCACGAACCCTCCGGGCCGCGACGCCTATCCACCTATCGGTTACTGGAAACTTGGAGTACTTACGCACTCCAAGCAACCGACAGGCGGATGAAACAGAACGGACCAAGAGGGTTTAGTGAACAAGCAATATAGCACACAATTAATGTTACTTAATATCTATATACTTGCTGCCACCACCTTAAAAAAATAGGGGAAGGACTTACTAAATCTATCTATGGGGTTATCTGCACTCGCCTGACTTATAATGAGCCTGCAAGAAATGGGTTAACCACACCTATTACTCTTTACCTTTATATATATATATATACCTTAACAATACTCTTCTATAGTAGTGTAACTTCAGAGACACAGGTTCGTTTTGGGATATACTCAGAATAAGACAATTAGCCTATAAATGATTTTGTATAATTTATTAAAAGTAACAAAAGAGTGCATAACAAAATATACAGAAAAACTGAATTAACTTACTGAACCTTAAAATGGTAAAAAAATGGTAACACACAAGTGAGGATAGAATGGGGTAAAAGAAGGAATACTTAAGAGATAAATGGCATCTGATAATCTGTGAGCAGAGTCTGGAATCTTGTAAATCCGAATATGGAAAAAGTGACCAAATTGATAGTTCCTGAAGAAAAGCCAATGTATGGTCCGTCCGATTGGCTAGATGTTTCTTAAGATGTTATGACGAACTGCTTTCCATTGTTGGGCATCTTTATTACCCTTAGTATGGGCTACTCAAAAAATTACCAATGCTGAATGCTCAATCAATCTCATGAATTTACCAAACTAACAAGACCAAACATGACACATCAAAAATATGTACATTTGTATAACAGTGTAAAGTGTGTTTCTGGGATACCCTGAGGCCTAGAGTGATAGTGTTTGGGTCCCACGGGCAGGGGTGTCTCTAGGGATTTTGCCACCTGAGCCAAACTCTGATTGCCGCCTATATGCGGCACGCGCAGCGCGCCGCCGGCGGAGCAAAGTGGGCGTGGCTTGTGTGGGGGCGTGGCTTTGTCAGTGGGAGTGCGGCTAGCCATTTTGTCATTTTGAACTTGGCACCATTTATTTGTACATTTCCTTTAAATAGACAATAATCAACACCATAATAACAGAAGAATAAACAATTTTGCCCAAAATAACCTGCCACCACATTAAGGTTCCTTTTAATAGGGCCCTAACTTACCTAACTAGCCTAACCTAACAAACTATCTAAAGCTAATCTAACCATATGAAATGCCTTTTAACAATATCTAACACATGTACAGTGAGAACAGACATTAAAGGTCCCATACAGTGAGAACAGACGGTAAAGGTCCCATACAGTGAGAACAGACGGTAAAGGTCCCATACAGTGAGAACAGACGGTAAAGGTCCCATACAGTGAGAACAGACAGTAAAGGTCCCATACAGTGAGAACAGACGGTAAAGGTCCTATACAGTGAGAACAGACGGTAAAGGTCCCATACAGTGAGAACAGACAATAAAGGTCCCATACAGTGAGAACAGACGGTAAAGGTCCCATACAGTGAGAACAAACGGTAAAGGTCCCATTCAGTGAGAAGACAGTAAAGGTCCCATACAGTGAGAACAGACGGTAAAGGTCCCATACAGTGAGAACAGACAATCAAGGTCCCATACAGTGAGAACAGACGGTAAAGGTCCCATACAGTGAAAACAGACAGTAAAGGTCCCATACAGTGAAAACAGACGGTAAAGGTCCCATACAATGATTGCAGACAGTAAAGGTCCCATACAGTGATTGCAGACAGTAAAGGTCCCATACAATAATTGCAGACAATAAAGGTCACATATGGTGATTGCAGACAGTAAAGGTCCCATACATATTCTATCCTTCACATCTTTCACATTCTCTCTCACACACCCTTTCTCTCATACATACTGTACATACACCCTCTCTCACACATACAATGGTTGGCACCAAATCTGGTAAAATCATTGGCAAAAACTCTGATAAATGGTTGGCACCCAGACTCTAATAAATGGTTACCACACAGATATTAGTAAAATCTGCAGCACAAACTCTGATAAAGGGTTGGCACCCAGACGCTAATAAATGGTTGGCACACAGATACTGGTAAAATCATTGGCACAAACTCTGATAAAGGGATGGCACTCAGATGCTAATAAATGGTTGGAACACAGAAACTGGTAAAATCAGTGGCACAAACTCTGATAAAGGGGTGGCACTCAGATGCTAATAAATGATTGGCACACAGATAATGGTAAAATCAGTGGCATAAATTCATAAATGGTTTGCACACAGATACTGGTAAAATCGTTGGCACAAACTATAATAAATAGTTGTCACACATATACAGGTAAAACTTTGATAAATGGTTAGCACACATACACACCACTTTCTGTCGCTGGAAGATCGATACACTTACAGCCAGGTCCTAGAGGCTGCCTTCCTCCGCGCCACATCAGACAGCACCAGGCTTGTAGAGCGCCCCGCAGTGGACGGCCCTAGAGAGTGACGTCAGACGTCACTATGTGATGACGTCACGTGAGTACATGGGCCATACGCGGAAGTAGATTCACATGGGTACATTAGCGAGATGGCCCTGCTTGTTACCAGTATTACTGAGATACATTAAGGTAGGGGAAAAAGTCATTCAGAGGTTAACTTCCCCTTTAGTACATGTGTGTGTATGTGTGTGTGTGTCTATGTGTGTCCATGTGCGTTTCTATGTGTGAGTCTATGTGTATGTCCATGTGTGTCCCCATGTGTGTGTATCTATTTCTCCCCACCACTTCAATCTAGCAAAGCAGTGATAAAAAAAAAAAAAATCTGCAGTAAGACCTGGCCCTTTCCTCTCCTTTAAAAAAGAGCAGCCAGGATACACACTCTTACACATACTGTATATACACACTCTCTCCCATACTGTACATATACACACTCTCTCTCCCATACTGTACATATATACACACTCTCTCTCCCATACTGTACATATATACACACTCTCTCTCCCATACTGTACATACACACCCTCTCACACATACTGTACATACACACCCTCTCACACATACTGTACATACACGCTCTCACACATACTGTACATACACGCTCTCACACATACTGTACATACACGCTCTCACACATACTGTACATACACATACTCTCACACATACTGTACATACACACACTCTCACTCGCACACATACTGTACATACACACACTCTCACACATACTGTACATACACACTCTCACACATACTGTACATACACACTCTCACACATACTGTACATACACACTCTTACACATACTGTACATACACACTCTTACACATACTGTACATACACACTCTTACACATACTGTATATACACACTCTTACACATACTGTATATACACACTCTCTCCCATACTGTACATATATACACTCTCTCCCATACTGTACATACACACCCTCTCACACATACTGTACATACACTCTCTCACACATACTGTACATACACACTTTCTCTCCCATACTGTACATACACACCGTCTCACACATACTGTACATACACTCTCTCACACATACTGTACATACACACTCTCCCATACTGTACATACACACACATAATGTACATACCCTGGGGGGGTGGTACAGGGGGAGGGGCAGTAGATGACCCCCTAGAAATTACTCAGGGGAGGGAGCCTCGTGTTCTTTAGACTCCACTCCATAGCATAATGGGAATTGTAGTCCCATCTGGGACTACCAATTTACCCATGATCCTCCCCCAGATACAATCATCCTCCAGTGTAGGGGTGGCCAACCCGGGCCTTTCCTCTGCTTGCACAAGCCCCACCTCTCAAATGTGTTTCAGTTATTCAGTATCCTGCACTGGTCCTATCTATTCAGATCGCTAGAAAGATAGATAGATCGATCGATCGATACGATACGATGGATGGATAGATCCATGGATGGATGAATAGACAGACAGACAGATAGATAATAAATAAATAGATAGATAATACATAGATAGATAGATAGATAGATACTGTAGATAATAGATAGATAATCTATAGATAATCAAGCATTACAGCGCCTGCTACTAGTGAAACAATTCCCCTACCTCCTATTATAAAGCACGGTATCAATTCACTTAGTAAAAGGACCAAACCCACTGAACTACAAGTCTTAACACTTCCCTTTTAAGCTGCCCCAGTTCTCTGGGTGCCAGGCAGCATGCAAATCACCAAGCTCACTGTCCCAGTGCATGAGCCCCTGGCTGGTGGGATTTCCATGGACAGAAATAAACTAGGCAGATGTTAAGCGCTGATCTCACCTTCACTGTGTAGATTCCTGCTGCTGCCTCTCCTCTTCAAGTGGGTCCGTCCCCTCAGTCAATCCAGAGAGCTCAGTGCAAAGTGGGGTAATGAAAGCCAGAGTATGCAAAGTAAGTGTACTGTGCACAGTGTTGCACAGACAGAGGGAGCTTGGATCCGCCCGGGCCGGCCCCATAGAAGCTGTCAATTTGCGCAGGCACCGCAGAGGCCAGTCCTGGGAAGCTGGAACTCTGTCAGATTGCGCAGGCACCGCAGCGGGCAGCGGCTAGTCTTGGGAAGCTGGGAGTGAAGCATCCTGACTCCTGCGCTCTGATTGGGTATGCCGGCCGAGCCTTTCCTCTGCTTACAGAAGCCCCGCCTCTCAAAATACATGCTGTGCTTCCTCCCTCTCCACCCGGCTCTGGTATGATCGATTTTTTTTTTTTTTTTTACAATAGAAATGCCGCTCTTGAGCCACACAGACAAACTGCCGCTTTGCAACTTTGTCTCAATGTGGCTCATTAGCGAGACGGCCTTGCCCACGGGATTCTCTCATCTACCAGAATCCCTTTTGGATGGTACCGTTATGGTAGTTGCTGCACAAGCCAAGTTATGGCGATTATTGAAAACCTGGTGTTATAATCTCCCATTGGAGTTGACACAAGGGTCAAACACTTATAGTGGACACAAGGATCAAATTGTCCACCTTATCAGAGCACCTGCTGGCTTTACGATATGTAAGGAGGGAAGGACATTGTTCTGTTGAGGTTATGGCACTTGAGCCACATGGCTAAGCAAATACAGGATCAAGGGGAGAAAACAGAAGGTACCAATATAATAAACCAATAAAAACACCAAACAATCATTAACTTCATTAGATCTGCTTATGGGGAAGTATGCTCAGAACGTACAACTGTTCAAGCAGGAGTTTTAACCCCGTGACTGCCTGCAAGTAAAACAATGTGGGAGCTGCCATACTGCTTGACATGCCGGTAAAATGAGGAAGTTCGAAAATTAAGAGTGCAATTTCCAGATAGTGTCTATAGGGTTTTACCTTGCACTCTTGTTCGTCACATCATGCGTCCATCATTACGTAGCATGTAACACACTAACAGGGAGATTCAATAAAAAAAATGGTGCTACTTTTGCCCCAACCAATCAGATCTTATTTAACATTTGAAAGCTAACATCTGATTGGTTGGGGCAAAATTAGCTCCATTTTAAATTATAAGAACTTTTATTGAATAACCCTGTATATGTACAGACAGAACAGCACAGCATACAGATATCTTAAGTAAGGCTTACGTGTGTTGGGGCTTTGTATGTGAGGTGGTGCTGATACATATATTTGATCTGCAGGACTGGGGGGCTGTGGCAATGATACAGAACTTTGACCTACAGGTCTGTGACCTAAGACTCCTGGTTAGTGCCCCCTGGTAATGCAACCTGTGCGGTCGCACGTATCAAAGGCTGGCCCTGACCGAGCGTATCATCAGTCAGTAACAATAGGTAGACACATAAACAGAAAAGGGTAGACAGCTTTAGAACCATGAATTTGAGAGGGTTTCTGTGGCTGGTGAATGGATGACATGTGTAATAACAGTTAAAATGAAAATGACCAGGGGCAGGGAGGTAGGATTAGTTATTCCTTACATTAAAAAGCAGTTTCTTACATTAAGAAAACTGCTTCTGTCAGACCACCTCAGTGATTCAATACTATCTTTAATACAGGAAGGCTAATGGTACTAACTTGGCAGATGAAAACTGTACATGCTGGTGCTCCTCAAAAAAAAAATATACTGGGAGTTAGGAATGATCAATTCTACCTCCCTGCCCAGGTAATTTTCATTTTTAAAAAGTAAAATTTTACAGGGTAGCTGTCCATTAAGCCTATTTCATTGTTGGATTTGAGTATCTCCATCTTACTTCTAGCTGTATAGATCTCTTGTTTAGAAGTACTAATATAATAACATGGATTCTGAAGATCTTATCTTTAGAATAGATTATTTTAATATAGTTTAAACTTGCACAATTAGCTAGCTATAGGAAAAGTAACCCCGATAAAACACGGCAGGATTAATACCTTTGTATTTGGAAATACTGGATGAAGCCAGGGTAATATCTCCTTAAACACGCTTACCCACATAGCCATATTATAGGAAAGTACGCATTATTGTCAAGAAAAATCGGAATGACAGAATCAATCTGTTTCCTTATTTGAGGAAATGTTTATTGTAATATATTATCAAGACTGCTGATTCCCTCATGTCCGGTGGTGTGCCTCTGGATTGGAAAAAGGCTGATGTTATTCCAATATTCAAAAAGGGTAGTCATTCACAGCCGGGTAATTACAGGCCTGTAAGTTTAACTTCAGTGGTGGGGAAGATCCTGGAAAGTTTAATAAGGGAACATGTTCTAGAGTATGTTTCAAGGACTGACATTATAAGTAGTAACCAGCATGGATTTAGGAGGAATAGATCTTGTCAAACTAACTTGCTTGGCTTTTATGAGGAAGTAAGTAGAAATTTAGACTCTGGTATAGCAGTAGATGTAGTTTACTTGGATTTTGCAAAGGCTTTTGATACAGTCCCCCATAGGCGACTAATGAATAAGCTAAGGTCTGTTGGTCTGGGGAGTCACATTTGTACATGGATAGAAAATTGGTTAAAGAATAGGATGCAGAAAGTAGTTGTTAATGGGGCTTCATCATTATGGACTAAAGTGCTAAGTGGGGTGCCACAGGGTTCTGTGTTGGGGCCGCTTCTATTTAATCTATTTATTAATGATTTGGAAGTGGGTATTGTCAGCAAGGTTTCTGTGTTTGCTGACGACACAAAACTTTGTCGACCATTAAAAACTTCAGAGGATGTGCAATCGTTGCAAGGGGATCTAGATAGATTATCACATTGGGCTGCTAAGTGGCAGATGAAATTCAATGTTGATAAATGTAAGGTGATGCATTTTGGACTTAAAAATACTTGTGCTACTTATACTATAAATGGCTCTGTGTTAAGTGAATCCCTATTGGAAAGGGATCTTGGAGTTTTGGTGGATAACAAACTTAAAGGTAGCAAGCAGTGCCAGGCGGCAACAGCCAGAGCCAGCATGGTATTGTCTTGTATAAAGCGAGGTATGGATTCAAGGGAGGAAAATGTAATTCTCCCTCTTTACAAAGCATTGGTAAGGCCTCATTTGGAATATGCAGTGCAATTTTGGAATCCTGTGTACAAAAAGGACATCTTTGAAATGGAAAGGGTTCAGAGAAGGGCAACTAAATTAATAAGGGGATTGGGGGAGCTTGAATATGAAGAGAGACTGGAAAAGTTACAATTATGTACGCTGGAGAAAAGGCGCTTGCGTGGGGATATGATTACTGTGTATACATACATAAACGGGCCATACAATAAACTATCTGGGGCATTGTTCACCAATAGAACATGTCAAAGGACACGAGGACATCCCTTAAGACTTGAAGAAAAAAGGTTTAGGCTTCAAGTTCGGAAAGGGTTTTTCACTGTGAGAACGGTAAAGCTATGGAACTGTCTTCCAGTGGATGTTGTAATGGCAGGTTCATTGGTCAGTTTCAAAAAAAAGCTGGATGAGTTTCTGCAAACAAGGAATGTTGCAAGTTACTGGTATTGATACATAAAGTAGAGTTGATCCAGGGAAATTTCCGATTTCGGAATTTTTTCCCCCTTCATAAATTTGGTGGGGTTTTTTTGCCTTCCTCTGGATCAACAGTTAGGCAGGAAATGAGGATATTGCTAGATGGGTTGGACTGGATGGACGTATGTCTTTATTCAACCTCAAATACTATACTAAGACTGGTCATTCGATTGGCCAGTAATAAAATTGTGTATGTGTATGGCCAGTATACGACTTTTTTTTAGTCACAACATTCTCTTTAGGGTCTCTTCTTTATATTCTGCGCTTTTTTCCGCTGGTGTATTACAGGATTTTATATCCGCAGTACAAAAGCAATATTATTTGTTACAGTAAAGTAGCATCTAGTAGCATTCAGTGTTTATCTAAGGCTATGTTCACACAAAATATTGTTTTCTAAGCATTTCCAGATCTTTAGTGCCAGAAAAATACTGCATGCTGTTTTTAATTTTTCCAATGATGTTTTGCCTAGTAACTGCAAGAAAACTTGTATCAGAATGCAGCCTCGCCCCTCATGTAAATGTATCCTTAGGCTACTACCAGTATGGGATAATGTTTCTGCAATTATTATATTTTATTGACTTTTGACACTGTGATTCATTTCAAATAACATGTCAATATCCCTTCCTAGTATCTGCTATCTGTGGTAGACCTGTGAAAGTTAAAAATGCTTCCTCATTTCCTCCTTTCTTCCAGATGCTGATGCTGAGTACGTTTTTGGTTTGCTTATAGGTTATACTGTAATCATTTCACATTATCTTAATTTTGTGTGATGTGTGGACCAAAAGTTCAATGTTCAGTTCAAAATTCACAGCCAAATTATAATTATACAATTATAATTTGCCTTTGAGGTGGGCCCCAGGCTGATTAGGCTTTACGGATGGAGAGTTTTTATATCTTTAAATAGTGGGGAGTGTGTTTTGCTATTAGCGGATATTTATGGGAAAATGTATACACTATAATTTTAATTCATGATGGCGGTCTTTTCACTTTGCATTTTACTGCATGCATGATTGTGCGGTTAGTGGGTCCTTTAAGATGTGATGATGAATTGGTAAATTATCCGAAGACAAAACACTTTATTATTAAGACATATCACTCCAAACATTATACATTATTGTGGGAATGTAGATAGTTGATATAAATACTGCTATATAGCAATAAAAGATTCTACTGCAAAGGTTGGGAAGAGCATGTCCATTATTAGAAATGAATAAAACACGGATCAGGACGTAGTTTTTGAAAACTAAACTTCTGTTCTCAAACTACAAAATTTAAACATCAAAATCAGGTTTCAACTGACAAAATGTTGGTAGTTCCATAGTGACATTCCGTTACTGTTTAGATGCAAAATGCGGATGTGGGCGTTCAAACCAAAAAGCAGGTTATTATACTGGTATTTAAGGACTGTGACAGCTCTTGGTTTCTAGCACTTTTTGTCCTCATAATAAAGTCTCCAGAGTATACCGAACAATCAGAGGTTTAAATCAATCTTTGGAATTGTTTTTATTCCTGTAAAAGTAGTTTAGCAATTAGCTTTACATCTGCGGAAATTATTTGAAAAGTCTGGATGGTTTACAGCTAAACTTACTGTAAATGGCTGTGGCACCTGGGAAATGGTCTGGAGAACATGTCACTATCACCAAAACACGAGCAATTGTCGGGTTTTGTGCAAGCTAAATTTGAGGGTTACGACCAATTTGAGGGTTACCGAATGATACTGTACTTTCGAAAATAGAACCATAAATTCGAGGGTTACCGAAATCAAACGATACTATCGAGGATTACCAAAAATGAACTATACTTTCGAGGGTTAGAGAACGATACATTCTAGGGTTAGTGAAAACGATCCATACATTTGAGTGTTACCGAAAACGAGCGATACTTTCGAGGGCTACCGAAAATCGAAGGCTACATTCAAGGGTTAGCAAATGATACATTCTAGGGTTAGCAAAAACGATCTGTACATTCGAGAGTTACTGAAAACAAACAAGACATTTTTGAAAATCGTCTACTTTCAATTTTCGAAAAATAATCTACTTTCGATTTTCGATAAAAGTCAAAAATTTTAAAAATCTGGGTTTTGTGAAATTCGGGAGTACTGAAAGTTTCGTTGGGACTTCTAAACCCTGAGATTCGATTCAAAACTGGGTTCTATTAGAAACCACATTACATCTCTATTGTTAAGTTCAACTTGAACTCGGGTTTGAGTTTGAGTTCTAGTCCATCTCTACTATTTAATATAGCCTGTGTCTCAATTAAGGTGTCCATCTATGACTCTAAGGCATTACTGTAAAAACAACCAGGGATATTTAATAAACGTTCTTATTGTTAAAAATGGTGCTAATTTTGCCCCAACCAGTCAGATATTATTTAACATTTGAAAAGCTAACATCTGATTGGTTAGGGCAAAATTAGCACCATTTTTAACAATAAGAACTGTTGTAATGGGATTTTATCACCTTCCCTAAGCACACAAGAAATCCGAGGTTGGCTAAATATTAAAATCCAAAACCCTTTATTTAAACATATATAAAAGTCTATATAGAACGTAAGTTAAAGGGGAGGAGATAACCCAGAAAAAAGTGCCCTGCTGGCATCTAATGTGTTTCTGTCTAAGTAACCCTCACTTATAGAGTACTTATAGACTAATAGTTTATGAGTAAGGGATACTTAACCCCTAACGTGTTCTATATCAGTTTTTAGATATGTTTTTGGATTTTAATGTAGCCAACCTCAGATTTCTTGTTTGATTAGGTAAGGTGCTGAGAACATTTTATTTTACCTTTCGGTACACTGGAGAAAGGAGCACTCCTTAGTTCCCTGAGCACACTGACTATCACCCACAATCCCCTCTTCAAGCATCCAATAGGGACGGAGCTGCAAAAGGACTTCTAAAACATACTGTGCTAACATGTTGAACAGTTTAAACTATAACTGAATGTAAACAGCTTTGACAATGTTCAATTTGCTTCTGAAACCACGTGGTTGCATACTACTGACACAGGATAAGGTGTCATATATTCATTACACTGATATAAAGTTAATTTCGGAAACCTCTTTTATTTTAATTAAAAAGACAATCACTAATATCTGATAGCCCCCCAAAACAAGGGCAGGATTGAGACTGTTTGATACAAAAAGCACTTCAACAGCCTATACAAACATGAACCACCTCTACTGGAATTTGTTTTCATAGCCATTCATCATGCAGAGTAAAGTTTAATCTGATTTTACTGTATTACCTGGACTAAACTAACATTTATTGTATCTCATACCACATTGCTTATTATAATAGGATATATATGCTTAGTATATATATATATATATATATATATATATATATATATATATAGTATATAGAGTGAGTATATTCTTATGTATATTGGGTGGGTTTTTTTACCCCGCCAGCAGAGACATATTAAGGGTTATGTGTTAAGGTTTAGAAAAATAAGTATATTGTGTGGGTGGATTGTGTTTTTACCCATAGTTTTATGCCAATTAATAAACAAGAAGTTTGTTACATTTAATTTAATTTTATCATTATTGAGCAAGGGATATATGTGTATTTTCTTAGTAGGGTATTCACTATCTATAATGCTTAAAATCTGGTTCTATCATCAGCCTTTCCTACACATAAATTTGATTTTCTTAGGTTCATATGTTGTAATTAAATATATACATGTACATATAATTATCTTGCTGCTGCCAGATCACAACTACTGAAAACATTAAAACATTAGCAAGTCAACCATTCTTCCTTTTATTACAATGTCTTGTAAGACGAAATTCCAAAATAAACAACAATGAAAATAGAATACACAATTATTGCAATAAATAGCATTTGAGAGATATTACTTTCTCCATAAATACTAAAGCGACGTATTACAGAAAAAATCCAATGTAGGTTATAAAATTGCTATTGCACCAAGTCATTTTGTTTGCAGTAATTGGCTCAGTAACTGAGCCTGCTGGACAAATTTGAATCTATATGTTTTTGAAGGTCTTTTGATCGTTCATGTTTCCTTTGTGTCTGTCTTACTGTTTATCTCTTTTCTAAATCACTCTCAATTACTAGACGCTTGCTTTAACAACCTGACTTATTTGGTTCAGCAATATAATTGATCTAATTGATGACAGCTATGTTTGCTGTAAATAGACAGCATTCTGCTCTTTTGCTTTATAAAAACTAAAATCTCTGTTTTACTTGGAAGAAATTATTGATAAAGGAAACTATTTCTTACATTGGTTTAAATGTAGATGACTAAATAATCTTTATCATTGGATGTTTCTTGGTATATTAATATATCATACTGTATTGTATTATGATTTAGATTTTATATATATATTGTTAGGTGTGGGGTAATTTTAACCAGCTCTTTGCTTGCTCTTTTTGGATTCAGTATTAAAATTTTAGGTAAAGTTTCACGTTAAGTAGAATTGGATTCTCTTTTTTAATAGTTCATTTGAATGAAGCAATGTTAGTTTGTTCCAAAAGGATATCTTACTTATCAGATTCCCTGGATGCTCTAGGCATGCTGGTAGGTGGCATTCTTGGTGCAGTTTTATAATTTAATATTTTAATCCCTGTTGTAGAACACGTCATGTATACAGTGCCATATATATTAATGCACTGATTCCATTAAAGGGCCCCCCAAAAGAAGTCTCTGTGTACATATTGTGACTATCTCTGTAAGGCTGGGTACTTTTGTTGGTCACGCCAAAAGTAGCCACGGCCGACAGTTCCCTACATCGATTATGTGGTCCATAGGGAACCGCACGATCAGATGTGATTTCCCAACACGTCCGATCACCCATTTGTCCATTCCAGGTAAACAGGTGACAGACATTGGTTGCCAGCAATGAAAAAACACTGCTGCAGATTTTTCGGCCTGACGTCCGATACAAGAAAGTTTGTACAAGGAAGTTTGAGTTTGCCTCAAATATCTACTTGTGTCTACCCAGCCTAACAGAGAGATATTCATGTCTGCACATTGCAACTTTCAGTGAGCTGTCAGCCTCTGCAAGACCAGAATAGTCATTGCTTATGTTAGTGGCCATTCAGGGAGGTAGAAGTCGGATTTACTACCTCCTCAGGATAAAGACTTTCCCATTTACATAATTATATTGTTATTTTTGGGGGGCATGGGTTCCCTTTAACTGATTGAAAATTGAGGAGTCTTTTTAATTAAATTATTGTTAATTAAATAATACTCATTATTTCTATCTTGGTCCTATATTGTCATGGTGATATATAACCACTGATTGTTCTATCAAGCACTAATGTTTATATTCAAAATGAACTTTATTCCAGACAAGGTATTGGTGTCTGCAAGTAAACAATGTCATGGTAGCTTACGTAAAGTCTTTAATTAACTATTATCTATATTTTTTTATATCTTATATGTTAACCCTACCCCATGCTTCAAACATCTGTATCATAATATGATATAGTAACATAGTATCATAGTAATTGAATAAAGACATATACGTCCATCCTTTTTAACTCTACCTAACAGTTGACCCAGAGGAAGGCAGAAAAAAATCAGCCCCCAAAAATATCCTATCTATGTTCCTTCCGTTCAACCCTGACAAGCCCATACTTAAAAATGATTAGCTAAAATAATTCCACCTTCTTATCTTGAAACCCAAATCGCTCTCCACCATACTCAATATCATATGCATTAAACAGTCAAGAGTTGGAGGTGGCCCCCATTTACATATATTTTTTTTGCCCATGGGCCTCCACAAACCTTAAGCAGTATTGTAGCTGTAGAATGGTAGCATAAGGTAGAATACAGCTTAGAAAAACTGTAGTTTAAAATGATTCCTAATTTTCCAAAATCATTTTGGCAACCATTCTGTACCCTTTTTAACACTTTGTCCCACTTCTCTCATACCAGATGAATGCACAGTCAGCTTGCTCTATACATACTAGTTCTGAGATGTCATCTCTTATTCAAAATCTTATTTTTAGATCTTTCTGCATTTCCATTCATAACCATATTTGTAATACATTATAGAATTACAAGCCCAAAGGTTATCACAGCGCTTGTTTGAGATACTGCAAGTTGGCTACACTTTGTATGTAACCAGGTGGTGCTATACACACACAGAAGGTAAGCCACAGGCTGGGAACCTAGAACTAAACTAGGGCATGGTCTGGCTAAGAAGGCATAGCCAACAGATTTCTTTGACCCATAGAACCCAAACAGAAAACCTGCACCTTAGTTAAATCATAGAACACATGTAGTATTTAATACAATATTTGAATACTAACTATGACACTGAGTTATTATATACCCAGTAGGTCATATGCCTGCATTTGTTAAAGGCCCACAACACTTCATATTTCCCTACAATTCTGAAAGTAAGATGAAACTTCCTATAGAGGGACACCCTCATAAAGCAACTAAATGGATTTAATTAACATGTCATGCATCTGAAAGACTCAGGGATAAACAAATCCCCTTAGTCTATCTAAATGAACTATGGCATTGGATGTTTGGAAGCAGAAATGCAAAAGCAAAATGTAATTTTTTTCCCCTGTTGTTTGGAAAGATTTTATTAATCATACTTACTCTGATGTTGAAATTCTGCATTTGGTTACTAACTTCCAATATACTACTTGATATGATAATGAAAGTATATGAACCCAAGGTATTCCCCTTCTGGGAGGAATAAACACTGAAACAACATAAACAATATCAACGTTATTGTAGAAATTCATACATATAACAGAGCTAAGAGAGAGCTGGTATAAGGGAGAGAATTTTAACTTAGCAGGTTTATACTGAAAGACAAAGGAGGGAAACAGGAATGCAGTAAATGTTGTAAATACAAAGATTAAATAAGTAAGTGGTTTTGTTTAAGATCCAAATGGTGCGTGTGGTTGTCATATTGTGTATGCATGTTAATTGTTTGCTTGTTTGCATATTACGGTTAGTGTATGTCACATATAGACACTCCCTTTCTTTAACTTTATCTATAACAAGTCCATATTCATTTACTATTTGACTATCAGTTTATATTAAAGGGTATCGCCACTGGGAAAAAAAAAGTTGGGCATTTAGTTTTATTGAAGAACGGGAGATAAAGGAGCTGTGTCTTACCTCCTGTTCTTAAATAAAACCTGCAGGAGCCGGGAGAGAAGGTAAGGAACCTACCTTTAGTCTGATAGATCTCGACGGACTCTGTATTCTATGTGCATCTCACTATGCAGCGGAGGAGCAATTAATCGGGTAAGTAGCTTTTGTTATATAGTAGGTTTTATTGAAGAACGGGAGGTAAGACACAGCTGCTTTACCTCCCGTTCTTCAATAAAACTAAATGCCCAAACTTTTTTTTTCAGTGGAGATAACCTTTAAGTTTTAGTAAAGTATCCCACTAAAATTTCTCTTCATACCTATATATTTTGTTTTGGAACTGTATGTATTGTATAGTATTGTAGATATCTGCTGTACTCAAGGGTTTGGGCCCTAGCATATTATATATATATATTAATATATATATATATATATATAATATAATACATATATATATATTAATGCACAGTGAATCAGGGCACTCCTTGGTCTTTAAACAAGTGGGTTTATTCACATCACAACAGTGGCAACGTTTCGGTCCTGGTCTTGGACCTTATCAAGACCAGGGACCAAGCCAAAGGCTGATAAAGGTCCAGACCAGGACTGAAACGTTGCCACCGTTGTGATGTGAATAAACCCACTTGTTATAAGACCAAGGAGTGCCCTGATTCCCTGTGCATTTTGTATTATTGGATCCCTCGGGAGCACCCTGGCATCTGCAGAAGGGAGTGTGTGCCAGTCTTTTCTATTGATATATATATATATATATATATATATATATATATTATATATATATATCATATCTATATATATAACAAAATATTTAGGTATGAAGAGAAATGTATGTGATCATGTGATCCTGGGTTGTAATACATTAAACAAAAAAAATAAAAAACAGACAGGAAACCAAAAAGAATACAGTTTGACAGGAAAAAAACAATGACATTGCATTAGTATTTTCAGTTTATTTGACATTATACATAAAGAATGTTTTTCAGAAGGATCAGTTGAGGTTTGTATTATCCATCCATATCAGTAAACATATTTGGTTAATCTTTCAGAAACTGCTTTAATCTTATTTGATCAGTTGTAACAAATATTAGTACAGCCTTCTGAAAAAATACCCAACCATTAGTGAATATTTTCAAATGCTTGTAGAAGAAAATAGCTGGTTTAGATTGTGATATAATTTACATCATTTGTCATAAAACATAAGAAAGGGACAGAAATATATGGTAGCAAGGGGAAAGAAAAAGTAAATGACTACCCCTAGCCCAACCATATGAAATCCCTTTTATCCAACACAGCTTTAGTGAAATATTAGAAACATATCAAAAAAAACATCTGCAGCAGAGTGTATGTTTGGAAGAGCATTCAAGTCCCCATCATATCTGTTTTTATCTATATATACAATTCATACCAGATAGTTGTCCTCTGGCTGCTGTGAGCGGATGTTATCTTCTGGCTGCTGTTGGCATTTGTTGTCAGGAGGGCCATGCACACAAGGAGGGCCCTGTATATAAACAAAACAAAGTACACAAACACACACTACCTCGCTCTCTCTCTCTCTCTGAGGCAGGAGTCAGGAGCTGCAGCTGCACAATAGGCTCCTGTAATACCCCCCACACTGAGCATGTAAGTTATGTCACTTATGCACAGAGCATAACAGAGCCCAATGGGACCAATAAGCCAGGGAGTCCACTGTCGCTCTTTCCTGCTCCTTCCTTTGGCCACCAGGTAAAGCGCTCTATTACAGCTACATTTTTACCCCCAATCTCAGTATAGTTAACCCCCCACAGCCAGTACAGTAACCCCCAGTACAGAAATATCCCCAATTCCCCCACAGTACAGGAAAGCCACCACAAACTCCACTACAGTATAACCACTAACCCCAGTACAGTAAACCCCCATTTCCCAAGTACAATTTTACCCCCAATCCCAGTACAGTAAAACCCCTATTTCTCCCCATTACCCCAGGGGTATCTCTAGGGTCTAAGAAGACACTAAGAAGGCACTTCCGGGCACTTTTTAGGACACGTCCCCTTCCCCATCCAAATTAAGCCATGCCCACTAGGCAAAAGACAAAGAAATAGACAGAGATACAAGGTAAACAAAAATACATAAATTAATGACAGAGGCACAGTATTGCTTTATGCAAGTAGAAAACTGGCTATTTCATTATATACTGGTAGCAAACTGGCAATATCATTACATACTGGTAACCATGGAAATTACTGGTAGCAAACTGGCAATTTCATCATATACTGGTAGCAAATGGACATTTCATTATAAACTGGTAGCAAACTGGCAATTTCTTCACATACTAGTAGCAAACTGGGAATTTCATACAAAATATATATTAAATATGTAAGCGCACTGTGGTTGGAATCTGCAACCGTGGTTGTGTTGTCCTCTCAACTGAGGATGGTGCTAGGTGTAACTAATTGTATACAATATCCCAAAACAACGGTAAGGAGACAGACCTTCTTTGCAATAGAGCCCCTTATAAGCACTCACACACTTGTACCACACAATAGAACAATGATCCTCTGGTCATGCAAAAATATTACAACACAAGATAGCTCTACCACCAATTCCCACCTATACCACATATCATAAAATGCATAAAACATGTATCAATAATTGCACAGTTCCCTCTTATCTCATAACAGTACCTGTGGATATTGCACACTAAATTAATAAAACACAGTTACCATTAAATATTACACAGACTCTATTTGTAGCATTAAAGCTGCTTTTCCCAACAGAATCAAAGTAACAGTTCTTGCCACACATTGAGTACATGAAACTTTGTTGCCCAAGTAGCACTTCCAGGAAGTCCAGGTTTGGATGACTGTATCCAAAATGGTATTACCTAACTTCTAGTATAACCCCGCATCCCATTCCCCTCCCAAACAAGACCTATCCCCAGGCCATTTACAAATATTGCTCTAGTCAATGCTCTACTGGGCGTCCCCGATTTTCTCGCCACTATTCTATTCACAATTTGCTTCCACGGACCTTTGTACCTCGATATTAACAGGTACCGGGACTCCAAGCCTGCACAAACTTGCTACGGAAAGAAATATAATGGTAGTAACATGAAACTATCTCACCCGCTCCTGTGCATCGGCTGTCTCTTCACCTAGACCGTTCGCAAGCTCATACACTTATTCAGTGATCTCCTATGAAGTTGGCATTTCCCCTCTGCACTCCCGCTCACCAACGATCATTTCACCTGACTCCGCAGGCTTTGTCAGGGTCTATAATAATAAATCTAAATCTGTTCTATTGTGTGGTACAAGTGTGTGAGTGCTTATAAGGGGATCTATTGCAAAGGAGGTCTGTCTCCTTAGTGTTGTTTTGGGAAACTGGGAATTTCATCATATACTGGTGGCAAACTGGCAATTTCATTAAATACCGGTAGCAAACTAGCAATTTCAGCACATGCTGGTAGCAAATTGGCAATTTCATCATATACTGGAAGCAAACTGGCAATTTCATTACATACTGGTAGCCATGGAAATGCCATCACATACTGGTAGCAAACTGGGAATTTCAGCTCATACTGGTATTAAACTGGCAATTTCATCATATACTGGTAGCAAACTAGCAATTTCATCACAATCTACTCACTATAACAGGGCAGTCAGTGGCATTTGGTAATGTTAACTCACTGGGGCAGAAAGGCACTACTTGGTATTTGAATTTGTGTGCAGAGTATAAAAAACAGCTATTTACCAGACAATGTGCAATTTGCAGACTATAGAAGTTCCTATCTGCCCTAGTGCATATTACCAAAAGCTGCCACTGCCTGTCCTGTTACAGTAAGTATATTGCACTGCACATGAGCAGGTAATAGCCTAATGGGACTGTTACCTACCTATATGCAGTGCAATATGGAATTGTGTGCATCAATGGCAGCAATGATGGCAGCATCTTAGCTACTAACTACTGTTCCCACGAGTGAGAGGGTAAAGTGTAGAGGTAGTGCAAAGGTGGCATTTTCCCAATAGTACAACACAGTGTGTGATGATACTGGGAAACCGGAGATTTGGGGCACTCCTGTTAGGTAGTTTGTGTTAAAACATTCGGGGAACTTCGCCAAAGATCCAAAGCATGTGCCCTGAATGTTTTAACATAGCGATGTCACTGAATTACAATCAAAGTACATTAAAAAACCCACCCCAGTACAGTAGCCCTCCAGTACAGTAAAACCCTCACCCCCAGTACAGTAACCCACCAGTACAGTAAAACTCCCATCCTCCCACAGGAGAGTAAAACCACCACCCACCCCAGCACAGTATAACCCCCAACCCAAGTACAGTAAACCACCCATTTCCCCCTGTACAAAAACCCCCAGTACAGTATTACCCCCCCTGCTCATGAAACCCCCCCCGTACAGTAAAACTCCTACCCTCAGTACAGTAACAACCCCCCCCCCCAGTACAGCCTGATACTGACCTGTTGCTGGACTACAACACTTAAAAAAAAAACACCTGACAGCCTGCTGCCTTTCTAATTTTGCCAGAGACACATGAGCATTTTTTTTAGATTGCTTCATGGTAGGAGCAGCCCTGGCCAGTCAACAGTTCTACCGAAACAAGGATATGGAAAATCTTACCCTGTGAATATGCATTAAATGGCAGTTCACATATTTATACATTTGTTTTTGGCAACCAGCTGTTATTGTGTTCTACTGTAGGAATAGCCATGTCAGTTTTAACTAGCTCCAGTTTTAACTAGTCCATGTCTGTGTGCAAATCATATTGCACTGTTATGAAATGTCGATTCTTTGTCTTTTTGCACAATTTGCTAGCTGAATTTTACACAGCTGAATTTTATGGTAATCCCTAAGAGCTTTTCATTTTTAATTGAGAATATACTGTACAATGCTATTAAACTAAAATAGTAACATAGTGTTGAAATCTGTCTTTTAAGAGTATAACTCGGTTACTGCATTGGTCCATAAACTCCAAGGCTCCAATGTTTTCAATTTATTTCTTATATGACTATTTAATTGACTGATTAAACAAATGATAGAAGTGTGATGCACAGTTATTTCAAAAGTGTGTCAGGAAAGGGTAATTGGGGATAAAAATATACATAAAGAGCAAAGAGAAAAGGTATCCCCCTAGTTAATTACCCAAACCCACTTGCAGATCCAGAGATGAAAAAAGTGAGGTTAAAACTATAATTTTATTAGATATACGATTTAACGTATATCTAATAAAATTATAGTTTTAACCTCACTTTTTTCGTCTCTGGATCTGCAAGTGGGTTTGTGTAATTAACTAGGGGGATACTTTTTCTCTTTGCTCTTTATGATTGACTGATTAGGCAGGAAAAACTAAGGTCTCTTTGTATAAGTCAATAAATAAATAGGCAAACAAGGGGGCAACATTGGGACCCTTCACTGTGCTTGAAACTTTCTGGTTGAACACACGTTTCTAATGTAAGTTAAAAGGTAGATCACAATGTCTTTTAGGTGTTTTGTGTGACTAAACTTTTAATTAATTAATGCTTGTATGCATACTTAAACTCTTTTTAAGGACTCCCAACAGCACAAATGACCAATACACATGAAGCATTTTATCCACTAGACATTTTATTAAATGGTCTGTCCTTGAGGGAAAACTTAATTTGTTCAACCGCAGGTTGTGAATAATACTTTAAAAACTGAGTAATGGGTTTGAACAATTGAGGCAATGATTGGTCTGCCTTGAGGCAGAGTAAGTAACGTATGTACCTTTACCTTATGTACAATGTAACTAATGCTGACTAGTGATTAGCACTCTAGCCTCTCTTTTCTCCAGGGTGCAATGTGGCTTCCAGACGAAGGCCACAAGATGGCCAAAATGTGTTGATGTGACCACGAGGTCCATATAAATAATATATATATATATATATATACAGCAAAACAATAAATGGTAGTCAGCGCCCCACAGGTCTTCTTATAGTGCTTTTTTAGATTCCAAAAGAGTGCATAGTGCATGAAGACAAGAAGATGTGTGGAGCGTAATGAACAATTAATTTTATCTTGCACTTTAATCTGGGACAATGAGTATCTTCCAGTAATAACACTAATTGTATTGAGTACTTATTGAAAATAGTGTTTATCTAATTATTTATTTACATATGGCACTTTATACCCGCTAACTGAAGCACCTGATTAGCACTAGCACATTTTCAGCACTGAGCAGCGGCCCTACAGTTTGATTCCCTGGTAAGTAGTAACTCCTTAACTTATTTCAGCCCTTGGACACAGCCTCGTAGAATAGCTTGGCACTATACGGACAGCTCTTACAGTTTAGTTTAATTAACATACTTACCTGATCATGTCCTGTGGGGATAACAATAAGAACCTGTAAGAAACCTGGCACTTACCTTTTACCTCACTTCCTGATGACGGTCCAGCTTATGCATCGAAACCTGTTGATTGGCATGAGTTTTAAATAAAGAATCTACAACTTTGTTAAAGACAGAGGAGTGCTTTGTATACTAACTTCACTATATATATAAACAGAACCAATTAAGAGCAGTCACAGGACATGATACAAAGACACCATAATAGTTTGATATCTTCTCAACAAGTTTCCACCTACAGGGCCTTCTTCAGGAGTTTAAAAAACATATTACCCAACTTCATTATACAGGCCACCCATCCAGTGGTCCCACCCACAAATGTTCACCAAACAGAATTAACTCATAAAATCCTACTTTCCACACCATAGTAAACATATCCAATAAATTACATGAATCATATGCAAATATCGCCACCAATATAGCTACATATAAAGTGCATATAAGAACAGTAAAGTATACAATTGAAAGTGCAGTCTAAAAATGCAGATACCTCAATCACAATCTCACCAGTATTCCCAGTAGGTATACGGAATAAGCTTTAGCGCCACCTTAACATAGGAGGCTAGATCACCCCAAAGGTTGATAACCTAACTGAGCTATAACAAACACGTACCCTTTTTTTTCAGAGTTTTTGAGCCTGAAGACGGCCCTGTTGGTGAAAATGCGTTGAGAGCTATTAAACTTTTATGCTGTGTTTCATCAAGTCCTGTGAGCTCACTGGAGTGCAGTCTCTGTGACTTGTTACTAATTTCTTTTAAACTTGCACAACTCAGATACATTAGAATATATGGGATTGCTCAGTGAACCACAGGTGTTTTATCGAGATGAGACCTCACGGCCACATTAGTAGTTAGTAGATGTTAATATAGAGATTTTTCATTTTCACAAGCAGATGTACATTGCATCCTATTTTGGGGATCCAGAGCAGCACATAAGTATGATAAGACTAATAAAGAATTATTTGTAAACTTGTTAAGATTAAAAAAAAGAGACAAACTGATTTTTATTTGCAAAGTTTGTATTTATCAAAATCAGATCAAGGAGGATCCCACGTGGATTTTGGGTATGTAATATACCCACTATTGGTCATATGTTTTGTGAGTGATTTGGATGTTGGTGTGGGATCTTAAGTAAGTGTTCATATGACTTAATTCTCGAACAATCAGATAAAGAACTTAAATTCACTGAGGCTGAGATTGATACATTTGAGAAAGAACACCTGAACACCTGCAAAATGACAGATTGGTGTGGTAACCTGGAGGAACAGATTGCTAAATATAAACAGGTACTAAGTTTAAATTGAATACATAAATAGCAATAAATGCACTCACCTTAATTCAAGTGTGTGTTATCTAATGAATTGACGGTGCTAAGGATCCAATATAATCTAATCATATCCAATGTTGGACATACAACTAAGAGATCCACAAAAAGGAGTTTTAGGGTGATTTACCCAGGAGCGCTGTCAGCGCGCAGCACTCCGTCCCTTCTAACTGATTTACGTTCAGTTAGCCTGATGTAAGGCTTGCTTTGCGGCGGCTGCGCAAGATCCGTAACAGGAACTTGCGAGCCATCACAAACCTATTTACCAGAGGTGCGCGACTCTTAAGACATAAGTAATTAACGCCACTTATAGCTGGCGTTAAATACTTACATGTGGGTGAGATTCACCCAGAGATGTGCAGCCTTGGTAAATCCGTAAGGGAGATTTGCCCAGAGCAGTTGCGGCTCTGGGTGAATCTCCCTATTAGAGTCTAATCCTAGTGCTAAGGCACCAGGGAAGAACGTATGGGGGCATATTTATAAAGCTTCGTTAAGTTTTCGCGGCGTTTTCACTGACATTAACGCATAAATCGCGTTTACGCGATTATAAATGTCCGAAAACGGCCGTGAAAAGTTAACGAAGCGTTAACCCTTCGCGGCGAACTTACCTGTTACCGCCGCTTCTATTATAAAGCGGCGGTATGTGTTCGCAGTGCTAGTATCGGCTGTTTTACTTCACCACCTTGAAGGTGGTGAAAACAGCGATACTAGCCTCCCGCGGCACCCGCCCCGGAGATACGCCCACCCCGCCAACAACCCCCCGTGGAGGCGGAGACCACCCCCTGGGAGCCGCTGGGAGGGGTGGAGGCAACCTCCCCAGCGGGGCCTGAGAAGGGACTTTTGGGGGTTAAGGGGTCCCGCAGCGCAAACCGGGACCCCCCTCCCCGGCTATCAGGGCTTTTGCGGCACTTACAAGTTCCTTTGTTGGGGTCACTCCCAGTGTGCGGCTCTTAAAAGAGCCCTTGGGTGGCGTCTTCTTTCTTCCAGTCCCGGTGACACCAGCTCTGCCGAGGCCGCGACCCCCGAGAGGTACCCCTGCGACCACCAGGTGTACCCCCGGCGGGCGCCGGCGACCTCAACGAGGCCGATGTTGCCGGTCTTGATCCGACGCGACGTCTTCGGGCTGGGACACCAACCCCACTCAGGTCGCCGATGCCAGGCAGACTACTGCGGCCGCCAGGAGCCCGCTGGCACCGCCAGCTCAGCGGAGCCGATGTTGCCAGCGCTTCTTCTTCTATCTTCAGCCATCTACTGCGATGGCATCTGAGGTCCGCAGCGGAGTGCACCTCTTTATATAGGTTTGCAGAAAACCCTAATTCATTTCTGATTGTCAATTTTTTAAACTTGCTTTACATGCTTTACATTAACCAATCAGATTTTAGAACTTTCCAGTAATCTGATGGTAATGTAAAGCATGTAAAGCAAGTATTAAAAAATTAATACTTAAAAAAAAATAAATACTTAAATATATAAATTAATATTTATAAAGGAGTTTAACTATACCATATGTCCCGGCAGGGTTCATGGGTTGGATAAGTACTATTCTACTTTCCCTGTTTTTTTGATACGTGATGTGTATAAATTTTTTTTAAAAATATAACTCGGGCTCTCACTTGTCTTTAAAAATTGTAACACATTGTTGTTTATCTTGATGTATCCCTTTTAAGTGTAGTTGGTTTGATACTTGTCATTACTAGATACCTATTGGCAACCTATGTATCCTATGTATCCTTCGGTTATCTAGGCAGACCCCTATTATGGAAGGACGCCACACTATAAATTAGCTAGGAGTTTCCAGGGATATAGTGGGGGCCTGTATTTGACGTGGATGGATTGCGTCTATTGAGCGCATGGCACATACCACTACTTGGTTGTGACACTACATACTGCATACCTTAAAAATAAAGGGGAAGGGGTTGTAAATGCTCAGTTAAGTTATCGAGCTTGGGACTATCGAGCTTCCTATGTTAAGGGTTTACGTCAAGATTGTTCCGTATACCTGCCGGGTGATGAGATTGTGATTGCATAAAGTGCATATAAGAACAGTAAAGTATACAATTGAAAGTGCAGTCCGGACGCGTCTTACAATTTTTAGAGTTTAATTAACATACTTACCTGATCATGTCCTGTGGGGATAACAATAAGAACCTGTAAGAAACCTGGCACTTACCTTTACCTCACTACTCTGATGACGGTCCAGCTTATGCATCGAAACCTGTTGATTGGCATGAGTTTTAAATAAAGTCTACAACTTGTTAAAGACAGGAGTGCTTTGTATACTAACTTCACTATATTTAAACAGAACCATTAAGAGCAGTCACAGGACATGATACAAAGACACCATAATAGTTTGATATCTTCTCAACAAGTTTCCACCTACAGGGCCTTCTCAGGAGTTTAAAAAACATATTACCCAACTTCATTATACAGGCCACCCATCCAGTGGTTCCCACCCACACATGTTCACCAAACAGAATTAACTCATAAAATCCTACTTCCACACCATAGTAAACATATCCAATAAATTACATGAATCATATGCAAATATCGCCACCAATATAGCTACATATAAGTGTACACTTTATATGTAGCTATATTGGTGGCGATATTTGCATATGATTCATGTAATTATTGGATATGTTTACTATGGTGTGGAAAGTAGGATTTTATGAGTTAATTCTGTTTGGTGAACATTGTGGGTGGGAACCACTGGATGGGTGGCCTGTATAATGAAGTTGGGTATATGTTTTTTAAACTCCTGAGAAGGCCCTGTAGGTGGAAACTTGTTGAGAAGATATCAAACTATTATGGTGTCTTTGTATCATGTCCTGTGACTGCTCTTAATTGGTTCTGTTTAATATATAGTGAAGTTAGTATACAAAGCACTCTCCTGTCTTTAACAAGTTGTAGACTTTATTTAAAACTCATGCCAATCAACAGGTTTCGATGCATAAGCTGGACCGTCATCAGATAGATGAGGTAAAAGGTAAGTGCCAGGTTTCTTACAGGTTCTTATTGTTATCCCCACAGGACATGATCAGGTAAGTATGTTAATTAAACTCTAAAAATTGTAAGACGCGTCCGATAAAGTGCATATAAGAACAGTAAAGTATACAATTGAAAGTGCAGTCTAAAAATGCAGATACCTCAATCACAATCTCACCAGTATTCCCAGTAGGTATACGGAATAAGCTTTAGCGCCACCTTAACATAGGAGGCTAGATCACCCCAAAGGTTGATAACCTAACTGAGCATATAACAAACACGTACCCTTTTTTTTCAGAGTTTTTGAGCTCCTGAAGACGGCCCTGTTGGTGAAAATGCGTTGAGAAGCTATTAAACTTTTATGCTGTGTTTCTATCAAGTCCTGTGAGCTCACTGGAGTGCAGTCTCTGTGACTTTGTTACTAATTTCTTTTAAACTTGCACACCTCAGATACATCATAGAATATATGGGATTGCTCAGTTGAACCACAGGTGTTTTATCGAGATGGAAGACCTCACGGCCACATTAGTAGTTAGTAGATGTTAATATAGAGATTTTTCATTTTCACAAGCAGATGTACATTGCATCCTATTTTGGGGATCCAGAGCAGCACATAAGTATGATAAGACTAATAAAGAATTATTTGTAAACTTGTTAAGATTAAAAAAAAGAGACAAACTGATTTTTATTTGCAAAGTTTGTATTTATCAGACTATCATAGATCAAGGAGGATCCCACGTGGATTTTGGGTATGTAATATACCCACTATTGGTCATATGTTTTGTGATTGTGATTTTGGCACATGTTGGTGTGGGATCTTAAGTAAGTGTTCATATGACTTAATTCTCGAACAATCAGATAAAGAACTTAAATTCACTGAGGCTGAGATTGATACATTTGAGAAAGAACACCTGAACACCTGCAAACTGACAGATTGGTGTGGTAACCTGGAGGAACAGATTGCTAAATATAAACAGGTACTAAGTTTAAATTGAATACATAAATAGCAATAAATGCACTACCTTAATTCAAGTTGTGTGTTATCTAATGAATTAGACGGTGCTAAGGATCCAATATATACTAATCATATCCAATGTTGGACATACAACTCAAGAGATCCACAAAAAGGAGTTTTAGGGTGATTTACCCAGGAGCGCTGTCAGCGCGCAGCACTCCTGTCCCTTCTTAACTGATTTACGTTCAGTTAGCCTGATGTTAAGGCTTGCTTTGCGGCGGCTGCGCAAGATCCGTAACAGGAACTTGCGCAGCCATCACAAACCTATTTACCAGAGGCTGCGCGACTCTTAAGACATAAGTAATTAACGCCACTTATAGCTGGCGTTAAATACTTACATGTGGGTGAGATTCACCCAGAGATGTGCAGCCTTTGGTAAATCCTGTACGGGAGATTTGCCCAGAGCAGTTGCGGCTCTGGGTGAATCTCCCTATTAGAGTCTAATCCTAGTGCTAAGGCACCATGGGAAGAACGTATGGGGGCATATTTATAAAGCTTCGTTAAGTTTTCGCGGCCGTTTTCACTGACATTAACGCATAAATCGCGTTTAACGCGATTTATAAATGTCCGAAAACGGCCGTGAAAAGTTAACGAAGCGTTAACCCTTCGCGGCGATACTTACCTGTTACCGCCGCTTCTATTTATAAAGCGGCGGTATGTGTTTCGCAGTGCTAGTATCGGCTGTTTTACTTCACCACCTTGAAGGTGGTGAAAACAGCCGATACTAGCCTCCCCGCGGCACCCGCCCCGGGAGATACGCCCACCCCGCCAACAACCCCCCGTGGAGGCGGAGACCACCCCCTGGGAGCCGCTGGGAGGGGTGGAGGCACCCTCCAGCGGGGCCCTGAGAAGGGACTTTTGGGGCTTAAGGGGTCCCGCAGCGCAAACCGGGACCCCCCTCCCCGGCCCTATCAGGGCTTTTGCGGCACTTACAAGTTCCTTTGTTGGGGTCACTCCCAGTGTGCGGCTCTTAAAAGAGCCCTTGGGTGGCGTCTTCTTTCTTCCAGTCCCGGTGACACCAGCTCTGCCGAGGCCGCCGACCCCCGAGAGGTACCCCTGCGACCACCAGGTGTACCCCCGGCGGGCGCCGGCGACCTCAACGAGGCCGATGTTGCCGGCGTCTTGATCCGACGCGACGTCTTCGGGCTGGCGACACCAACCCCACTCAGGTCGCCGATGCCAGGCAGACTTACTGCGGCCGCCAGTGAGCCCGCTGGCACCGCCAGCCTCAGCGGAGCCGATGTTGCCAGCCGCTTCTTTCTTCTATCTTCAGCCATCTACTGCGATGGCATCTGAGTTCCGCAGCGGAGTGCACCTCTTTATATAGGTTTGCAGAAAACCCTAATTCATTTCTGATTGGTCAATTTTTTAATACTTGCTTTACATGCTTTACATTAACCAATCAGATTTCAGAACTTTCCAGTAATCTGATTGGTTAATGTAAAGCATGTAAAGCAAGTATTAAAAAATTAATACTTAAAATAAAATAAATACTTAAATATTATAAATTAATATTTATAAAGGAGTTTATACTATACCCATATGTCCCGGCAGGGTTTCATGGGTTGGATAAGTACTATTCTACTTTCCCTGTTTTTTTGATACGTGATGTGTATAAATTTTTTTTAAAAATATAACTCGGGCTCTCACTTGTCTTTAAAAATTGTAACACATTGTTGTTTATCTTGATGTATCCCTTTTATAGTGTAGTTGGTTTGATACATTGTCATTACTAGATACTTATTTGGCAACCTATGTATCCCTATGTATCCTTCGGTTATCCTAGGCAGACCCCTATTATGCAGAAGGACGCCACACTATAAATTAGCTAGGAGTTTCCAGGGATAATAGTGGGTGGCCTGTATTTGACGTGGATTGCGTTACTATTGAGCTGCATGGCACATACCACTACTTAGGTTGTGACACTACATCTGCATACCTTAAAAATAAAGGGGAAGGGGTTGTTAAATGCTCAGTTAAGTTATCGAGCTTTGGGACTATCGAGCTTCCTATGTTAAGGGTACGCTAAAGCTTGTTCCGTATACCTGCCGGGTGATGAGATTGTGATTGCATAAAGTGCATATAAGAACAGTAAAGTATACAATTGAAAGTGCAGTCTAAAAATGCAGATACCTCAATCACAATCTCACCAGTATTCCCAGTAGGTATACGGAATAAGCTTTAGCGCCACCTTAACAAGGGGCTAGATCACCCCAAAGGTTGATAACCTAACTGAGCATATAACAAACCTACCCTTTTTTTTCAGAGTTTTGAGCTCCTGAAGACGGCCCTGTTGGTGAAAGCGTTAGAAGCTATAAACTTTTATGCTGTGTTTCTATCAAGTCCTGTGAGCTCACTGGAGTGCAGTCTCTGTGACTTTGTTACTAATTTCTTTTAAACTTGCACACCTCAGATACATCATAGAATATATGGGATTGCTCAGTTGAACCACAGGTGTTTTATCGAGATGGAAGACCTCACGGCCACATTAGTAGTTAGTAGATGTTAATATAGAGATTTTTCATTTTCACAAGCGATGTACTTGCATCCTATTTTGGGGATCCAGAGCAGCACATAAGTATGATAAGACTAATAAAGTATTTTGTAAACTTGTTAAGATTAAAAAAAAGAGACAAACTGATTTATTTGCAAAGTTTGTATTTATCAGACTATCATAGATCAAGGAGGATCCCACGTGGATTTTGGGTATGTAATATACCCACTATTGGTCATATGTTTTGTGTGTGATTTTGGCACAGTTGGTGTGGATCTTAAGTAAGTGTTCATAGACTTAATTCTCGAACAATCAGATAAAGAACTTAAATTCACTGAGGCTGAGATTGATACATTTGAGAAAGAACACTGAACACCTGCAAACTGACAGATTGGTGTGGTAACCTGGAGAACAGATTGCTAAATATAAACAGGTACTAAGTTTAAATTGAATACATAAATAGCAATAAATGCACTACCTTAATTCAAGTGTGTGTTATCTAATGAATTAGACGGTGCTAAGGATCCAATATATACTAATCATATCCAATGTTGGACATACAACTCAAGAGATCCACAAAAAGGAGTTTTAGGTGATTTACCCAGGAGCGCTGTCAGCGCGCAGCACTCCTGTCCCTCTTAACTGATTTACGTTCAGTTAGCCTGATGTTAAGGCTTGCTTTGCGGCGGCTGCGCAAGATCCGTAACAGGAACTTGCGCAGCCATCACAAACCTATTTACCAGAGGCTCGCGACTCTTAAGACATAAGTAATTAACGCCACTTATAGCTGGCGTTAAATACTTACATGTGGGTGAGATTCACCCAGAGATGTGCAGCCTTGTAAATCCTGTACGGGAGATTTGCCCAGAGCAGTTGCGGCTCTGGGTGAATCTCCTATTAGAGTCTAATCCTAGTGCTAAGGCACCATGGGAAGAACGTATGGGGGCATATTTATAAGCTTCGTTAAGTTTTCGCGGCCGTTTTCACTGACATTAACGCATAAATCGCGTTTAAACGCGATTTATAAATGTCCGAAAACGGCCGTGAAAAGTTAACGAAGCGTTAACCCTTCGCGGCGATACTTACCTGTTACCGCCGCTTCTATTTATAAACGGCGGTATGTGTTTCGCAGTGCTAGTATCGGCTGTTTTACTTCACCACCTTGAAGGTGGTGAAAACAGCCGATACTAGCCTCCCCGCGCACCCGCCCCGGGAGATACGCCACCCCCGCCAACAACCCCCCTGGAGGCGGAGACAACCCCCTGGGAGCCGCTGGGAGGGTGGAGGCACCCTCCAGCGGGGCCCTGAGAAGGGACTTTTGGGGCTTAAGGGGTCCCGCAGCGCAAACCGGGACCCCCCTCCCCGGCCCTATCAGGGCTTTTGCGGCACTTACAGTTCCTTTGTTGGGGTCACTCCCAGTGTGCGGCTCTTAAAAGAGCCCTTGGGTGGCGTCTTCTTTCTTCCAGTCCCGGTGACACCAGCTCTGCCGAGGCCGCCGACCCCCAGAGGTACCCCTGCGACCACCAGGTGTACCCCCGGCGGGCGCCGGCGACCTCAACGAGGCCGATGTTGCCGGCGTCTTGATCCGACGCGACGTCTTCGGGCTGGCGACCACCAACCCCACTCAGGTCGCCGATGCCAGGCAGACTACTGCGGCCGCCAGTGAGCCCGCTGGCACCGCCAGCCTCAGCGGAGCCGATGTTGCCAGCCGCTTCTTTCTTCTATCTTAGCCATCTACTGCGATGGCATCTGAGTTCCGCAGCGGAGTGCACCTCTTTATATAGGTTTGCAGAAAACCCTAATTCATTTCTGATTGGTCAATTTTTTATACTTGCTTTACATGCTTTACATTAACCAATCAGATTTCAGAACTTTCCAGTAATCTGATTGGTTAATGTAAAGCATGAAAGCAAGTATTAAAAAATTAATACTTAAAATAAAATAAATACTTAAATATTATAAATTAATATTTATAAAGGAGTTTATACTATACCCATAGTCCCGGCAGGGTTTCATGGGTTGATAAGTACTATTCTACTTCCCTGTTTTTTTGATACGTGATGTGTATAAATTTTTTTTAAAATATAACTCGGGCTCTCACTTGTCTTTAAAATTGTAACACATTGTTGTTTATCTTGATGTATCCCTTTATAGTGTAGTTGGTTTGATACATTGTCATTACTAGATACTTATTTGGCAACCTATGTATCCCTATGTATCCTTCGGTTATCCTAGGCAGACCCTATTATGCAGAAGGACGCCACACTATAAATTAGCTAGGAGTTTCCAGGGATAATAGTGGGTGGCCTGTATTTGACGTGGATTGCGTTACTATTGAGCTGCATGGCACATACCACTACTTAGGTTGTGACACTACATCTGCATACCTTAAAAATAAAGGGGAAGGGGTTTTAAAGCTCAGTTAATTATCGAGCTTTGGACTATCGAGCTTCCTATGTTAAGTTAACGCTAAAGCTTGTTCCGTATACCTGCCGGGTGATGAGATTGTGATTGAGGTATCTGTGTATTTAGACTGCACTGTATGTAGCACTTTCGAAGCAAAGCGGTGTTTATGGTGAGACTGTGCAGAACTTATAAAGCTGGATACACACAGTAAAGATTTTTGAAAGATGACAGACAAGATCTTGCAGATTCTGTCTGCCATTTTTCAAAGATCTGCATACACACAATCCTGAGCGTTCTCCGTATAGGAGAACGCTAGGGACTGTGTGTTTCCCTTGGCCGCGGCAGACTCCCTCTATAGGAAGTTACCGCAGCAAGGGGAATTTTACTGACTTCCGAACGAGCACTCGGCAGACCCGCTCGTTCGGAAAAGCGTCCACACACAATGCCGATAAACCCCCGATACCGTCAGATCTGACAGTATCGGGGGGTTTATCAGTACTGTGTGTACCTAGCTTAAGTGGCGCAGACACTACAAAAAGGCAGTGAGTAAGGGAGGGTGGTGGCATTTAGCAGCACTCACTAAACATTAATAATTTAATGACAAATCAAGCACAGATAAATATGTGAGTACCACCATTTGTTTCTCTCAAATTGTAGTTTCAAATAAGTTGTTTGAGTGAGTATATTGACCCTTTAAATATAAATATAATACTGTAAGAAGCAGGTAATCAATTCTCTATCCGATTAAACATATATTCATTTCCATTATTGACCAGTGCGCACATTTCGGTCCCCCTCCCAGGGGGCCTCTGATGATATTGAAACAATATAAAGTATTTGTGAAACATCAGTGCACACCTGTTTTTAGCCCTATGTAACAGTTGCTCCAGAGGAAGGCAAAAAAAACAGCTAAAGGGGGGGATTCCTTCCTGACTCCAAATGGCAATCAGAAAGTATCCTTTCTATAAAGTAACTTTCTATAAAGTAACTGCAGTATATGTATTAATACCAGTAATTTTCCAATTTTAGAAACTTATCTAGCCCACTTTTAAAGTTATTCAGTAAACTTGTTATTACCACATCTGCTAGAAGCCAGTTCCATGGTTTCACCATTCTCACTGTAAAGAAACCTTTCCTAACCTGAAGGTGAAACCTCTTTTTCTTCTAATCTTAAAGGATGTTCACATGTCCTATGATATGGGCAATTAGTATACAATGCATCAGAGATTTTACTGTATGGCCCATTAATATATTTATATAAAGTGATCATATACCCACACAAATGTCACTTCTCTAATGTAAACAGCCCTAACTTGTCTAATCTGCCTGCATAGTCAAGCCTCTCCATTCTGTTTATTATTTTAGTTACCCTTCTCTGAACTGCTTCCACTTCCAAGATGTCCCTTTTGTTCATGGGATTCCAAAATGCACCGCATATTTCAAATGAGGCCTTGTAAAGAGGGAGTATAATGTTTTTTTTTCTCTTGAATCTATTCCCCTCTTTATACAAGACAATATCTTGCTAGCTCTAGCCGTTGCTGCCTGGTATTGTTTGCTACAGATAAGTCTGTTATCTACCAGAACCCCCAAATCATTTTCCAGTCGATATTCACTTAACAGAGAGTTATTTATGGTGTAGGTGGCACCAGGATTGTTAAACCCCAAATGCATCACCTTACATTTATCAACATTGAATCTGCCATTCTGCTGCCCAAATGCTGTCAGCTTGCAGCACATCGTTTGAATTTTCCAAGGCTCTGCATAGTTCAGTGTCATCAGCAAAGACAGAGACTTTGCTCTCAATGCCCTCTTCTAAGTCAACTTAAGCCCACATAGATGTACCTCCATTGACCACCACTCTCTGTTTGAGATCAAAAAACCAATTCTCTATACATGAACAAATGTTTTTTTTCTAGGCCAACAGTCCTCAGTTTATACATTAGTCGCCTATGCAGCACAGTATCAAAAGATTTACAAAATCCAAGTATACTACATCTGCTATGCCAGAGTTGAAATTCTTACTCACTTTTTCATAAAAACCAAGTAAATTTGTCTGGCACAATCTATTTCTCATAAATCCATGCAGACTACTACTAATAAGATTGGTTCTGGAGGCTCAAGGATATGATTGTGTAACAAAGTTTTTAGCCCCTTCCCTACCACTGATGTTAGGCTTACAGGTCTATAGTTACCAGGCTGTGAACGACTACCTTTTTGGAATATTGGTATTACATTGGCTTTTTTTATAATCCTGCAGCACATCACCATACAAAATTGAATCTGAAAGATAAGAAACAGTGGTCTAGATAAAACTGGACTACGCTCTCTTAAGATCCGAGGATGTATTCTATCCGGTCCTGGGGCTTTATTGATGTTAACTTTGTCTAATTGTTTCCGCACTATATCCTCTGTCAGTCAGAGTGAATATTCCTCATTTATACCCTTCATATTATATATACAGTCCCTACTATAAGGACTAGGATTCTCTATAATGAATACTGAGAAAAAAAACTGTTTAGCACATTAGCCTTCTTGGCATCCTCTATAACCACCTCAGACCCATTATTTAATAGTCCCACATTCTCATCTTTTTACTATTGATATATTTAAAAAACATTTTGGGGTTAAACTTGCTTTTGTTCTGCTATCTGTATTTCATTTTCTAGTTTAGCTAATAATAATCACCCTGTCACTGTGCTGGATGGTGCAACATTTTAATCTTTTAATGGGCATGATCTTGACTGTGCTAAAGTCTGAGAAACAGATAGCATACAGTTTTACAATAGACCCATACTGATAGGGTTTATCAATCTGCTTTATAAAGGGATTATTGAGTCTTTTGGGTAAATACTACAATTCTAACAGTACCATACATGAATACAGTGCCTATTAGGATTTGTATAACTTACTGTTCTTTTATTGAATAGCTGTCAATTTTGTCACTTACTCTAGTAGTTGAAAGGTAAACATATATTTATCCAGCAAAATACTTCCTCACTAAACCCACCATTGATTATCACTGAACTTACTATCGTGGCCACAATGCTAAAGCATTGCTTCATCAGTCCTTCTGCTAGATTGCTGCAATGTGAAGTTCACCTAAAGCTGAAGAATTCAGCATTATGCTTTGTTTACTGTTCAGCCTGCAGCCACCATCTGTCAAAGAATTATTATTACACACAGCAGCCTATAACAGACTTTGTTGTCGAATGATGCTTAAGACGGTTGGCTAAGCAAAAGCTGGAATGACATCCCTGAACAAAACAGTGAAAAATACACCTATCACTATATTACTGGCACAACTCCAACTGGAGGGTTGCACAGTCCCTCTTCTGATCATCACTTGATCTGTCAGTAAGACAGACTCACCTCTTTGCTCTTTATGTGACATGTTATATTCAAGAGTTCGCTTTTGAGGATATGCCTGTAAAATCTTTATGTTGCAGTTCTAAGTCTTTACATGGCAGCTGACAGTAAAAAGACTATTAAGTGAGCAGTGGAACACAAAGCTGGTAATATAATTTAAGAGGCAATAAACAGAAAACTTGCAGCAGTTTAAGTCGCTGAGAAAAAATAGGCATATACTTGCATTAGGACAAGGGATTGCTTATTTCTGGCCCAGTGTTATTGCAGAAACATGCTGAAGACATTTCAGAGCTTTAGCCTTTACAAATGTTCCTTAAGATGCTCTTTTTAGCCTACACGGCTTAGGGAAGCTAATTCCTTAGCAAATCTCAGCCATATTACAAATTCCCCCTTACTGATACAAGTCTGCAGGTATGCTACTCCACACAGGACTGAACACTAATGCGTAGGTCACGGATCAAGAATTCAGAACAAAGTTTGAGACTAACTTAAAAAGACAACTATGAGTTGCTTTGCAAAACTAAACTGTACACATCCACACAGGGCAAATTTTATACCACAACATACTTAGCTATGGAATTCTGTTGTTCTATGTTTTAATGTGTTCAAACTAATGATAAAAATGGAATAAAATCTATGTAAACACAAGAGCCATGAATATTCTGTAAAATATACCCATATAAATGGTGCTTTTCTATGTCATTACTCAGTTATGTAACCAGTGTCACATGATTAGGAAAATACATACCCTCACTTATACGTAGTGGATAGTGCCTACTTACACCATACAGTAGAGCATTCTACTATGTAGATTTCTATTGGTTACCCTTACCAGTGTATATTTTTTTACATAAATATTATGCTATAATTTACATCTGTGCTTTATTTTTTGGCAGTTGACAGGTGGAAGTTGGAACTATGCCCATTCCTATCCACACTACATGCTAACTAATCTGGGTCCATATATGCTACAGACAGCCGCTACACTTTCCCTCTGGCTTTCTGGAAACACACTCTGGTTAACTCTGCTGTGCATAAGTGCCCACAAAGAGGACTACGAGTGCCACCTCTGGCACGCATGCCATAGGTTCGCCACCACTGCTATACAGCATATCTAAAATCGCAATACTTATTTAAAGCTTAAGGTAAAGAGAATAAGAATCTCTCTGATTATATCATGTTAATTGCTTGTGGAGGTTCTCATTCATCCAGGTCATGGTATATCTGTGGTATTCAGTTAGATCAACTAGACTTGAAGTTTAGTTCTTTCGCTAGTCATCCGACTGGCTTTCTCAATTCAGAATGACTTGTACAAGAATCTGTTGGCAATAAAGCAGGTTAGTTTGCTTTAAACAAAATAAACTTAAACTTACACGCTTAAGATATGTAGATTTTATCATAATACTCCAAGCTGGAGCACAAGGATCTGAAGGACCCTTAGTTAATGTTTATAATCCCACTACTAGTCCTCAGAAAGTGGGACCCTCATAGCTCCCTGAAAGAGAAGTAGGTAGGGGTGTAACAGGATCAGACCCTCCTGTTGGTTTTTTGCGGTCCATGTATCTATTTCTTTGTATTTATTAGGAGTAGATAGGTAGGGGTTGGCTATGAGGGTCACAGGGGCAGGCTACAGAGGGCTTTAAGGGGGTGAGGGAAGTGAGGAAAGGCACCTTTTGGGAGGTATGGGCGAAGCTCTCCCACGCTTCCTCTCTCTTTTCTCAGGGATTTTGCTCGCTAAAGCTTTGGGCCATAGCTAGGGGTTGCTTAGTTTTCACCTGCTAGTACCCTGTGGGTTGTAACAGCTGGGCAGATCCCTATCAGTCTGCCATAAAATAAACAACCCTGGAGGGTGATACTGGAGAATAGGTGGTTCTGGTCTAACCCCAAGGTGGGTGGACAGAGGTGATAGTTAGCAAAATGGTACAGGTCTTAAGTTGACCCGACTGCTGGATTCAACATGGGCTACAATTAACAAAAGATGCTAGTAGGACAGCTGTCAGGGACATGCAGTTCTATTAATAATTATTACAATTAATTATTTTGTATTAATAAAATAAAACTGTGGCAGTTAAACCCATCCTCAACACAAAGAGAGACACTATCTGCTCTGTGCATTGCCTAATGGGGACAATAAAGAGTGATAGCAGCTCTTTATACATCTCCCTGTACGTTTCTCTCTCTCGATCTCACCAGCACATTCTGCCAGAAATGGATTAAGATCAAATTGGCCCCCTTGTTCTTGTTTGGTATGGCTTTAGTACTAAACAGCCCCCCTGATATTTGCTAGGCCCTAGACAGCTGCCAAGGTTGCCTTAATGGATAATCCTGCTCTGCATTCTGCACAGATGTGAATAGCTTTAAAAGTGCTAGATAAGTTTCTAAAACTAAAAAATATTGAGAATTACTGATATTGATACATATACAGTAGTTCTGGTTGATCCAGGGAAAGTTTCCAAATACATTGTGACCACCGTTCGTTCCCTCGGCTCTCTGCTCCTGGCTTTCTGCTTGCTGGAAGTTGCAAATAGGGGACGAAATGGCAGCTGCATCTGTGATTGGCTGCAAGTCAGAGAGCCAAGGGAATGAAGGATTTAAAGTCTATTACTAGGGCTTTAAAAAATGAACATGGCAATTGGGGGTTGGCTGAGGTTCAATACACTACAGAATTTTTTTTTAATAGGTAGGGACTGAAGCAGCCTGAAGGGATCCGGAGTGAGAGAGAGGGCTCCCCTGCACAGGCCAGGAAGTAACAGGGACCGAATGGCACACAACTCCTATTCTTTAAATTTGAAATGGCACTGCATGAGAACCATAAGGAGCTGAGGAGTAAGGTAAGGATACACAGTGGGGACACTAGTGGGTTAACTTAAAGTTTTGGGGGTGGACATGCCCTTTAATGAACTGGTAGTTTTCCTTGCAGCATGTAGATTTGATACAAAAAGTCCTTTTTGTCTAAAATCAAATAAGCAGTTTCTTGTTTTTGCTCAATAACAATTTTAGCCACATTGTATAATAAATAGACAGTGTCTAGAATATTACAAAATAGCAACATAGAATCGTTATTACAGTTTGCAGAAAACCTGACTAGAGAGATTAACCATAGCGACAGTTCATGTTATTGTTGGCAATAAATGTAAATGTGTTTTTGACAAACACCTGAAGTACAGTATTATTCCTATGGTAATTCATACAGGTATTTATTTTTAAATTTTAATCTCATCTTTGCTATTCCACCTTCATAGAGTGTGTGCCATTATTACTATAATTCTAAAACCCTTTTGGTAGCCTTTTCTCCTAGTTTTACCCCTGGATTCTTTCATGTACAGTATTTGCATTTAGGACTTCTAAATCATTTCAGTATTAATTATTTCTTCTCAGGAACAATTATCACTTATCTTGGATTAATTGAATATCAACACCCTCCTTGCTTGGACACTTCTTGAATTTGAATTTGGATTACCTATCTATTTATCTGTTCTGGATCAATGGAACAGCTGTATACCCCCTCTTTGCTCATATGGTGTACCTAGACCACTGATGTACCTATACTTATTATATGGGGTTCGCATGCTACGCCTTCTCCTATATATTAACTTTACCCTAGAGACACTCAATTAAACTTTCTCATACCTTAGAGTCTGAGTTAATGGTTCGAGATTCTTATACTCATACCTTGGATACTTATATTGTTCTGTGCGCATTATGTATCTGTGTTCTACTTATATACTGTGCTACTTACCCAGTCAATTATTAGCTTTGCTTGTTATATTATTAGTTATTTACTTTCTATCTTTTGTTTGTTATTAGTTATTTAGGTATTTTTGTGTGTTTTTTCATTTTATTGACCTGTACATATGACTGAACTTCTCATGCATGTTGGAGCTTTCTTTGGGATCTTAGACTGCCTTATACGTGCACGTGCGGCCTCATGCACCTTTTGTGTGCATGTGCTGTCGCGTCCTGACTTGCGCGGTTACATTTTCTATTCTATGTCTGTGACGTCGTGCGTATGTGTCGCTACGTCATTACGTGTACACGTGACCTTGTTAACATGGCGTCCACGTGGTCCTTATATAGCGCTCTGCTTGCCGATTATTGTTACGCTGCTGAGAAAGTCTTTGGACGAAACGCATTCGGCGTTGCTTCACTAGCCGGTCTCTCGGTTTCCTGTCTACAGACCCTCTTCTCTGTTTGGACCCCCTATTGTGTCGATATGCTGCAGCATTACTGACAGATAAGTGTGTACTCTCTTGTAATAGATTATTACTGACATAGTTGACTAGAGGGTTATGTGCACTAGACACTTTACCATTGTAGCAGGTTACACCGATTTAATGATATTTTTTAGGTTTTAATGTTTTTATTCTCTTCCTGTTTTTGTGCCTTGTACCCCAATTTGGATGACTAACATCCTAACATAATAAAGGGTTTTTATTGTTATTTATAAATCATGAGTGCGGAACTGCTTCTTTTTCTTCTGTTTGTGCTTGATATAAGTCGTTAGTAGTCCCTGCACCATGGTCCATTTGGGTTTGATTTTTTTGGATCATCCTGTGCCTCAATAACTGTTATTCCGTATCCTGTCCAAAAGAGCTTACAATCTAATCACTTTATTTCACACATACCTATAAACCTATCACTTTGTCTTTAAAAGTGGCGGAACTACCGCCTCCGCCAGCCCTGTGTCTGCGGGGGATCCAGAAGGGAAGAGGGCCCATGATCATCCCCTTGAAACAAATAAGGTGATCGCACATATGTTTTCTTCATACTGTACCTGCGATCAGCTGTTTTGTTTCAAGGGGATGATCTTGGGCCCTCTTACTTTCCAGTTCTATTCCAGTTTTTTAAACAGCAAATCGCGCATATGTTTACTTTATACGTGCGATCAGCTGTTTAAAACCAGCTGATCATGCACCTCTGGGCAGGGGGTGGGTTTCAGGTGCCTGGCCTCCAATCTCTCTGGGTGTGGGGGACGGGCCCTTGCAGTTACGCCCATGGTCTTTAAGGTTGAAGTGGAGTACCCAGAAGAAACCCAAGCAAGCACAGGGAGAACATACAAACTCATGCAGATTAGTGTCCAGGGGATACTTTCTACAGTTTTGTATATTATTCATACTGACAATCCCTTTCTTTTCTGAACCTTCTTTCTATCAACTGCAACAGATGACAGAATATATCACCTTTACTTTAATTGTTGTTTTTTTTTTTTTGTTAAAAAAATAATTAGAACACCCGGGGACACTTCAACACTTACCTTACCGGCGCTCCACTTGGCTCCTTCTCAGCTGTCAGGCTGTCTGTGCTGACTGAGCATCTATCTTCGGCTTATGCATGCCAATACAAAAGATAGGTGTGCAGTGTTCCCTGAGTGTTCTATTAATCACAGGGAGGTGGGAATAAGCATTCTCACCGCCCTGTGAATAATAAATACAGATGCAATGTACCTAAAAAATAGGATTTAGGGATAGGCCACACTGGCACATTGTTTGTCAGTTTTAGCACGCAATTGAGCATGCGATTTCAGTTAGAATGGAAATTGCAGGAACACAAAATTTCTGTGATTTCCGATGCACATGTGATTGCGCATCCGTTTCTATTTTGCAACCACCGTTTTTCACACAAACACATGCATTTCCATAAATGCGAGACAATGCGCAGCAACACAGTGAAATTGCGCAATTTGGTGCGTTGCTGTGTGGCCTCAGCCTTAGTGTCCCTTTAATATCTTTTAAACCACAGCTTTACCAGTTTTATTGCCATCTCTTTTCATAGCTTTCCTAGAAATGTCTAATTTTATGTTATGGGAGGGGGGTCCGAGACTTTAGTAGTCGATATAGTACCCTATTGTGTCCTTCGTGTCATTGCCATGCTATACATTAAGGTATAGGAAAAAAACTTTGTGGCAAACATTTAAGGATGATTAATCAAAATTAGTTTTTTTACTATAGTTACCCTTTAATTATGGTTTTAATGGGAATGGAAAGGTAGGTCAGTAGGTGGGTGTACCTGTGTGTACCATGTGGGGGGTTGGTGGTATTAGCGTTTTTGTTTATGAACGCTGTTTTGAAATATTCACATTTGAGGATTGTTACCATTATAGGCTATGGGAAAAAACGTCCTGTAATTCGCCGATAATGCAGTAACACTGCTTTTTTATTTTAGGTAGGTAATAGCACACTTCTCCTATATGCCCCACATGTCTGTACCGAATGTCATGTCTCTAGCTCAAAAATTGTGGGAGGAGACAAAGTCCAAAAAATCGGAAGAATAAAATGGAAGAAGAAGAAAAAGAAGAAGAAATCAAAATAACAGTAATTTGTCTCTTCAAACCAAATTAATAAATCTACACTGTTTATCAAGGGAAGTATTAGGACTGATGTGTATGGCTTAACAATTAATAGTTACATCGGTAGATGGAAACTATAATTCTTCCCAACTATCAAACTTTTTTGTTGATATGACCCCTATTTCTTTAGAAACATCTTACATTGCAGCTGCCAATCATATGTCTTATTATCATCAACTCCTCTGCTGTGTGCTGTTGTGCTCCAACTGAAATAGTCACAGTTGGAATGTGAGATTTGCTGAAATTCCCTTTCCCAGAAGGAGCATCTGCCAGAAAATATTATGTTGATTAAATTGCTAAACCTAATGAAAGAAGGCTTGAATGTATTCTTTGACTGAGAACATATTCAGGGCTACAGTTGGTAAGTGCATCCATGTTTTTGCTGGTGTGATTGATTATATCCTTGTATGTTTGGGTTGGGGATGCTGGGGGGGATCAACTTTTTTCAGCCCAAAATTAAAATCCTGTGTCAGGCTTCTTATTTGTTTTTATAGAAGAGGCACCAGTTCTCTTCTTAATACTTAGCCAGAAATGTAAGGCAAAGAAAATATAGAAATCCACAGGAGAGCAAGGAGAGAAAATGCTGTTCTATATGGTTAGTGTAGTGTATTAATTAAGAAGAAAAATTAGCTGCATCTGTTAACGCAATGTACTTTATCACCTGACCTTCCAAATAATGAGCTGGCTAGTTCAGAACTACATTTGCTACATAATTAATGTTTAAAACTAAAGATCATTGGAAGATAATTCATCAAACTGCTTTTTTAATTTCACACAGGTTATCTTTTTCTTTAGTAAAAGTTCAGTTAGCGTTCATAATCCTGGTTAATGTTGTGAGTAGAACTGTAGAGAGCCTGGAGAAATACAATACAAGGAAAGATAAAAATTACCTCTGGCCTGAAAATTAAATACAGAAGAAAATTGGGAGTTTGCAAAGTGTGTGTGAAAGGAGGAATCAGAAGTCTACCGATCCGCTGATAAATAAATAGAAAAGATTTCACATCCATGTGTAATTGTCCCATCCTATGTCATTCCTATCATAAAAAGGTATACTGTACTATATTTATATGTCTTTTTTTTTCTAGACAGAAGTCCCATTTTGCATGTCATTAAAATGTTCATTTCAAAAATGTTGAAGGCATTGAAAATGAAAAAGTGCTTCCCATTTCATTTTATAGTTATGACCTTAAGAAATATTACTGGATAGCCCTATATCTCTCCTAATGACAAAAAAATACTGACCTGGGGGAAAATGATAATATTCTTTGGGCTTTAAACTATCCGTGCTGAAAATGAACTGTTTAGTTGGTAAGCAGGTTTTGAAAATTTCTCAAGACTGTGCAGTAGTTCGCAAATGTGATGTATGGACAACATTTTATCCGTTACACATTTTACTGTCAATCAGACTTGGACAGTTTTTTTAAAAGAAAATCATCTTGTGTTCATTTTTAAACTAATAGATAAAATTGACTTCAAAGATGAAATGCAGAGATTCAGTTATAGGTTTTTCCATTTCCGGAATGTGAATGACTTCACCTAGGTGACTGCAATATATTGCTATTTCCTCTGTCTCAGTCTCATTTGCGCTATGTGTGTAAAGGGTCAACATGCACATGTATTGTACATTCTTTAGGACAAAGACTTCATTCTTCTAGTTTCTTTCCTCGTCTACAGACCATGATACTGTATATTTGTATTGTTATTCTTTATTTACAATGGTGATCCCTGCAATTCATACTCATGTAAGACTATTTAAGCTTTAGCTTCCTGCAATATAACCTCCCAGAACCTGCGTATATGTGTATTTATTATATACATTTTAACAGTAGGTATATGTTTGAGACTTTACCTTTCAATTCAAGGTAAGTGAGCCATGGTGTTTTATAGATATGTCTCAAGTTTGTTTTGTTTCCGAACTTCAGTAAAAGTTCGGAAGTTTAGAAACTAACCCTTTAAAGTCTATGGGAGGAAATAGTTTGAAAAGTTAGGATAAATTACAGTTAAAATAACAATGGAAAATACTGTAAATGGCTGTGGCACCTGGTAAATGGTCTGGGGAACATATATATCATCAACATTTTTTAAACACTTCTTCCCCCACAATAGGGAAATTGTCAGGCTATGCTACATTTGAGGGTTATGGACAATTCGAAGGTTACAGAAATCAAGCGCTACATTGGAGGGTTACCAAATCAAGTGCTACATTGGAGGGTTACCGAAATCAACCGCTCCATTGGAGGGTTACTGAAATTGAACAATAAATTTGAGGGTTACTGAAATCGGCTGCTACATTCGAGGGTTACCAAAATCGACCGCTACATTCGAGGGATACCAAAGTTGACCAATACATTCAAGGGTTACCAAACGATACATTTAGGGGTTACCTAAATCGACTGCTACATTCAAGGGTTATTGAACAATGCATTTGAGGGTTACTGAAATCAAAGGCTACATTTGAGGGTTACTGAAATTGAAGGATACATTCAAGGGTTACCAAATTCGAATGTTACATTCGAGGGTTACCAAATTCAAAATTTACATTCGATGGTAACCGATTTGGGAATTATATTATATATATATTATATTTATAAATATTAGAATATTTTGATAATTATCTGTGAAAATCGAACTGCTTGTATTTGCTAGCTCTTTTTTACTTTTTTCTATTCTTTTTCTCCTAATCATGCAAAAGTGCCAGCTACTGTCTGAAGTGTATAAGCATGTTTAAGGTTCCTGACTTTGAATTAAAGGGCATGTTTGCCTACTCCAGAGAAAACTTACCACCAGCACCCCCGAGGACCTCAAGTCAGCAATACTTACTTGAATATCTAAAGTCCATGAAGGCAGTACTTCTTCTTCTAGCTTGCCAACCACTCTCCTACCAGTTAAAGCTGTACAAGCTCTTTATTAGGTTCTACATAGAACCCCTGAGTTCCGAAATCTGAATGTTTCTTCTGAAACTGGACAGATCGTTTGGATTTTACTCCAAAGTAGTTTCTGATTGTATTTGCGAGGATTATCAAAAGTTCAAGGTAGGACCTTGCATATTTGATTCTTTGTATTAACGCACATCAGAGAGAGAGAGAGAGAGAGAGAGGCAGAGATCACTAGTACAATTTTTCACTTTCAGAACATGCATTATCTAAAAACGTGCTTCAACAAAACATAATAGTTAATATTATATTCCTCTATAATTTTGTTTGGTTAAACATGTTTAACAGAGTTCAGCTTTATTATTATTATTATTATTTATTATGGCAAGCACATATGTTTGATTTTTATTTTAAGGTTTGTTTCCCTTCCTTAAGTTTGTCTAGAATATCCTTCTTTCAACAACTACTAAAGAGATGTTATTTAGCAAATTAATAAATAAACATTCTCAGAAAAAGAATACATTTTGTCCGGTTCACAGTTGAATGCTTTTTTGTGAAGCCTTTATGAATCCTTTTCTAACTCTGGTTTTCAAATACCCACTCTAGATAAATGAAATGCCTTTTTAAGCACTTGAGTACTAAAGAGATCCTGACATTTTTTGCTACGTGGAAGACAATTGAAGACACTTAGATAGGTGTTGACATTTCTTCTAAATTACTCTACAAGTCCAGTTTATTTACCAGATATTAAACATCCTGGATGTGTAAAACCCTTTAAAGACACATTGCTTTAAGATATTTATTTTGAGATGTAATTTTTTTCTTGATTTGCCACAGTTTATATTAGAATTCCTGCCCATCCTCTCTGCTTGAAAGGTTCTGCTATGATGGTTGAATGACTCAGTAGTAGCTCTGTGTTGGTGGGGAACTATATTTTTTGCCAGTAAAGCTTGAACTAACCACAAGAACGCAATTCTACATTTGCTACTGTAAGGTAATAAAACAGTATGTGACTCATTTTTAATATAGCGGGGAATAAATCTGTTGCCAGCTTGACTCCATTAGAAGTGTTCCTGATATCTTTTGATTGCTGCAGCCCTCAGCTTTAGTCGACAAATCTTTGTTTTGTTATAAAATACATTAATACAAGTATATTTATTCTCTTAGGTTGAAGCTGCTAGTGAATTTAAATATACTTTGATTTAGGATGACATGAGCATTTGAAGTCATATTGAGGTGTATGGGGGGGAAAAGGCTTATCTTAATAATAATTTAATTAAATTACTGCTGATCTATGCGTTTGGGAAAGTGTGTATAGCATAGCCATGCTTTGCTGAAGCAGTTATATATGCAATAAAATAGCTCCTTCTTCTTTTTCTTCTTCCTCTTCTACTTCCACCTCTTCTCTTATTCTCATTCAGGTGTGTCACAGACCTAATCAGCTCTGATTCCTCCTGGCTGCATCAAGCCATGTATCAGGTACAGGTACAGCACACTAGTACTAGTACTAAGCACATTATTAGAGCTTAGTGTACAGTAGCTTTTAAGCCAATTTATACATTTTCTTTCTAGTTAATTTTCTATCTCTACGGTTAAAGCATAGTATGTAGTTTAATTAGTAGTGTAAACATTAAGCAAGTGGTCTCAGAAAATAAGGTATTTTCCTATTACAAATATTGCCCATGCTTTGGTGTGCCAAAGGTTACAATATTGGGCAGTTAGTGCTCAAGAATGTGATGTAAGGAGGGTACAGAGTGTATATATTTAATAAAGAAAAGATGTGCATTACATAGCTTACTTAAACAAAAGAATGTCCTGCGCAGAAACAAAAGACTTAGAAAGAGTAGAATGAGGGTAAAACAGAATGTATGTTTGCAAATAAAAGTTTAATTGGTTACTAATATGTGTTTGAGGATTTTGAATTATTAAACTGGGGGGGAGGGTTGGGGTTGAATTTGAACTACTCTCTGGTTTCTCATTTTAACTGCAGGTTTGGATATTTAAATGCTGTAAAAATGCACATAAATAAACATAATAGACAGAGAATTAAATAAAACAGGACTGGAGCAGTAAGTGGGTTATAAATAATATCCAACAAAAATATCCTATAAAATGTTTGCCAGGGTTTTTTTTTTTTTTTTTAAGAAAACCATTTAAATAAACTAAAATAAAATGTAAGATGAACTTCCCTCTCTAAAGGATCACGCAAAAATATCAATGAAAACATAGATGCTACCTAAGTGGTCATGTGGCTTTTATTATAATTCTTGAATGAAAATGTTAAGGAACCTGAATAAATGGAAAACTGAAATAAGTGTATAAAATTAAGGGCTACATTCATTTTAGGAGAGATTTTATAAGCTATACTGCACATTTCAAAAGTATATCCAAGAAACAATGGTATCACTTTGTTTTTTAACTACATATTTCCCTACATAGATATAGTATAGAAAAATATTGTAGTTCCATATTAGCCCTTGAAAGTTTGTCTACTAAATAAGCTGAAAAAGTATCACAGTACTCTTATTTTTTTACATACATTAGATACTAGCAAAATACCCGCGCTTCGCAGCGGAGATGTATTCAAATAACCTTTTTAGTAAGAAAGCAATAATGTATCAAGATTTCTGTAATCACTCGGCACTTGATATATTAAAGAAAGACAATTCAATAAGCTCTACGATAATGCAACACTCATTAACTTTAATTTAAAGGGGAACTAAAGTCTCCAGACAACATTGTCCCAATAGACAGAGCACATTCACAAACATACAAAAAGCTGTGTCTCTCCTCTCCCTTTGCTGTGGCCATTGGGTGATTTATGAAAATAACCTGTGAGTACTAGGGGTCAGCTCCCACAATCCACCTTAGCTGGGTAAACCCCCAGCTAAGTGTCTGCGTACAGGCACATGCTCCATAAAGCTCAACAGATCAAAACAAGGAAGTTGCAGCCTTGCTTTCTAGAAGCTGACAACCAATCACATTATAGCACAGAGATCCTCCCTCTCTATGACACAGAACAGGGATTTCAGTTTTTTGTTTTCAAACAAATTCAAGGCTCCTGTCCTAACAATGATATAATCCTTTGCTTTTCATACAAAAAGAAAATTAATCTTTGCAGTGTATTTCATAGATAGCATGGATGTAAGAAACAGAATTATTACATTTCAGCAAAAATAAAAGTAAGTGTGGGGAATAGAACCTGCAACTTGTACATTTACCCTGTCTTGCTAAAAGCAGAAGTCTTACCTCTAGGCTAAGAGAGACACTATATAAACCATTGGTACATGTAGAATATTGTAGTAGGAACATAATGGAAACAAAAAATAAAGATACATTGGGGGAATCAAACTCTTAACCTTCTGAACTGTATGTGTCTAAAGCTGGCATCTTACAAGGTGAGCCACCACTGAATAAGCTGAAAGCCTAAGAACATTTAGAAGCTTTATCTTTTGCATGGAATATAATAGAAAAAAGAAGGTATAGCAGGGGTATTGAACTTGTGATCTTCTGAAATGTATGTGTCTAAACCTGGCGTCTTGCAAGGTGAGCCACCACTGCACAATCTGAATGTCAGGGTACAATTAGAAGCTTTATCTTTCTCATGGAATATAATAGAAACAAAAAAAGCTACATCTGGGGTATTGAACTTGTGACCTTCTGAACTGTGCATTTTTTAAATTTGGTGCCTTACCCGGTGCGCCAACAGTGAATAAGCAGAGAGTCCAGCTACATTTGGAAGCTTTATCTTTTGCTAGGAAAAGAATAATTAAAAAAATGTAACATGGAATCCCTGATAACTTTGAAAGCTGCTTATTACCCTGCAGTTTATTTTCCAGCAACTCACACTGACTGGTAAATAAACTGCAGGGTAACAAGCAGCTTTCAAAGTCTTATCAGGGATTCCATATTGGTGTGTAGACATCTGTATAGAAAACACTTTATGCATAGAGACAGTGAATACTGGGGTCAGGGGGCGTGGTTCTTTGATGACTTCATGGGCTGTGGGTTGTACCGGCAAAAACATGGAAGCCTTCTTATTTACAGAATCTATTTCTCACATATACTAAATGCAATGTACCACAGAAGAATCTTACAATGTATAGGTGTTCTGGGGAGAAAAACTTTCACATTAGGTTTTTGAAAATTTAAGTTTAGTTCTCCTTTAATATTATATTTTTTATTCAACTACGAAATTTTGGTGAAAATAACCCCGACCACCCCTCCCCGTCCGCCCCCAATACCCCCCACTATTCCTCTCTGTCCACCCTCCAAACCCTTCCCCTTACACCTCAGCCAGTTCAAAATTCTACTCCCCCCCATTCACCCCCACCCTAAAAAAAATATTTTTTATTCAACTACGAAATTTTGGTGAAAATAACCCCCACCCCCTCCCCGTCCGCCCCCATAACCCCCCACTATTCCTCTCGTCACCCTCCAAACCCTTCCCCTTACACCTCAGCCAGTCCCCGCACACACCCTGAAATTTTGGTAAAAATCGGTCCAGCCGTTAGTGTGCAGGAGTTCAAAATTCTATTCGCCCCCATTCACCTCCACCCTAAAAAAATTATTTTGTTAACCTTTTACTGGTAAAGGAGTATATGCATACAAAATTTGGTTGAAATCGGACCAACCATATAGATTTGTATAGCTTGTAAGCTAGGTAACCATAAGTCTGCGCAATGTCAGATACTCACCGTTACAGGTGGAATTTCGAAACGAAACCTGCTTAACTTTTGTAAGTAAGGTGCAATGAATGAGCCTGCCAAATTTAAGCCGTCTGCCTCCACGGCAAGTTGGAGAATTAGTGATGAGTGAGTGAGGGCTTTGCCTTTTATTAGTATAGATATGGTTCCTCAACATAGAGGAGAAAGAAGCAGCTCACTTGAGATTTTTTTTATACTTCCCACAGTGAAGTATGATGACAATGCTTGTATCTATCAGGCAAGGGTGAGTGCCCATCATGCACTGCTTGTTATCTAGAAAGAAAACATTAATCAGCATTTTACAGTCCAGGAAAGAAACTTGTTTTAGCCTGAAGATCCATGTAATCAGGTAAAATCTTGTGATTAAATAGTCAGATTTACCTTGGATGAAAATATTAGGTTGCACACATTCCATTATTTGTTCCTAAAGACTAAAGCCACACTGTACATTGACACAAGTGGCACATCCAATTAATCATTGAAATATTGTTAATGACAAATTAACATGAGCATGATATACATGTTGGGGTCTCTACCCTTCCTTATTTGCACTTGAGTTTTACTCATCCATCTTTACAAGAGAATTTCACATCCCTAATCCTCACAAAATAATTGCATATACTGTATATTTGTTGATGTTATTCTTCATTAAATACCCCGCTGTTACCAGATAATATTCAAGATAGCTGCTCAAGGTTCAGTCTGTACCTTGAAGATATGAAAACATGAACAAACACAAGTTATTCTGTAAACAAATCTATTTCCTGCATCAAAATTTTACAAGGACAAAATCTGCAGTTCTTACTACAAAGGGGAAACTTATTTCAGATTAGAAAACAAAACAGATTCTATACGATATTTTTAGTAAACAACTTTACATAGTTATTTTTACTTAGAAATCTTCTTCTTAGAAAAGTGTATGCTATACAACTTCTATTAGCAGATTAATATTGTAACCAAGTAATGTAACCAAGCTACATATATGTCAGATACCCAATAAAAGGAAAAAAATCATGCTAATACACATATAAATCAATAAAGGAAACTTCCAGATATTATGGACTTATAGATACTTAATTGAAACTTTATCCAAAAAACAAGGGATACCTGTGAGCACAAGACAGTAGCATTACTGGTCTTGGTCCTTAACCTTAACGATCGAGGTGGTGCTGGTGGACCATAATTAATAACCTTAGGGATGTGTGGGGAAATGCTATGTGGAAGCTACTATAGGGAGCAGGATAAGCTTGGGGTCTGCTGTATGATGGTAACTGCTATGCTCAGACCATACGGATCAGAACAGGGGTGTGGACAATAATTGGATTTATAACTCAGCAGTATTACGTTCTTGATAGTCCATGTTGGATTGGAGTTTACTTTCATCCTGGGCTATGCTCTAGCTCGGACTAGATAAATTCCCAGGGCACACTCAGTTGGCTTTTTAGAATTTTAGGAAGGGAAGGTTGATGGGTTTGTGTTTTTTGTTATGATGTATATTATGTATTGCTAATGTTTTACACAGACATTGGTATAACAATGTATTCTATAGTGTTAGGTACTATGTCATTGGCCTGAGGGATAAGATCCAATAATAAAAATATGGTTTATTCCATATATATCTGGTCAGCCTTTTGTTTTGAGTGCTATTTGTGGATCCCTTTGTGTCTAGTAAGAAGACTCAACTATATGTTTGCAAACCAATCAGATGTGAAACTCTGCCTAATTCATGGTACCAAATGCAAATAACTTCATCATGATGAAGGTCACAACGTGATCCCTGAAATGTTGTGTGTGATTCAAATTAATAAATATATTCTATAGAATCAGTGTGCGCCACTCATCCCTTTTGCTTGTCCTAAATGACCATGTCCACTTCTACCACCTTGTCACAGGTAGCAATATTTCGGTAAGAAGCAACAGATGAAACCTCACCCTTCATCATTCCCCATGCTTCTGTCCCCCAGTTCCCTAACTACTTTCACCCTCCATGTCAGAAGGCAGTAAGGACTTTCCATCAGTGCACATCTCTATTTCTTCCTCAGGTACACTAAGGGGGAGATGCAGTAACAGGCACTATTGACATAAAATGGGGTTAGTATGTGGTTTACTCCTAAGTAGCAGGGCCTATTTTAACATTTATGTTAATGATGACTGCTCCGATGCAATCAAATGATTTATACTACAAGGCAGTGTGAAAACTGACTAAGCCTAATGGAAGATCTTTGCACGGTGCACCGTACCTTCTGGGTTTCAGCAATGCATTAACCACTGCAGAGTGAAGGTAAGAGAAGCGCTGATGTTATTATTGCAACTCCCCCATAGTCCACATATAGTGTGTAAAAAAGGTCCTCTGACTAATACTCCAAGATTGCAAAATAATTTTGCAATGCTCTCACATGCTCCTCACCAATATTCAGAAGAGCCTTCTAACTGTAGAAAGCAACAGTCTCATTTGCAAATATTGTGGCAGTATTTTGGCTGCTTGGTTGCTGTGCCTAGCAGAAGATAGACAGGGTTAGCCAGTCAACTACCTGCCTTCCTTAGTCTAGGATTACAGCCCAAGCATGGCCATCCTGCCCAGCATTTTGTGGAGTAGCAGCTTCACAACATGCATGTGACTCTGACTACAAGAGGGAACATCACTGCAAATAAGATCCATTTGCATAACGGAAAAAAGCATGTGATTGGTTGTGTGCGCAAGCATGTGATTGGTTGTGTGCGCAAGGGGCTTGGATAGCTATGGTCTGGTGACAACCTTATTATTCTTAATTACTGGCAATGTTGCTTTTTCTCATCTTTTTCACAAGTTCATTCATATTTTAGGACTTCACCCTCCTCCCTGCTTGTTTAGGGGATTTACTGAGCATGTTTCAGGGGAGATACCAGAGTGACAAGATCACATGTTTAAAAGAGAAGTTATCAGAGCACAAAAATAAGGTAAGATTAGAATCCGTTTTTACATAATTCTCCTATATTTGAAAGTATAAAAAGTACACACCAGCTCTCTCACTACATTAGATGGAGAGAATAAAACACTAACCACACAAATCTGCAAAAGAGAAGAATTCTCATGTCAAGAAAAATCTCAAAACCTTTCAGAGTGTTAGACCTGATGAATCTCTTCCATCATTCTCCCATATGTGCCCATATCTAAAATAAATATCAGGTTAGCCTCTTATCACAATATGATTTTTTACATGAAGGAATGCCAAGTTTTTTAACTTTCGGATTTTTAGCTTTTTTAAGATTTGGCAGTTGACATTTTTTAAGTAAAACTGAAACACGTAATGTGCAATAAATCAATATAACTATGCATCAATTACATGTGTTTTAGTCAATTGAAACTAAAATGTCCCTCTTCCTGTGATTAGTAAATATAAACACCACTCTTAAGAAAGCTTGACACAGAAAGGCTATATGTAATCACTGAAAGCACAATGGGTCTTTAATGATAATTACAGGCTATCTGTTGGAAGGCAATCATTCAAATTACTCAGAGACAGGTTGTGCTTAAATGCTTGGAAAACTGGTACTTTAGCACATGAATGTGCCAAAGGTTAGTCGTAATTTTACCAATATCCTATTTTACAGAAAAAAAGAACTCCAGTTTAAAATGTATAATTTAATTTGTGTGGTTAATTCTGTTTCAAGAAAACACTGCACTGGTCACAAATTACCTGACAGTCTTTTTAATTATGTTTGTAGCATTGATATCATTTGGTTTTTTAGCATTATACTCCATTTTAGATTAAGGTCACAGAGGGGAAGATGATATGAAGAAGTAAATAACTTGCATTGTATTTCTATTAGAATCTTGTGTTATTCTCCAAAGGGACTTTTGTTATTATATCACAGTTAGCTTGTTATGTTGGATATATAGCACAAATGTGGGTTTTTTTGTTGGTGAGATTAAACATGTATTTGTTATCTGCCATTAAAGTTCTGAGAGTGATTTTCCCTATATATCCACGTTTCTGCTAACAACAACTTTCGAGTTAAATTTTCTTTGTGTAGTTTACCTAAAATTTCTATTTTGTGGCTTTTCCATTTTAGTTTTCAACTGTTTTTATAGATGCTATAGTCAATGACACTTGCATGAGAGGATATAAATACCAGTGACAGGATAACATTTTGAGGTTGAAAAGAAGCTGCATAAAATAGAAATAATTCTGAAGCCATAAATAAAATGTAGGGAACTATAAACAAGTTACCCTTTAGTCTTCCTGTTCTGGCAGGATTTGGCCAGTAGGGGCTGCTTTGTAAAATTTTAAAAGGGAGAGCAACCATGTGCTCAGCTCTCTCTCTGACTTCCTGGAGTTTCGCCAGAGGAGCGGGGAAGAGCCTGGGACTTTAGATAACAGGTAGGCCCAGTTAGTGAGAGATTAGTCCCTGTTATAGATCACTCTAGGAGTGATAGATAGGAGTATGGTAGGTAGTGAGCAACCTGAGCTCCAACATTGAGATTTAGTAAAGACTAGAGTCCTTGGAATACCATCCAAGAATAAGGACATAGTGCCAGACATAGGGGTAGAAGATTCCACTACAGTGACCTGAGAACTGGGGGGGCACTAACAAGCTGATTGTTATTTATGCTGTTTCTGATTCCTCTGGTTTGTGAGTATTTATATGATATCTGTGCCATGCTATTCCACATCTATAATGCTAATTGCAATGTCTTATTACTATTGTTCTCTTAATAAATAAGATACTGTTAAAGTTTAAGAACCACCCATTAATTGCATTCTACCTAGAGTGGTAGTTCTGCAACACCCTGCCTCCAACATATGCGAAGGCCCACTCCTGATAAATAAGAGTCTTGTGCATAGAATTTGGGTAGGGCTGAAGTCTCTAGTAAAATTAAGTTTTGTGTTTTTTTACTACCGCCTTACAACAGAATTGAAATAAAAATAAGAAATATTGTGCTTTCATATGAGAATTAGATAGTGACAGACTACATTCATCATGGAGATGTACACAGCAAGTATTAGAACAAAGTATCATGCAGAATTCCCAGGGGGAGCTACAATACTTTTATTTCTAGTCTGTTATATTTACCCCCCCCCCCCCCCACACACACACACACACACACACACACACACACAAACAAAGAAAAAGAAGATCAATACACACTCCTGGGCCCAATATAATATCATAACATCCATGCTAGTGCAAACAGTAAAAACAAAGGGTCCAGGGTTTGGTCCAGGGTTTGGGGCCCAGTAATGCGCATTGGTCATCTTTTTCTTTGTTTATTCTAATGTTTTGGTCAGATTAGTAGCACTAATGTATGTTATAGTAATTTTGCCTTGTATGATGCCTTGTATGATGGCTCTAGTTGTTGTGAATCAAAAGTTATAGACATGTAAAGTTATAGGTATGTCAAGTTCCCCTTCTTTGTTTGCTTCTCTGCTGTGACATAAATGGCATGAGCTTCATCATAAGTCCCACCCCAAATGTCCATCATTTAAAAAGCTAGTTACAGTCTTGCAAAACGCTTGGGAATGCTTAAGCCAGGTGTTTGCTGGTGCTGGTGATGTCAAAGCTCAGCACCCCAGGAAGTAGCACCCCATATACTGCTGTATCTGTAGATAGATGGCAGCTAGAAGCATTATCCTGGATTAATAGGTGTGCACTCTTTTTAACAGAGGTCACTGTTGGAGACCATTGTCATTCCCCTTTATGTGCATGTGAATACAAAACAAACAGTAATAAGCACTTCTGGGTAAAAAGCACAACACATTTTTTTTTTTTGCATTTTTTGAATAAATAAAGAAGATTCAGGTTGCTGAATGGCCTGAAATTTGACTAATTAAATACATAACAAAAAAATATTGACCTTCAAATAAATAAAACAGAAACATGTTTAGTTTTCCAGGTTTAATCTTGGATGAACTAATGTTAGTAATTATCTATTATACCCACTGAATGTTATTATTTTATCAAAGCATTCTGCAGATTTCACTGAAACATTTTAAAGTGTGAAAAATGTTGTTTATTGATGAGCAGAAATGTCTCCCTGATCACAATGGGATTTTCAAGCTGTTGCTTACAAAACAAGACGAAAGAATTAGAAGCCATAGAAAAAAACAGCAGCAAAACTGATCATGTTTTCTTGAATGACACTTAATTTATTACAATAGTAAAGGAATTATTAGATAGAGTAAAATGTTGAATCATAAAAAGTAGAACAGTAATTTATAAACAAAAAAAACCTCATCCAATCCAACAAACAAAATGCACAGGTGGTATGACATTAAATTATTAGAAAAAATACTCTTTTATCCAGGTTAAAGACACAATTGCAGAATGATGCATTTAAAGTCAGCATGAGAGTACATGGTGGCAAGAAGACTCAAATAATCCCAGCAGGCCTGACTGTAAAGCATTTTTGTTCTTAATGTTCTTAAAATCAACCAGTGATGTATTTAGAAATCACTGCCCCCCCCCCCCCCAGCAAAACTATGATGTTGCTTCTATCTCTCCCTCATCTACAGTGGTTTTCTGGGAGGGGGCTATATATATATATCATAGGGAAAATAAGAAGGTAGGATGTCTCTGTGGTTGAACCTTTCTCTCTCTCATAGCTTCCATCCTCTGGAATACTATTCTCCTCTCTCTACGTCAAGTTTAATCTGAGGATAAGTGTGCTTTTCCATTTCAATTGCTTGTGTTAAATCTAGCCTTACATGCTACCTATCTGGTAACCAGCACAGTATTTGATTGTTTTATTTGCACTGCATACATCTCACTCCTGCACTTATACCCATTGCATTGTATCCGTGTGTTACCCACCTAACTAGAGTTGAAGTTCTATGGGGCAGGGACCTCATTACCTCTTGTGGCAAAGCTCTAGCACTTCTATTTATATAAGTTATATATTTATGCACTGAACTATCTATATATTTATCCCCCTTGTATGGCTTTATTGTATTTTATTACTGTACAGTGCTGCTTCCCCAAGTGGCACTATATAAATAAACATATACATACATACATACATACATACATACATACATACATACATACACCAGAACAATCACAGTGCTAGTCTCCAGTGTGAAACTTTCAGGTACAGTGTAAAAAATTGAGATTAAAAGGTCAAAGAACTTAAAGTATTAGGTCATAGGTGTGCCTATTCCAACTGCCTTTCAAAATCTTTTCTGCACTGTGTGAGCTGTTTTTATTTAAATGTCCTATTGTATAAGGAAAAACATACAAATGTCATCCAACTTGTGCACTTTAGTTAAATTACATATTACTTTCATGACCTTAACACATAAAAGGAGGCAGTAAACCAACATGCACTCATCTAACTACCCTGAAAATGAATAAATAGTAAAATTGAAAGTCGTACATTAATCAAAAGGTTTTTTCTTTATTTTTTTTTATATCTGACACCGATTTTTTTTTTATTAGAACATTTTAGAACAGACTAATTGTTTTAATATGATGTTTCCTAATTCTGAGACTAGTATTAGCCCCCCAGACCCCATCCATTGCCCACCTGGCATTATTTCACTAATCAGACCAAGGATTGAGCATGAGTTTTTTAGATTGCACATAGGCATTGTTAAGTAATTGTATAGTAACATATTACGCACTTACGTACTTTTATCTACATCCACTTCCCTACCTGTGATGTCTAGCAGTAAACACAGGGATAATATTTAGTATAAGTGTAATGTAATGATGGTCAATTCTCTGATTGACCTACCTATTTAAATTATATTCCTATATTTTTATTTTTTTAGGAAAGTTCCCATGTGAATGTTTTCTATTATGCAATATGCCAACAGTACCACAGATTATGTTTTAAAAAGGATTCTATAATTTGTTGATTTTATTGTAAATTTAGTTAATAACTGTATTGGGGTTTTAGCCTTTTAGAATCTGCTGGGTGAAATTCTTTTTTTGTTATATTTATTTGTGTGTGTTTGTTATTTACCCTGACATATTGGAATCCTTGGAGATTTTATATATTTCCATAAAAACAAAGAGATCAATGCAAAGCAAAATCAAATCATGTCTTTCACCTAAAACATATATAAAGTCTGCTGTGTATAACATCATGTGTACCACAGATAATTAACCAAAATTTAAAACTCTCAGATGTAGAAAATCATAGAATGGTATAGAATGTGTGTTTTTAAGGATATTAGTCATGTGAGAGATGGTCGAAACTGGTGAGCTCAGTTTTCAGATTTCTGAATTTTAAAACATGAAATTAAAAAAATCTGAAAACAGACCCAAAGAAGTGGGAAAAAAGTGAAAGTTCCAATTAAATTAAACGTAAAAACAGTATGTTAGTGCTCCACCCTCTCTACCCATCCCTCACCCATCCCTCATTCTCTTCAGCACCATCTAACAGCCATTCAGAGTACTACAGAAGGGGCCAGACCAGCAGGGGCATGAGGTTGAGATTTGGGGGGCACATAGCATTATATCAAAAGTATTATGTGGGGGTGGGTGGACATACCCTTTATATAAAGTGTTAATTGTGTTTAGGTTACCTTTTACTTTAAATGGCTTTCTTGGTGTCATATAACTTTTTCCTGTCATTTAGTGTAAGTGCTATACACACTGCACATTGTCTTGGATTGATAACAATGTATTCTCAGTTTCAGTTATTACAGAAATATCTTTCTTAATAGACAGGGATTTTAGTGATGATAATAACAATCCACCACTTGATGAGGTTCAGCTAGAACTACAGCACATATGTAGACCTCCAGAGGATTGACATTTAAAACTGCCAAGCATTGTACAACAGCAGAGTGCAGAGAGCATAAATATCTACACCCATATATTTCACTGCAGCTCCACCTGCTCCCAACCCATAATCCTCTGTTTTGGTACCTGCTCATTGTAATTTTTACTGTCTCCCATAATATAAGTTTAGACAGTGGGTGGAGACTCACAGCATTCCTTGGCTATAGAGTGATAACTACTGGTTGCCTATCCCTGTCACATATTAACAAGAAATTAGTTGCAGATAAAGATTTAAAATGAGCTGATACCAAAGCAGAGACCTATGCATAGGTAGAAGTTGGGGGACAGTAGAGGCCCATGGGTAGGTAGAAGTTGGGGACAGTAGAGGCCCATGGTTAGGAAGAAGTTGGGGACAGTAGAGGCACATGAGCAGGTAGAAATTAGGGACAGTAGAGGCCCATGGGTAGGTAGAAGTTGGGAGCAGTAGAGACCAATGGGTAGGTAGAAGTTGGGGACATATTATATATATAACATTTCCTTTATTTGGTGCTGATGGCAGAGGATCACCCTGCCAGCTCAGTACTGTACATTGTACTCTATAACACTATAACAGGAATCTTCTACCTCTGGGCCTACATTTGTTTGAAAAATATAACTCCCAGCATTCCACTATAGCACTCACAAAATCAGAAGGCAGGGAATTCCAGAGAATGCTGGGAGTTGTAGTTTTCAGACATTTGGATGCCTGCAAGTTGAAGACCCCTGCTCTATATTTTTTTAATGGTATGGGAGGTTTGTTTCTATGAACATTTTTGGTTATGAATAAAATATTTATTTTAACTTTTAGACTTTTTTTGACTTCCCTGTACAATTTTTAGGAATAAAGAATAAAAGCATGCCAGGTCAGATTTGGGGTTCAAAACTTGCAGGTTGGGTCGGGGTATGAAGCGGGTAGAAAAGCGGGTTGCGGGTCAGGTAGAATTTTTGCGGGTTGGGTCCGGTGCGCATTTGGAAAATTAAGATGTTGTTTGACATGCTTGCACTACACATACAGAAACATTGTACAGTATATCTATTTGTTCAGGTAAATCAAGCATATTTTGATTCAGTGAGGTGAATGAACCATTAAAGGGTATGTATATACTTACTCCCTGACACTATATTTTGTTTATGGCCTAATTACCCCCCAAATCCTCGACCTCACAAGGTCTAAACTTTTCAAAACTGCTCCTAAATATACTTACTAGCCCTTGTTCCCTCTGCTTTCTTCTGCTGCTGTTTCCTACCTTTTTTGTGCACAGAAGGAGCAGTAGGTGCCGGACCGGCAGTGTCATCTGTGATTGGCTGAGTCACAATGTCTCAGACAATCACAGACGCGGCTGCCGATCTGGAATTGAGGGAACGAGAATCCGAGGGAACAAAATCTGGTAGCAAAATGTAGTTTTGTGAGTGGTCTTACCTTTAACAGTTAATGGATTCTTTTATATAAAAAAATGTAAATACTCTTCATAAAACAACCCTTTGTTAAGTTTCAGTAATAATCAATTTGATAACTTATCATATATTAATCAGGGAAAGCCTATATGTAGGATTCCTCCTTAATCCTTAATATATGTGTATATGGTGTATAGAATGTCAATAGTAATATCTTTGAGACAACACCTGATAGACATTAATGCTGTGATCAATGATATAAAAAAAAATTGTGAACAAGATTTTGTTTTTGTGGCAGTGTAGTTTTGTGTGTGTTTTATAACAGCCAACACCACTTTGTTGAGATAATTAAAATATTTCTCATTTATTTAACAACATGAGCACGTTTTTGATCATAGTCAAGCTGTCAGAAGTGTCAGTATGAAGAAAGGACAAAAGGAAGTTATTGTGTCCAGCTTTTCTCAAATAAACCTACAGGGATCTAAAAGAACTGTTCTTGTTATCTAGCTTCCATACTAATTAGATTGCTCCATCATTTGCCAAAATGGACAAATGCTCAACTGGGACTGATCCAGTTCATAACTCTGCATTTTTAATGAGAATCAATTTTCACATTGTCCTTGCAGACAATTTAATTTAGTAAGTTTGTCTAAAAGACCTTTACAATGTCTAACACTTTAGGAGACTATGTGCAAAGAAAAATGCCTCATGAAGCTTAATATTGTTTGTTATCCTGAGTAATGGACTGAAAAGCTGTGGATGTTTAATTTATTTGTGATTTCAATCGCTGGTTCAGACAATGAGCTTCTTTACATGTTCAGTCAAAGGTATATACTTATTTACTGCATTTGCACTCAGGGTTATTCAACAAAAATTCTTATCATTAAAAATGGTGCTAATTTTGCCCCAACCAATCAGATATTCTTTAACATTTGAAAGCTAACATCTGATTGGTTGGGGCACCAACCAATTAGCACCATTTTTAATGATAAGAACTTTTATTGAGTAAAAAATCGTTTAAAAACAAACACACACACACACACACACTTATTTAATATAATACAAAATAAATATTGAAATTGGAGGTCTTAGCAGAACCTTTGCTAAAAACTTGACATTTATAAAAACAAAGCAGTGTATCACTAACATTACTATAAATTATAATTTATGGTGGGAGAGGTGATAAAATAATAACAAAAGTAATAAGAAAACAAATAATACTTATAATAACAATTATTATTATTGTTTTTGTTGTTATAGTCTCCATAGTAAATAAAGTAAATATATGCTTAGCTGAGGATGTCTTACCAGAAACGCTGACAGGTAAATCCTCTGCATATACTGAGATGTCACCAGATCTCAATCTCATTTGACAACGCTGTATTTTCTCATTTCCAGATCAAAACTGAGCCTTTGCACATTTTCTTTCATTAACCATGTGCAAAATGAAGTGCAATCACAAGTTGCACACTATTTTATTTTTTGATATCAAATTTAAAAAGTTCACTATTAAAGCTCCCATAATCTACGTCTTTATTTTTCTAAAGCTTCGTACACACGTCAGATAATTTTTGCAGTATTTGTCCGCCGAACGAACCATCACGGGATATTCATGTAAAAATTAAGCTTCAATGATCTTCTAAGACCAACATTCCACGACTCTCGGCTTTTTCTGATGATCAGTCTGGCGGATTCATTCTGCCGATTGTCCTTTATTTGTACAATAGGTGATGTAAGATTGAGATGCCCATGTGCAACATTTCGAGATCACGTGATATTCACGTAACACCTTTATCAACCAACACTGTTTATCCACTATCTTTGATGTATGTACAGGCATTGTTGGCAGAACTAGTGTATAGTATACAGTAGTGTATACTAACCATGGAAACTATGGTTATAAATATTAGTAGGTGTTTATACCTGTGTTTTTGTGGTGTTAAGGAGTATGCTTTTGCATTTTAGACCATAAAACCAACTTTTTTTAAGATTTAGGTATGGAAACAGGTAGGTTGGGTTGTGATGGTGTAGCTGTAAGTGTGTGTACCTGTGTCTATGTGGTGTTAGTAGGTATGTTTTTGCATTTTTTTACCATAAAACTAACTTTTTTGATGGTTTGGGGGTGGTTGCCATGGAAACCATAGGCTAGATTGGATTAGGAGGGTGTATCAGTAGGTAAGTTGTTGGGTGTTGTCGCCTTTCACACTCCACTGCCAGTCTATGTACAGACTACCGATTCCCATCACCTTATGTCTCACTCCCATTTCCTCTAGACTGTAAGCTATCGGGGCAGGGTCCTCTCCTATTGTATAATGGTATTGTAAGTAACTCATCACTGCATGCCTATATTATATATTACATGTGTAAGTATTATGTATGACTTTGTATAATATTTATTACCCTGTATGTAATATATAACTATGTAATTGTAAAGCACCACGGAAGATGTTGCCGCTATATAATTATAAATACATAACCATACCACAATAAATACATAAACCATAATTTACTTTTTTTTTACAAATATTGTTGTGCTTTTATTGTATACATTTTAGGACTTTCTTTTTGTAATTGTATGTGTGTTTGTGTAGTTGTGTGTGTTTGTGTCAGAGACAGTGTGTGTCGCCTTGAACCCAGTTACATTTTAAACAGAAAGTGATAGTGGGGATGTGATCACATGACCGTGAAACCCCGAAATATTAATGTTTGAGGATTGGACCCATTATAGTCAATGGGATAAAAAACGTCTGAAATTTGCAGATAATGCAGTAACACTTCCAATTAGCTAGCAGATAGCACACTTCTCCTATGTCCCAAAAAAGGAGAAAAATAAAAGAGAAGAAGAAGAAATAGCAAAAACAGTAATTTGGCTTTTCAAGCCAAATTAAAAAGGGGAGGCAAATGCTTTATCCCCTAAAAGCAGACAGACAATCATATTATAGCACAGAGATATGCCTCTGTTTGGTCCAAATTATTGTTGTTATTATTATACTGTTCCAACGCATTGCTTTGCTTTTCATACAAAAAATAAAAGTAATCAGTAGAAGTACACAAATATGTATTGCTGAGAAACACACAACATTTTGGGGGATGCTCCTCTTCCCCAGCCCATGATATATATACATCACTCTTATCATGTTGTGTTATTACTATTTATCTAACCCTAGTTTTATGGAATATAGTACATACATAATGTGTGTGTTATTACCAAACTAGGCAAATTATAAGGCTTCAAACACGTTGCTATGTTCATAAAGAAATCGTAAATGTACAGTATAGGTTTATTTTTTAGCAAATAAGTAACTAACAAGCATGGGAATGTTGTTTTTTTTTTAAATATTGAAATGTGTTTTGGATCCATTTTTATAAATTCAGCATTTGACTTGCCTGTGTTTAGCTAAGTGAAATGGCCTATAACCTGTGTTTATATTCCATGTGGTTCCTAAGAAACAACCTGGAAAATAATAAACAAATAGATAAAGCGTAACTTCTTTTACAGAGGCTGGAACATACTGTATACAAAGCCATTGGTTGAGGGATTTATTATTAACCACAGTGAAAACAGAAGCTCCTTCAACCTGAAAGTCCTTTAGGCTTAGGCCACACTGCACCAGATGGCAGTGTGCATCTGTTTGCACTAAAAAAATGGTAATCTCATGCGCTCCACAAACGGATAACAGCGCAGCGCATACAATGTGGCCACCCACACTGGAATGCACTGCTCTGCAATTCTCATGCACTAATGAATCAAAACTTGGCCTAGCCCTTACTGTCTCACAAAAAACTAGAAAACAACTGTTCATGGAAATGGTGAATTGACTAATATCATCCTTTTATTTAGCCAAATGTGTTTTGTATAATGGGTAAAGTAATAAGTAAATGGAGTTGTGATACGCTACTCAGTAGGATATAAGAACAGCATACAAATCACCCACCTGACTAGTTTCATGGGCGTACCTACTTTATCGGAGGCTGTGTGAGTACCTCCCACGGATGACTATTTATAGATATGCAACTGTGACATCATAAAACCACATCATAACATTTAAAGGTGAGTATAAAAGGTAAGTAAAAACATAAAAGGTAAGTAAAACTGAAAATGGATAATATGCTATAAGCATTTTTATAGAGCACATTAGCTTTATTACCAACTTTATCCATTGTACTGTATATTTAATAAGTTTAGCTTCTTTTAGCGTTTGTATAGGTTTTAATAACAACTTTCATTTTTAGATTTCGCTTTTATTTTTCTTTTTATTAAATTTGCGTTGCCTCTTCTATCTCACCTTACCTATTTATCGTATATTTGTCTTAGCCTTCTGCTACCATTTTTCTGCCAGTTTAAAATGACATTTGTTACTGATCCCTTGCTTCGGACACTGACTCCATTTCTTCCTTGGCTACCAACTTCTCTGCCTACTTGGACTGATATTCATTGCCAACCTTTGATTTACATATTGGACAATCTTTACTTGCCCTGTGTGATGCAAACTGGGGATGTGAGGTGTCCTTGTCTGTTCCTAAATCATCTTTAAAAGAATAGTTCTCTACCAAAGGGAACTATTCTTTTAATGCAAGGAGCTATGCCTTATATCAGGTTCTTCAATCAATACTAGTGGGGCCAGGAACAAACTCTGCAGCAGCACTGAAATTCCTGACCACTTTTCAGTCAATGCATTAAAGGGATAGTTCACTGTAGTAGTGAACTATTCCTTTAAGTATTTGAGTAACTAAACTTGCCATAAGGAACTGGCACCTGAGAAAGTGGGTAACCTCAAAACGTTAAAGGGCATCTATACCAAAAAATAGGTTATTTTAAATTGACCATAATTGGAAACTATAATTCTTCCCAATCACTACTGTATAATTTTTTTGTTGATCTGCCCCCTATTTCTTTAGATATCCAATCTAAAACCTCTTAAATTTCAGCTGTCAATCAAGTTCCTTGCTCTCAAAAACTATTCTTCTGTAATTAGTTTTACTGTAGCTGGAATGGTGACAGAGTTTTGACTGTTGGAATGCTGTATGCTCTGTGCAGGCTTGACAGTTGGTTTGTGGGGGGAAAAGTCAGGTCAGATGGAAGTGGGAGTGGTTAAAAGAGGGAGGGGTGAAATTTCCCCTAAACAAAATGTGTGCTGGATTGAAGGCATGCAGCAACACACGCAAATCAGAGTAAGTAATACTTACATGTATTTAATAATGGATTAAGATGATGCAAAGTCATTTTTTCAGTATAGTGTTCCTTTAAATAATATCACAATAAAAAGCACTTAAAGCACTGTACATCTCCCCGCTACTTACCTTGAAATAAATTGGCCATAAAGCCTATTCTAATAAAGAGACAGACAGCAGAATAATCACCTTGCTTACCCTACCTTACTGAAAGGAGCTCTAATCATTTTTTTTACTCAAACCAAGTATTTGTTTTCCTGACTTTAGAGATACTATTAATTAGATTATGGATTTCAGAGTACATGTTGATTTATTTGAAGCAATCAATACTAGCAGCTTAAGCTAGAACGCTTTGCATTGAATTTAAATTATAGTTATTTAAGTGGGGGACATATTTCATATGCCTAATCTCTTAAGGTTCGTATACATGCGCGATGTTTCTAATAAAAATAGTGACCAGACTCTCAGCATGTTGATTTTATATACACTATGTTCTGTTTTAAAGGCAAGAGGTGGAAACCTTAACTAAAGTTGTGAAATTATGGAAATGCCTCAGTCGTAAACACACACTGTCACACGGTTGCGAAGTAAAGGATTTTATAAAGGTTCGTACACACACGACCCACGGCACACGATGTATACGAACGCCCTTTCTGGTGGATAATTGTCCTGTGTATGGGCACTTTATCAGCTGAACGGCCGTTCAATCGGAGATCGTTGCGCGATCTGCCAGGCAGATTTCCGAACGTATGTATTTTCCATACACAGGCCAATTATCGACCGGAACGGGCGTTCATACACATCGTGCAGAGCCGTTAGTGGCTATTTATGTCTTAAACTCACGTTAACCGATGTACTGAGCCAATAATGGCTCTTTAAAGGAACACTATACTGAAAAAATTACTTTGCCTCATCTTAATGATTGAATACATGTAAGATTGGATATCTAAAGAAATAGGGGTTCAGATCAATAACAAAATAATACAGTGGTGGTATAGATGCCCTTTAAGATGGAATCTTTAAATAAATATTGTACATGGGGGAAAACACCTGGCAAAATGTATTTCTAGTAAACCAAAAATTTAATGTAAAGGGAATTGCTGTAATTTCTATTATGAAATAGCCCTGCTTTATATAAAAGATCAAGATAAAAATATTCTAATTATGGTTTCTTAACCTCTAAAATCCTAACCTGACACGTAATAATTGGAAGCTTTTATTTGCCCTAGCACACCAGAAAGAGAAATCGGGAATGTGAAAGGAAAATAACAGTGTATTAAGACATATGTATAGAGCAACAATTAGCTGAGCAAATAGTCACTCAGGATCAGCATAAAATAACAGGCTAGATCCAAACGTAAGCATTATTTTTGACGATTCACAGTGATAAAGATTATGCAAGAATTCTTCACAGTACACCTGTTCCCTAAACCCCACCATCTCTCCAAAAACGAAAAGGAAAAAAAATGTATGATTCATCTGGAACAATTTGTACTTTACTGTTAATTTGTAATTTACTTCATTATAAAAATATTTTTAAGATTAATGTACAGTGTCAATAAAAAAAGAATAGTACAATGAACAAAATTTTAGCTATTTTTTTAAATTACACTATTTAAAGGAGAACTAAACCTAATTTTTAAAAAAATCCTAAGATAAAAGCTTTTCTCAAAAGAACACCTATACATTGCAAGATTCTTCTCTAGTAAGTTGCTTTTATGTACATGTGAGACATAAATTCCGTAACTAAGAAGATGTCCTTGTTGTTGCCAGAACAACTCACAGCCCATGTAGTCTTCAAAGAGCCTTGTGAGAATGTGTACCTATTGTCACGCCCCCTTTCCTAGTATTCACTGTCTCTATGTAGAATTTTTTTTTTATACAGATGTCTCCACACCAATATGGAAGTCATTGATAAGACTCTGAAGCTGCTTTTTACACTGCAGTTTATTTACCAGACAGTGTGAATTGCATACAGCCTTCCTGGGGCAATACAAAACAGTTTAACTAAGTTTTTTTTTAATTCTGCTGCTAGAGAAAGATACAACTTTTTCCTGAATACCTTGTATGTGCTAAAGAGCTAGTCATAAGGTCAAAAGTTCAAATCCCCAAAATGTATTTTATTTTTTGTTTCCATTATGTTCTGAGCATAAAATATAGGCTCAACATGTACGAATGTTCCACATAGTATATGTGTTGGGTTTGGAGTAAAAGCTTTGCTTTTAGCAAGACAGAGAACATAAGGCTGCAGGTTCAATTTCCCAGACTAACTTTTAATTTTTACTGAAATGTTAATATTATGTTTCTAACATCCATGCTAACTATGAAATACATTGCAAAAATTAGTTTTATTTTTTGTATGAAAAGCAAAGGATTACAACATTGTTAGGGACAGGAGCATTGAATGTGTTTGAAAAAAAAACAAAAAACTGAAATCCCTGTTCAGTGTCAGCAGGTTCTCTGTGCTGTGATGTGATTGTCTGTCAGCTTCTAGGAAGCAAGGCTGCAATTTCCTGGTTTTGATCTATTCAACACTACAGAGCATGTGAAGTGTACTGCGTTTACCCAGCTATGTAGATTATGGAAGCTGATCCCTAGTACCCACAGGGTAGTTTCACTAACATAGCAGCCACAGCAAAGGGATAGGTGAGAGACAGCTGTGTTATTGTGATGGGTGGCAGCTAGGTCAGGGTCAGAGAGGAAGGGCATAGAGATAAGTTGTTGAAGAGGACCAGAAAGAAAATAGGAGTCAAGATTACATAAGTCCCCTTATCTGTATGTGTGTTTATTAAGGGTTATGGTCAAGACAAATGACACAAAATTAATTTGAGAATATTGTTATCAGATAGCGGAAACGTTGGAAAAGTTTGATACTGAGCAGAAGCGAGTGAAGACCAGATTGAGTGTATGCAGAGGACCATTGAGAAAGGCTAAGGAAAGAGGGAAGAGAGAGAAGTTTAGGGGAAACGGAGTTGATAGTATCAATGGGAATGCTGAAATCCCCTAATATAATTGAGGGGATGTCTGTGGAAAGAAAGTGAGATAACAAAGTGGTCAACGAAGGTAGTGGTTGGGCCGGGTGGATAAATAAAATAGGGTGTGGGAGAGTAAATACAAACAAAGAGGGACTCAAAATATAGACAGTAGAGATGTTTGAAACCAACAAGTTTTGTTCTGTTTTTGTATTTTTGAACAAATTGGAAAACTGACCCATAAAAGTGAATGGGACAGGAAAAATCCGAAAGTTAAGGGTAGAAAAAGCATGGTAACTTACAGTAGATGGCTTAGGCACCTGGAAAATGGTCAGGGGAACATAGTCAAACCACCAAAACACTAATAAAAAAAATTTCACACAAGCTATTTTTAAATTTCCACATTAATACGAGGCTACTTTGGGTAACCTTTGAAAGTAAGATTATGATACTCCTGAGGTAGCTGAATGAAACAGTGTTGAGTACTGCCTAATTTCTGCATCACAGATACAGATGCACTTTATATGTCTGCAGATGCTTTGAAATTGTCTCATTTTATTTTCATTGTATAAGACACCTGCACTTATTTATACTGTACCAGAAAGTGGTTGTGAGTTTTTCTGGATGGCCAAATCCCAGACTGTGGTGAAAGTACTTTTATTATTAAGTTTTAACCTTTTAATGTATGTTTTTTACTTTTAATATATCATGATTCTAAATTGATATTGGGCACTTTTTAATACTATATTTTTATTAGTTTATCTATTAGGGACACAGTGAGCAGACACACAAAGCCCAAGATACTTATATTCCTCCAAGTGGAACCAGTGACTTTGCAGCACTAAACCCTGAATGCTTAAAACAATTAAGTGCAGAAACAAGACTGTTATTAGAACCTTTATAAGTAGCCATGATAATCCTTAAAGGGCATCTATAGTGGGAAAATGAACTTTTTTTTCTTTCTTTCCATGTATTCTCTCATTTCCCACAACCCCCAGAGTGTCTTCACTTTTTTCAGATTCCCTCTCAGTCCTGAGATACACCAGTTAGAAAAATACATGATTGCATTTCTCTACTCCTACTTGTACTGTCAATCAAATCCCTGTGACTGATCCCCCCTCCCTGCTCTGTAATAAACATAGAGATAACAGCATTAGCAGGGGGAGGGAGGTAGCTTTGATGGTAGATATAAGGCTGCACTTGACCCCCCTTCTTAATAGCTTTCACTGATTGATGATTGGTCACAAAGTGAGAGATCATAAACTGTACTGATCTCCTTCCATGTCTCCAGGACAGCTTGCTTTCTATTGGCCACTGTGCGTGGGTGTGTTTTTCAGGATGTTGAACTTTTAACTCCTACTGCACATGAAAAGGTTGTTGGTTAGCTGGAGTTGAGACATGGAGGAGCTAACAGAGGGGAGGGGGAAGGGGGGAGTGCTGCTCAGAGATCTGACACCATGGTTAAACAAAGTCACTGACAGAGACAGGATTAAGGCAGCACAGAGTACATGAATTTAACTTTGCAAAAGGGCAATGTGTTTTTTTTTTTTTACTATAGATGCCCTTTAAAAGTAGCCCTGTAACCCTAACCCTCAAAAATAGTCTTCATAACCCTCAACTTTTTTCCCCCCAGAAATAATTGAAAAAAAACTAGTTCACAGATGCAAAAGTTCCAAATGGTTCCGACAAAACTTTGGAACATCAGAACTGGAAGTTCCAAGTCAGAGCCAGACTCCACCCCTAACAGAGGGTGGAGAGAGATGGTAAAGGTGTGATAGGTTTAAAGCTACATTGCTCAGATAGATGAATGCCAACTCCACCTCCGTGGAGGTAAGCCTTCATACGAGAGCACGGCAGGTGAGACAGCTTCAGAGTGTGACAGCCATGTTTTTGGTAAGGCCAAGAAAGGTAGAAGAATTAAAAAAAACATGTTTTGTATGTATGCAAGTTTATTAAAAACAGACCATGTATTTTTATATGGACCCAGGTATAGAAGCAGGAGTAAGGGGTTGTAGAAGTACATTTGTAATGTAATGTGTGTTTAGGGTACTAATGGATAAGGAAGCATAATGTGAAGTAGGCTTCAGGGTGGGGATGGGTTAATTGTACAAGTGCAGTATGGGAGAGGGGCTGAATTTGGGGAGTTATCACCTGCTGCAAGTAGAAGGAGAAGAGAGAGAGAGGAGGTGAAAATGAAATATTAATGGGCCATGCATTTTCCTTGTAGGGCTGGAAGCTGAGAAGTATTTGACAATGGAAAGCAGTTCATGGTGGGAAAGAAGGGAAGAGGATACATCTATTGTAAATAGACTTACCAACAGTGGGTTGTCGTAGTGAGGTGACAGAATTGTTTATGTAGGTAACCAGCAAAATGATGAGTAAGTTTAGTTGGAACATGGTGATAATGGAGCACTAAGCCAATCAAGGATTGGAAAGGGTTTGGTTATATTTTCCAAGTGCTGCAGAATTTGACCAGGGTCAGGAATAGAGATGGGCGAAACTGCTAAAATACATTCCGCCTGCAGATTCGCGGATTTTCAAGGAAATTCGAGGAAAAACCTATTAAAGTCAATGGGAGAAAAAAAACCTGCACAGATCTTCCTAAATATAAGGTAAAATAGTAATGGTAACTTACTGTACATGGCTCTGGGAAATGGTCTGGGTAACATGTCCATATCTCCAGAACTGTCGCACTGTTTTTCCAGCTTCCGCATTCTATTTATATTCTAGGAATTGTTGAAAAATTTCATAAAAAATGATACAGTAATTTACTGTAACTGGCTGTGGGATCTCGTAAATGGTCTGATGAACAAACAATCCGATTCTTTCTGAAAGAATCCGATTGTAACCAATTCTGATTGGAAAATAATCGTATTGGTTAGTATACCAATCAGATTCTTCCTGAAATAATCTGATTGTATCCAATCAGAATTGATTACAATCAGATTCTTTCAGAAAGAATCTGATTGATATGCTTTCTGGAAGAATTTGATTGTAAATAGAGATGGCCGAACTTAAAAAATCCGCCATTAAATTCAATGGGGAAATTCCCGCCTAAAATAATGGTTTAAATAACAATTGTAACTTACTGTAAATGGCTCAGGGACCTGGAAAATGGTCGGAGGAACACTTATCAATGCTCACAATCTTTAACGGAAATTTCACATGCTTCCGTGCATTCGTCATAAACACATGATTTTCCGAAAATACAGGATTTTTCAGAAAAAACCCAGAAACCTTTCTGCCTGCTCAGTGCTATCTGCTGTTCTACTTCTCCTGGTGCCCATAGACTGTTAGATAGACTGTTACATAGATTGTTACATAGACTATTACATAGATTGTTACATAGATTGTTACATAGACTTACATAGACTGTTACATAGACTGTTACATAAAATGTTACATAGACTGTTACATAGATTGTTACATAGATTGTTACATAGATTGTTACATATATTGTTACATAGACTGTTACAAAGACTGTTACATAGACTGTTACATAGACTATTACATAGACTGTTACATAGACTGTTACATAGACTGTTGCATAGATTGTTACATAGAGGTTACATAGACTGTTACATAGACTGTTACATAGACTGTTACATAGACTGTTACATAGACTGTTACATAGACTGTTACATAGACTGTACATAGATTGTTAGATAGACTGTTACATAGACTGTTAGATAGACTGTTACATAGACTATTACATAGACTGTTACATAAAATGTTACATAGACTGTTACATAGATTGTTACATAGATTGTTACATAGATTGTTACATATATTGTTACATAGACGTACATAGATGTAATAGACTGTTACATAGGACTTTACATAGATGTACATAGACTGTTACATAGACTGTTGCATAGATTGTTACATAACTGTTACATAGGACTGGTGTTACATGAGACTGTTACAAGGAGCGGTACATAGACTGTTACATAGACTGTTACATAGACTGTTACATAGATTGTTACATAGACTGTTACATAGATTGTTACATTGGTAGTGAGCGCTGTGAATTAGAAGCAGCTGTTTTTTGTTTCAAAAATGTATCCAGTCTGCCCTGTGATTGACAGCAGCATAGAAATCTCTATCAACATTAACCCTGCAGCTGCCTGAGGTGATTGCTGAGACTGGGTTTATATGCAGTACTTACTGTACCTACTACACTGTGATGGAGCTTAGTGAGCAGGAATAAGGGAATAAGGACATTAGGAAATCCTGTGTTTATATAGCTGACTATCAACATTGTAATCTATATAAAAAAAATATCAAAAAGGGAATTCTGTAAGGTATTATGGGGGGGTATGGTATTAAATATGTGTTATTAATAAAGGTATAGAGATTAAATATTTATATGTTTATTACTTATTATTCTTAATTAGGACTTTGTATTTAACACAGCGGGATCACTTTTCTTTTTTGGTATTTATTCAATTGTAGGCAGATTTTTCCTCTAGGTCTGCTATCCAGGCGCTCATAGTATTGCACTTTACTCACAGTTGGGACTATTGCTATTCTACTATTTTATTATTCTACTACTGTGTAGAGTTTTATTACTATTTATTATATCCCAGCGTGGCAGGGGTCTGTGTTATTGGAGTCTCTAGCTCCCACACTTACTGATATATTTACAGGTGTGTGGGAGCAGGATATATATATATATATATATATATATATATATATATATATATATATATAAGATTAAAAGAATGGACCCAGTACAGAATCCTGAGGCACTCCACTAGATGTAGCCCCATTGACCACCACTCTTGGTTTGAATCTAATGACCAATTCTCTATCATGTAACACATTTTTTTTTCAAGGCCAAGAGTCCTCAGTATCAAAAGCTTAGCAAAATCCAAGTATACCACATCCGGCATGCTATGTCACGAATCTAAATTTTACTCCTTCTTCAAAAAACAAATACATTTGCCTTACATGATCTGCTTTTAATAAATCCATGCTGACTACTATAAGATCAGTTCTAGGACAAAGTCAAATATATGATTTCATATCAGTTTCCAGCACCTTCCCTACTGTGATGTTAGACTTACAGGTCTATAGTTACCAGGCTGGGAATGACTACCTTTTGAATAGGTAAAAATTAGCTTTTTTCCAATTAAGTGCCACATCACAGACAAAAGTTGTTTCGTACCATATTCTCTGTCCAGCCAGAGTGAATATTCATCATTTATACCCTTCATATTATTACAGTCCCTGCTTTAAGGACTAGGATTCCTATAGTGAATACAGAGGGGGGGGGGGGAAACTGTTTAGCACATTAGTCTTCTCGGCATCCTCTATAACCATCTCAGCACCATTATTAATGGTCCCACATTCTCAGTCCTCATCTTTTTACTATGATATATTTAAAAAAAAAAAAACATTTTGGCATTAAACTTCTTTGTTCTTCTATCCGTATTTCATTTTCTATTTTAGCTAGTTTAATTGCCTCTTGCACGTATTACAGCTTGTATACTCCCTGTAAGCCTTTTCTGTTCCCTCTAAATTAAAATTTTTGCCTATTCTGTGGTGGTAATGTACACAAGACTTCTAACATATGCTTACTAGTTACTCTAATGTTTGTATCACCCTCTGCCTCATGTGTTCCTATTTAGAAAAATGTTGGAAGGTAAGGAAACCCACACAGGAATATTATACTATGTATATATTATATAACGAAAGGTATTAAGTGCACACAATATACAGAGATCCCATTAAACTAAAATAATATCTATACCACGGACAATCAAAAACATTTGTATGACAATGTATAGGTAGTTAAAAGTTACGTGACTGATGAATACGGTTTTCGGCTGCACATAGCTCGAGGTGTGGTATTTTGTAAAATAAAGAAGCAATTAAATGGATTTTTTTTTTATTACAGCCAATTACATTACAGTAACATAAGAAGCATTACAGTAGCATAAGAAGCTTAATATGCTTGAAGGTCAGACATTTTTCAAGGAGAAAGTCATTGCTTTTTAAATTTGAATTTGGTGGCAGCACAATGGCAGAAACTGGGGTAAGGGTAATGGACGAGTAAAATTTTGAAAATGCAAAAACAACCCCATAGAAATCGATGGCAAGTCAAGTTCTGAAAGTTTAGAAAAAGTAAATGGTTATTTTTTTGTCTAATAATCCATATTAGCTTTGTACTAATGGCATAGGAAATGATCTGGGGAACATGTATCAATGCCACAACCTTTAAAAAACACTTAATAATGGAATGATCCCACACAGCTCGTTTTCAGAGGTCTGCATCATATTTTTGATATTTAACTGATATTTTAATGTTTATGATGTGAAAATTCAAAGGAATTTAATCCATATCTGAAGAAACAATGAAAACTTCCAAACTCAAAAATATGATGAAACCTAAAAATTTCAAACATTTTGAAAGTTTAGAAAATTCTGAAAGAAACGGTAGTGAAGGGCAGATTGTCACATATTTTACATGCCAATCAATTGCTCATTTGATATTAAATAGCCCGAAACAGACATTTTAATAAAAAAGAAAGAAATACTTTCCGGATAATTCACTGCCAGCCGCTGTGTTTAATTCTGGGGTTAAAGTCACGCTAGCCTATTGTATTGTTAGTGCAACTTTAACCCCTTACTTGCTGTGGCAAAAGACACTTGCACTATTCTATACTAGGGATGGCATAGAACTCGAACTCGAACCCGAGTTCGAGCCGAACTGTTCGAGTTCGAACGGACCCGGATTCTCGAACTATCTCGGATGCGGACTTTCGATATTCCCGGACTTTCGATGATTATCGAATGTTCGAACGTTCGAACGTTCGAACGTTCGAATCCGCGATTAAAATGTACATGGTATCTAGGGCGAACATCGAATTGCGAGTAAGTCTCCATTAAAGCCTATACGCGAGTATCGAATCTGCGAGTAAAATGTCCATGTTACCTCGAACGTTCGAAGCGCGAAAGCTCGAAAGTAGCGCGTGTGAGAGTAAAATCGATTTTAGAAAGTCCCGGATATTGGAACATGCTCCCCAGACCATTTCCCAGGTCCCAAGCCATTTACATTAAGTTACATTAATATTTTATTGTATTTGACTCGAACTTTTCGAACTATTTGCCTCCCATAGACTTTAATGGGTCCGTTTTCGAACTTTCGAACTTTCGAACTTTTACAATAGTTCGAAGTTCGAAAACGGACCGAACTTTCAATAGTTCGACCATCTCTATTCTATACCAGGTTTGAAGCTTTTTTCCTTCAATTTTCCAATGCCAGCTAGCATATAGAGGTAAATCCTGAATGCAAAGCTGGTATTGAATACCAGAAGGGAAATCTAAGAGCATTTGTGTCTTTCCATTTTAATGTTTTGCTAATTTCACTTTTGTTTTAATTATTCTGTGCTTTACTCTAACTTCATTAAAGTTAAAATGTGTATCATTTTCATATCTTTGTTGGGCTGTTTTCCATTCTCTTGCTTATTTAAAATGGAAGACACATCAAAATGTAAATGTTTTTCTTCATCTGTATTTTCATTTCCTTGCACCTGGTCTGTGATTTTTATAATTATTTTGTTTCAAACCCGTAATATACAATTTGCTGGTTTACATCATGGGTTTTGGGTTGCTGAAACGTCATTATGCAGCATTTATGCAAAAAATAGTAATTCTTTTTGAATGTCCCTAACAGTTTATAACTAGTAGAGACAGGCAATTTACCTTTTAAAAGGTATAATTAAGAAGTTATTTTAAAGTAGCAGAAAGTGTGTCATTCTTTTTAAATTTTCTTCTGATAAAACTGATTGTAATGAATGAATATACTCAGATCAATGAGTTCTTCAGCTTGCTCTTTGCCTGCCACATGTAAATGATATTACCATTTATTCCATCCCAGTTTCTCTTTCGCAGGGCCGCTATCAAGGGGAAGGAGATATTCTGATACCTCCCCAATGTAACATAGCATCTAGGTTGATGTAATGTTTGATTTTAAACTTTTGAAAATTTGCAAACTTTTATTGGCTCTGTTGATTTTTGAAACTAGAAATTCTAATTCAAAACCCAAACGGCCTGACTTCGGATTTTCAAACTGAAACACTTTGAAAATTCGAAGATTTGAAATCAAACCTTTTAAAGTAAATGGGACAAATAGTTGAAAAGTTCAAATCGAAATAAGGTTAAAATAGCAATGGTAATGAACATAGCTCTGGGACGTGCACTCCTTTCGAGCTTCCACAAGGCAAGAACATAACATTTTTATTAGGGGTCCTGCAAATAGTAAGTCAGTATTTCCCAAGCATTTATTCTACACAGACAAAATGTTGAATGGGCAGCTTAAGGTCATTAAGATGGAAAAATACTGCTCTTTTTTTCTCAAAAGTATATGCATTTGCACTGAACATACCCTTTAACCTTTCTTTTTGTAATTTGCATGATATAGGAGGAAGCGGGCAAAAGGGCAAACACTTCACAAGGCAACCCAGGGGGTTGGCACTGCTAAAAATAGCTCTCATGTGTGAAATTGGGACACGTGGCTGGATAATTTCCACAAACTCGTAAAGTCTGATTCCAGTTCGAGTTCTAGTCCATCTCTACTCATCACTACCCCTGAGTTAAGACGTTCGAATATGATGAGTTTCGTTCCAAAATCAAGTTCCAGAAAGTTTTGGTTTCAAAAAGTTTTAAAGATCCGTGTCAGTTTGGGAACCAGATACAAAACAAACCCCAAACCCTCCCTACTCCTAAGCAGTGTTTCCTTCACATCAGTTTAGCTGATTTTAGCTGATTTTTCTATGTTGGAGAAACTGTGAAATTATCAAACGTTGGACATGAGTTTCAAACACCTCTTTGCTTACAGCTATGCAGTTCTCTCCACAATCTGTTTCTCTAATTTACGGAACAAATGTAAAGAAATCACGTGCGGGGAAACCTATGATGGACAAGGAAGATAGAGGGGCTTTAAGCTATGGGGTGGACAGTGTGAGTTCAGTGACCTGCAACAATTGTATTATAACACATTACAGTAATTATAAATGATACGCAGTGAGATGTACATTCTGTGTGAATCTGTGTTTGAGAGACGGTAGTGGAATGGGGACAAAAACTTACTAGTGTGGGACCCAGAAAAATGTGAATGCGTTGAACATAAGTACGAATGGTGGTTGGTTGTTAAATATTATCTAGAATTGTGGAGCATATTTATAAAACCATTTAAACAACATCTATACTGTAAAAGTTTTTTTTATCAGGGTTATTCAATAAAAGGTCTTATCGTTTAAAATGGGTTAATTTTGCCCCAACCAATCAGATGTAGCTTTTAAATGTTAAATAATATCTGATTGGTTGAGGCAAAATTAGCACCATTTTAAACTACAAGAACTTTTTTGAATCTCCTATTTATTCTCAATCTCTTTTTTTTTGATTTCTCTATTTTCTTTAGAAATCCACTCTTTACATTATTAATTATAATACTAAACATATTTAAAATAATATAAAACATTATAATTTATTTTAAACATTATTTATAAAATTATAAACAAATCAATAACAATTACAAATATTATTATTATTAGTAGTATAGTATTATTATTAATAATAATAATTTGAAAATAAATTAGAGGGATACACATAATAAAAGCAGCAGTTTAACCATATTGTTAGAGTGAGAAACATAAAGGAGGAGAGCACGAGACAGAAAATAATATTTTCATCAAAATGTCCACCCCCAAAACTAAAATTTAACCCACTGCTGGCCCTCCTGTGTAGTATTAAAAAATCCTACCCTACAACTCCCAGCATGCTTTAGTTGATGGTTGTTGTAGTTTCCAACATCTGCAGGGATTACTCCCCCCCCCCCATGCCCCCAGTGTTAACTACCTTCGCAGCAATCAGGCAGCCACTGCTCTTCATTGTCTTATTTGCCGTGTGACGTAACTACTCGGTGCAGGGAAGAGTGAGAGGCGGCAGAGGAAGTGATGTCAGATGGCAGAGAATGCGGCCGGCGGATAACTGTGAGGTAAAGTTAGATTTTCAGGCTATTTTTAAAGCCTGAAATCCACGGTTTATAAATACCCCAAAACCTTCTCTGTGTTAACTCAATGTCCACATGTACAGAATTTTTATAACATTTTCTATTTGAATAAAACAGCAATACATAGAGGTATATGCTCACTACTGGATCCCAATGACCCAGGTTCTGTCGTCCCAGGCCTGTCACTTATGCCAACTCCACGTTACCGAAATCCAAACAAAGAAGATGGAGCCGATGCGCACACCGGATAGAGGTATATACTCACACTGGATCCTAATGGCCTGGGGGCTGCTCGTCCCAGGCCTGTCGCTTAAGCCCCATGTTACCCTAATGCTGATGCTCCATCCTTTTTTGGGGATTTCAAGAAAATATGTAAGTGGCAAAATATTTTAATCCTATTGACTTCTGCACAATTTATTAAATGACGAGAAAGAAAGAAATAATAATAAAATATAATAAAAAATGGACACATAAATAAATATTTTTATCCTTGTTATAATAACATGTCCCAAAGACTTTACAATTAATCACTTTTTTGGTATGTCCTTTTGACTGTAACCACAGTACCTATGCAAGGACATTCAAACTTCTTGGAGGTGGGTCCAAGAGAGGAATATTACCACGGGACTAATAAAGGCATTAGTACTAACATCTGTGAAACTGTGCAATTAACTTGGTCACATCAAGTTTTCCTGAAAAAATGCTATTAAATAAAACTGCTGGTACAATGTCAGCTGGAAAGATCACAGTTTTAACATTTAAAGGGTATCTCATCTCAAAATAATATATTACCTTTTTTCAATTTAATTAAAAAACTAATTGAAGGTAATAGGAGCTATGCCTTTTATGTAATTCCTGACTTATTCTTTGAATGCAATAACATCTATTACCAAGAAAACTCTTCTCCTTTAACTGTTCCAGTTTTAATCCTGCATGCCTTTAGCTCAGGAGATCTGATGGAGTGATGTTTTTTGTTTTAATCAGCAGTTTCTGGTCTTTAAATTAGGAAAAATGTGTTGAGGGTAAACTTCTGAACGAAATAGAACCTGTTTGCAACGTTAACCCAGAATAATGCAATATCAGACAGATGCTCATTTAACAGTTATTCATATTTTAATTTTACTATAATATTTTATATTATAAAATAATATTCCCATCTATGTCCCATATCATTTAAAGGGTATCTATACTCAAAAATATATTTAAAAAAATTCTGATCAAAAAAAGCATTTCTATAGTGCTGGGTACACACAAGACTTTTCATGGCCGAATGCTCAATATTTCCCTCTTTTGGACGGTGGTCGCAAGAAAAATGGGAGGTGTTTTTGCAGGTGGCCAAGACCTGGACTTTTAGGCATGTTGGTCATGCCTATAGCTGCAGCTACTATTGCCCTGTCCTGTTTTCCGACAATTGAGGTTTGGTGGATCTGTGTGACAAGAGGCAAGACTGGGATAAAGTAAAAATAAATTGTTGACAGAACTACATTATATAAAAAAATGTAAATTCAAGACCCTAAAAGTGAATTGCTTCTTATGAGTTTTACCTCTATAGCTCGTACAGAGGTATGAGTCTGTGCATGACCCGCGACCCTCCATGGCAGACTAATGAACGACCCGAACCGAACATATACTTTAAGCAAAATGGTTAGGCACCAGATATTCAGATATTGAAGTTAACTAGGCTCATACCCTTGAAAGTACTCCAGGAGCAATCATCCATGAAAACTTAAAAATAGAAGATATTATAGAGACAAAATGGATAATAATGGGCACACTGAACACAATCATGGGAAATATTGTAAAAATAATCTTTATTTAGAGCCGTTAAAAAATATATATTAGAAAACAATAATGCATGATTGCAATCGAAAAACCAAAGTTAAAAACATCCCATCAACCTCATAAACCTATTAACGCGTTTCGTCCGTGCACTCTACATGCGCCATTGAGGAAGTCCGCAGTTGCGGACGAAACGCGTCTGGCGGACCGTTTAATTGCCCATGATCCCTCTGTAGCCTCTGTACCGGACCGGTATTGTAAATTGGATCGCAATTTGTTTTTTGCTTCACTGCTGACACTGCCTAATTCATTGATATCTGTGTGTACCTAGGGTCTTGATTCATTGTTGTGTATTAACACTTTATGCTCTCAATATACCGGTATATTGTTAATAGGTTATGAGGTTGATGGGATGTTTTTAACTTTGGTTTTTCGATTGCAATCATGCATTATTGATTTTCTAACATATATTTTTTAACTGGCTCTAAATAAAAGTTATTTTTTACAATATTTCCCATGATTGTGTTCAGGTGCCCATTATTATCCATGCTTTGTCTATATATATCTCCTGAGCCGAACATATACACACTACCTATAACTACCTTTTGTCGTGTGTATCAGTGGGGGTCGGGGGGTCGCGGGTCGTGATCAGATTTGTACAGCTGTACTAGTCTTAAAACATGTCAAGCCCTGACATTTGATCTGCCTACTTCATCTGTTCATTTGCTCAACCTTCCAAATATTCCACAATGCATTGTTTCCCTTATGCTACAGAAAGAAACTGATGTGTAATGCTTTCATAAACACTGCTTCACCAAGTCTGAAATTAAATAAAAATCACAGCATCTCCCAATATATGATGGCAAAACCTTTATTATGATTGGTCCATATCCAAAGAATATCTGCTAGTTCAGAAATATGCAAAAAAATACCACTTAATTCACTAACAAGTCTAATCCAAATTTACTAATATGAAAAGTAATCTCATTAAGATATCCTATTCACTTACGGAAAGCCCGGCTTTCTTCTATGCCATTGCCAGCCTACAAGTATACATAACTGCCCAGTAAAAGCACAAGGTTTTTGACATACAAAAAACCTAACAGACCAGAAGACAGGATTAGAGCAGCACAGTCTATATATGCGACAGCAAAGATGGAAATATATGTTTAAAAAATGGACCTTTATATAAAGCAAATCATTTTTAGTCTCAGCTAGTACAATAAAAATATGCAATAAGCAATTCATGTCTTGTTAAAGAATATGGAAAGAAAAAAGCAGGTAGGAGTAAATATTTATTGATTTAAAGAAGAAAAAACAACTCCAATGTTCAATGTTCAGATGATATAGTTCTGCTATAAAGCTCTGTAAGAAATACAGCCTTGTTTACATTCATGAAATATGGCAATAATGGCAATTAAGAGAGAAGTAAAGAGAAATACATTAACACGTATCTAAATAAGGAAGCTTTGTTTCCACTTTTCTAATATATTTTATTATCATACTGCTAAAAATAGTGAAAGCAATTAGTTAATTAGATTGTCATTTTATAATAAGCCATGTTTCTGTGAAATTGTTTTTCTAAGGAACAAGCGGAAAAGCTAAATTAAAACACTTGTCTCTCCAATATATTTAGGCTACACTCCTAGAAAACCATGTGTACTCTTATTAATCACATCATATACAATCATTTTGATGTTGGAATATTTCCCTTTGTTGGTAAAACACGAAGTAAAGGGTAGTTAAATAAAAATGGTTAAAGGGGTGGTGTTAGCACTGAACTAAGTATTGCTAAAATTCTCACACATATAAATAATACTGACCTAAAAAAAAAATTATTTATAAAACATAGTTTATGTGTTGCACATTTTGAGTTTCTTGCTCAACCTTTTAAAATGTCACTCGCCATATACCCCCAAACCTACTTGATATCTGCAATTACTGATATTTTGAAGAACGATACATTTGAGTCGTCTGCCACTGCTACATGGCCTACAATTTTCCTAATATTTCCCTTTTAAACAAAAATGCTTTTTCCAGATTTTGGTTTTGCATATGTCAGTCAAATTGGATCATATTTGCATCCACTTTGATATCAATAAAGGATAATTTATTACTATGTAAGGCTGTGTACACACCATGCAATTTTTCGCGTTGATCAACTGATAGTTAGCGAAATTGTTCATCCTAATAGGATGAATGGGCAGAGAACATATAGTGGATGTGGTGAAACCAAATAAGCATAGGCTGTGCGTGAATATAATAGTGTGTATTCAAACAAATGCACAACAATAACACACACATGTTTCAAGGATGAATGGGCAAACAGACACATCCAAAAGCCATGGCTGATTGTTCGACTCTCTATGGACTACATGCTCGGTCATGGCGAACTGTTGGCCGCAGCTACTTTTGCCCACGACCGTCAGTCTTCAACTGATTGGAAGGCCAAATGGTTGGTGGGGACGAAGAATCTAAGGCGTGTACCCAGCTTAAGGGTGTTCCCTGATATATCCACTGCTTGTTCTCTTTTCTGTTTTGATATGATGTAAGTGGTAGGAGCACCCTTGGTATAGAGGTATTACAATGTATTTATACATGGTTAGGGCTGGGTATCTTCTTTACCACTTTACGACTTTGCACATATTTGTGAACGAAGGGTGTTGGTGAGGACCGATACAGCCGACGCCCTTTGTATTTTCTTCTTTTTTGTAAACTAACCATAAAGCCACAAAATGCAGATTTGATATTAATGTTTTACATTGTTATGGCCCAGTCATAAAACCTTAATGGTGGCCTTGTGACATAACACATGGTAGAAATACCACACAGTGATTTGGACCATGTAAATGACCTTATGGTATAGGCAGGTATGGGTCTGTACCATATTAACTATAAATCAATGTATACACCTCATACTTTTCTACAGTGCACTCTACATTCTCAGTGCAGTAGGGATTGTATTGCCCCTCTACACCCTTTAAAACAGGGCAAACATAAAGCCATACTGTGTGCTTTTGGGTAACATCATAGTAGAATGTTTCAATATGTCCAGCAGATATCCAGTCAAATTGAATCAACTGGGCAAATGTATTCTTTTTAAATGTAATACAAGAGAGTAATATTTTCAGATAGAAAAAGAAGAACTTGTAAAAAAGAAACATAGGAACTATAAATCGAGAATTCCACCTTTTCTCACATTATTTACTGTTCTTTGCATTTGCAATATCTTGTTTGCAGATAAGAAATCTTTTTCAATCTTTACATTTTCTGCTGAAATGTGGCAAAACATGCCTGTCTTAATTTATTTCAGTTATGCTTGGACCTAGATTAAATTTAAGTCCTCTCCCAGCCTTCAAGAGTTGTTTTATTAACTCAATAAACTGTATCCTTGGCTGTTTCTTAGCTGGGTTTCATGCAGACAGGTGTTTCACTTTTTCAGTTATCCTCCAGTTATTCCTGCTGCAACACCTTTCTGATACATTCTGAAACTACCTTCTTTCTGTTACTTTTAAGGTTAACGTTGGTGTCCATGAAAGTGCCCTCTATTTAAAGAGTTCTCTTTTCAAATAGCTAATAATGATGTATCTAGCTTCTCTGGTCCTAAGTCCTTTTTTATAAAGGCACTTGTATGGAGACCACACTTAGGGCTGATTTACCCACATGTGCTTGCTAAAAATAGGGTGTTAAATTATTGCTAACCAATAGTGAATGGGGTAGGGCAAGTTTAACTCCAATGGCAATGGCTGCACCAGTTTCACAAAAGACACCCGTGCAAACCGGTTGCAATGTATTTATAAAGGCTTTGCACCACTGTTAACTCAAAAAATTAAGACAATAATGGCTGGTTTAAGTGGCGCTAGGGTAAAATTCCTTTTGGGATTTACCACAAGGTGCAAATCCAGTATTAAATACCGAAAGCTATATTTGCCCAGAGCAATTTGTGGGCTCTGGGTACTACTATCCCTCTTAGTACCCAGAGCAACAAATTGAGCTACCCTTTAAGTAGTGAGGCAGTGCTAGCAATAGTAAAGGTGTCAGGTAGAAGAGGCACTACAGTTTTTGACACTGTGTAAAAATGGGCCTCGTTTTATAGGTTGTTAAAACCTAAAGTTTTGTCTAGAAAAATTACATATCACTACTCCGAACACCTATCACTTCTCCAAAAGTAATTAAATGTCATATAACTGTAGTGATCATGCTGTAATTATTCAGCAGAGAAAATGTTGCAGATTATGCAAAGGGTTGTGAAAATGTCTGCATAATATCTGCACATTCCTATCATTAAAGTCAAATAAAAAAAATACTCAGAGGAACTCGTGCCTCCTGAGTACTAATTAAGTTTCTTTGAACAATCGATAACAGAAAGAAAATCATAAATAGGCCACCCGAATTGCCTAAAGCTATACTTGTTCTTTTTAATAGAAATATAAATAAATTAAGGTTACACTTTAAACATATTTTCTTCAGAAATTTTAGTGGATAATGTAATCTCAGAAGGTCGAAATGTCACACTATATTTTAATGAAAAAGTGTGTTAAGAATTAAATATATAATAACCTTACAAAATGCATTCACTAATGTCACAAAGTTACAGTTAAATAGGTGAGTGAAAGAAATGACCTTGCCTATGTAAACATTAGTTATTATTTATAATCTCCAATAGAGACTATGATTTACATTGGCCTATTTTTCCTTGCCCAACTCCTAAACAGGGCTATTTCTAGCCATTTAGTGCCCTAGGCCACCTTGAATGTCTCTATCTTTTGCCTTTTCTTTCATTCTAAATAATTGTTTTTCTATTAAAGGGTATTGCCAATAAAATTCTGTAGTGTAGCGCACCCTAGCCCACCCACAACCGCCATATTTGTTAAGTTAAAAAGCAGCAGAAAGGTACTTACATGCCTTCGTTCCCGGGCGCTCTGATCCAGGCCCTCTGCTTGACGGAATTGCAAGCAGGTGGCCGGACTGGCACTGCGTCTGTGATTTGCTAAGAAAGACCCTACACGTAGTCAGTGCAGGTGAAAGTATGCAAAATGTAAATATGTTTATTAGTACCAGAATCGCTATAATTAATGATGCAAAACATGACCTGCGTTAACTATACATTTTTGAAATACAGTTCTTTCTAAAGATACACGTTTACCTAATTAGGACATTTATAATAATGTCCAGAATAATGAACAAAATGCTAAGAAATTACTTTGTTATAGTTCTGGACACAACTGGAGGTTAAAGAGAGTAAGTAAACGATCTGTACTTCACACAGCCAGGTCAACAAATTTACAGGAGTTCATTCAAACATTATAAGTGAAGAATAGAAGTGTATAGAGGGTGAACTTACCAGTCAAACTTGACTTGTAGACAAGGGGTAAGAAATTCTTACTATGTTAACAGATTTGTTCAGTTCTATGGATATTATTATTTTAGGATTTATATAGCGCCAAACACCGTGGCACTTTACAATTACATAGGCATTACATTAAATACAGGTTAAATACAGGTTAAACAAAGTTCATAACCTATTACATACACAGGTAGTACATAATATAAGTAACAGAGTGATGGTTTTTACAGCAATAACTGTGATACCAATGGAGACAGGATATGGGGGGTGAGACATAAGGTTGCGGAATCAGTAGGCTGTAAATAGATGGCAGTGGAGCCGTTGAAAAGGCAGGTTGGATCATATTGGGTAGTCAGAGGGGTAATGTCTAGACCAGGTAGATGTTGCCTGAAGAGGTGGGTTTAGGGCAGGCCACACTGAAGCCAAACGCCAAACGCATTAGCATGCGATTTCATGTGCGATTCGTTGCGTTTGCGATTGCGTTTCTTCCAATAAGTATAGGAAAACGCATGCGATTGCGATTAAAATGCAGAACGCAAAAACGCAAACGCAAACCGCAATCGAAAAACGCGCGGTTTTTGTGCGTTGCCGCGTTTTCAATAATTTTGAAAAATCGCAAGCGCCAAACGCAAGCGCCAAACGCAAAAAAAATGCAGCAGGGTGGCCAAGCCCTTGAAGGTTATGCTGAGAAGGTATTAAGGAACGGGTTGAGTTGACAGTACAGACGGAGGAGGAGTTCCAGGCAGAGGGGCGCAAGCACAAGCCAACGTCCTATAACAGGCAAGGAATGTGACAAGGTGTGGATGAGTAGGAGGTGTTTATTATGACAAAAGGTAAATCTCTTCACCCAAAAATAATATGAAGGATTTTTGTCCAACGTACAGCCAGTGTGGTTTACTCAGATAACAATTAATAATGTTGCCATATCCTCTCTGTTATTAGGTCAGTACATATCCATCCATTAAATCTAACAGAATCATCACTGGACCACTCATTTTTGCAGTTCGAATTTTTAACTCACAAAATTATCAGCTTTGTCCATTGTTGGCACAGGTTTACATTGGACTACTGTGTGGTCTGCATAAATGTTTAGACATTTTTCAAATGTAGGACATTTGTGGACTAGATTGACTGCAAGTCAAATAAAAATCACATGACGCCTATTAAGGGGTTGAAATTATATCTGTGTTTTTTCCCCTCTTAGTATCTATAATCTTCAACGATATGCAGGGTTATCTGATAAGCGAGAAAGCAATCACAAAGTGTGATTATTTTATCTTTCCTCCTTTAACTTGAGTTTTATTTATTCTCATTCATGACTGGACATACAAAATGTTTAACATAATTGAGTCTACGGTATTGTTGTTAAAAAATCAAATGTGACATATAAAAATGGTTTTTTTTGTTTTTTGCAAAGTTCTGTACACATTTTTTTGTATATTCTTTTAGCCTTTTGGTGCATTTTTGATGCTACACAAATCAGTGTTGATTTAAATTAGAAAACTATGGTAAGTTTTTTATGTTTCAGTTATTGATTTTTTGAAATGGGGAAAATAGTAATTGTGCTTATAGCGTAAGACTTGCGAAAGTACATTTACTCTTATGGATTATGGATTTACAGAGGGAATATTTTAACTGCCATAATTAGCTATAAATAAAACAAAAGGGATTCTTGGTGATAAAAGACTGGGAATTAGATTCTCTAGGAAGGTACTTAATTATTTTTTTAAACAGAAAGCACATTCTAGTAAGCACGATGGACCCTGTAATGTCTTTGGTATGTACAATGAGGATTAATCAAACAAGGCAAAACATGTCTACATCGAGATTTGATTCAATTTATTAAAATATTTAGTTAACTTTATGTTGACCCATTGTTGTTTCAGCTTGTATAACTTTTTAACAAGTCTTGATGATTTACAAACCAATATAGAATTTTAATTGGTAACTTGGCTTGACTTATTGGGGCTGCATTGCTATTTGGATAATAAATATCCACATGGAACAAGGATAAACCTAGTGTGTAGTATGTCATATGTTGGAAGTCAATAATGCAGCAATATTCAGTGCTTGATAGTACAAATGAATCTCACAAGACGAGAATCAACCATGGATAATTCACACTTTTATCATGCTTATATGAAATCAATCCATGGGACCATACTTCAAACGCTGTATCGTACAAGTTGAATGCATCATTATAAATAAATGGATCGCTCGGAACATAACACGCGCCCCGTTACACCAGGGGATATTTCTAGATCCAATTTGCATATGAGAAATCTTGTACAAAACAGGCGTCCCACCCTGTGATCCACTTCATTGGACTTTTCATCAATGTTCGATTTCCAGGCAATGATTTACACTTAATTACTAGGTAGATCTCCCTTTAGTAGGAAAAAGCTTGGTATGTACGCACTGAAAACTGTTGCACATATAAAATTACGTGAAGTATTTAATCACTGAATTGGTGGGTATTATTTATATCTGTTTTCTACTTGTCAATATGTACAAAAAAACTGAGACTCTTGGTAGAAGGATAATATATTTGTGGTTTTGTGCGAATTTTGACAGGATAGATGAATGTTTTTATAATCTATAGAAATTTTAAAAGAGGTTGATGAAAGAAAATTATATCTATATATATATATATATATATATATATATATATATATACAATCAACGAAGGCGATCAGCACTCCATATTCCGTAGCAATCGCCCGGGTGCACCTCGAGGAGGATAATACATGGACGGAGACAGAGGGCACTCTCGGGACTAAATAAAACGTAACTAGATATAAATAGTATATCTACGCGTTTCGGCAAAACAACAAGCCATCTTCAGGATATGACACACAATGCAATACAAAACAATATATACCCTCCCTCCCAATCCCTAACCAATGACAGCAAGGTAATTAAAAACAGGTAAAATCAATTAAAACCCAGTCAACAGAGCAGGTGGATCCCACAAGGTAAAACACCAGCCCATACACTGAGGCAAAAATAGTGTCAGAAGTTATCAGACACTACAATCCAGAGACTCAGAAAGAGGAAGTCAATCCCGACATAAGTGGAGAATGGATACAAATAAATATACATGAATATAAATTGATACAAATGTATATACATAAATATAGAAAGATGCTAATATGACACAGTGGGTTAAACGGCAAACAAGGTAATGGGACCTAGTAGCGAAGTCCCAATCTCATAGACTCTGCCCCGATCACCCCATCCTCAACTATATTAAAGGCAATAAACTGAATAAGGGAATCGTACATCATATAATAGGAATACATGGCCAAAGTCCACTATATGTCACAAATAGATATCAGATCATCCCATGAGACATAATGTTAGCTGTAGGCAGTAAACATCATCTCTAAATAAAGTGCATTGTGTGTCATATCCTGAAGACGGCTTGTTGTTTTGCCGAAACGCGTAGATATACTATTTATTACATGTTATAATAAAAGTTACATTTATTTAGTCCCAAGAGTGCCCTCTGTCTCCGTATATATATATATATATATTCAATGGGATATAGGAGCACTCCAGGATTTGTTCAAACAGATGTATTTAAATATTATACATAGTGGCAATATTTCGGCATGGAACCTTTATCAAGCCATGTGATTCAAACACTGTGCAAACTATTTATAGGGAGAAATAACTCCTCCCAGTGATCAACATTCTTAATTAGGTGCAACAATTAACCCACAAAAGTCTGACCTAATACTGGGTAATAAATATATCAAAAGTGCATAAAAGTGCTGAATTAAAGTGCTAAATTATAAAAAAGTGACTAGTACTGCACAAGGGGCTAAGAGGAGACGGATACATGTAATACAAACAGTGCAGACCAAACAAATTGTCATGTCCCAATAAACAACCAGACTAGACTATGAGCAGTTGCATACCATGTAAAATTACAATTCAGCACAGGAAGGGTTGCACAGTGAAAAGTCATCTGAATTATAGGACAGCAGTTGCATTTCTGTAATGAGAATAATGTGTTGCATATCTAAAAAGGCACGTTAGATTGTATCCTTAAATATTTGTTAGGTACAGCCTCCTTGTGTTTTGCTTGTTACAATTCTGTTGGTGCTGCCTCTGTTTGATTAATTCCTTATGTGCATGGTATCTTATAAAAACTTGTATTGTTTGTATGGAGTAAGCATGCAACCAACATATTTTTTTTAAGTTGCCTCTCTCCAGGACATAGTTAAATAGTTACAACAGTATTGAGGTTTAATAAAGACATACGTTCATCAAGTCCAACCTTTTCATCCTCCTTTTTAAGCCTACCTAACAGTTGATCCAGAGGAAGGCAAAAAAAAAAAAAAGTTATTCAATGGACTTTCCATTACCACATCTGCTGGAAGACAGTTCCACGGTTTCACTGTTCTCACTGTAAAGAAACCTTTCCTAACCTGAAGATGAAACTTATTTTCTTTTAATCTTTAAAGGATGTCCATGAGTCCTCTGATATGCCCTTTTAGTGAACAATGCACCAGAGTGTTTATTGTATGGCTGATTAACATATTTATATAAAGTGATCACGCAAACATCGCTTCTCCAATGTAAACAGCCCTAACTTTTCTAATCTGTCTGCATTGTCAAGTCCCTTTATTCCCTTTATTATTTTAGTTGCATTTCTTTGAACTACTTCTATTTCCAAGATTGTATACGGGATTCCAAAACTGCACGGCATATTCCAAATGAGGCCTTATCAGTGCCTAAAAAGGGAGAATAATATTTTCTCTCTTGAATCTATTCCCCTCTTTACACAAGACAATACCTTGCTAGCTCTAGAAGTTGCTACCTGCCATTGTTTGCAACAGCTAAGTCTGTTATCTACCAGAACCCCCATTTTTTTCCATTAGAGATTCACTTAACACAGAGTTATTTATGGTGTAGGTTGCAAAAGGATTGTTAAATCCCAAATGCATCACCTTATATTTATCAACATTCTCATTGAATCTCATCTGCCATTCTGTTGCCCATTTTTTTCTATCTAGGTCTGCTTGCAGCAGTTGCACATCATTTGAAGTTTCCAAAGCTCTGCATAATTTTGTATCATCGGCAAACACAGAGACCTTGGTCTCAATGCCCCCTTATAAAAAGATTTAAAAGAAGTGGACCCAGTACAGAATCCTGAGGCACTCCACTTAGATGTAGCCCCATTGACCACCACTCTTGGTTTGCAATCTAATGACCAATTCTCTATCCATGTACACATTTTTTTTTCAAGGCCAAGAGTCCTCAGTATCAAAAGCTTTAGCAAAATCCAAGTATACCACATCCGGCATGCTATGTCAGAATCTAAATTCTTACTCACTTCTTCATAAAAACCAAATACATTTGCCTTACATGATCTGCTTTTAATAAATCCATGCTGACTACTAATAAGATCAGTTCTAGAGACAAAGTCAAGTATATGATTTCATATCAGTTTCCAGCACCTTCCCTACTGCTGATGTTAGACTTACAGGTCTATAGTTACCAGGCTGGGAATGACTACCTTTTTTGAATATTGGTAAAAATTAGCTTTTTTCCAATTAAGTGCCACATCACCAGACAAAAGTTGTTTCGTACCATATTCTCTGTCCAGCCAGAGTGAATATTCATCATTTATACCCTTCATATTATTACAGTCCCTGCTTTAAGGACTAGGATTCTCTATAGTGAATACAGAGGGGGGGGGAAACTGTTTAGCACATTAGTCTTCTCGGCATCCTCTATAACCATCTCAGCACCATTATTTAATGGTCCCACATTCTCAGTCCTCATCTTTTTACTATTGATATATTTAAAAAAAAAAAAACATTTTGGCATTAAACTTTCTTTGTTCTTCTATCCGTATTTCATTTTCTATTTTAGCTAGTTTAATTGCCTTCTTGCACGTATTACAGCTTGTATACTCCCTGTAAGCCTTTTCTGTTCCCTCTAAATTAAAATTTTTGCCTATTCTGGGTGGTAATGTACACAAGACTTCTAACATATGCTTACTAGTTACCTAATGTTTGTATCACCCTCTGCCTCATGTGTTCCTATTTAAAGAAAAATGTTGGAAGGTAAGGAAACCCACACAGGTAATATTATACTATGTATATATATATACGAGAAAGGTATTAAGTGCACACAATATACAGAGATCCCATTAAACTAAATAAATATCTATACCACGTACAATCAAAAACATTTGTATGACAATGTATAGGTAGTTAAAAGTTACGTGACTGATGAATACGGTTCTTGGCTGCACATAGCTCTGAGGTGTGGTATTTTGTAAAATAAAGAAGCAATTAAATGGATTTTTTTTTTATTACAGCCAATTACATTACAGTAACATAAGAAGCATTACAGTAGCATAAGAAGCTTAATATGCTTGAAGGTCAGACATTTTTCAAGGAGAAAGTCATTGCTTTTTAAATTTGAATTTGGTGCAGCACAATGGCAGAAACTGGGGTAAGGGTAATGGACGAGTAAAATTTTGAAAATGCAAAAACAACCCCAATAGAAATCGATGGCAAGTCAAGTTCTGAAAGTTTAGAAAAAGTAAATGGTTATTTTTTTGGTCTAATAATCAATATTAGCTTTGTACTAATGGCATAGGAAATGATCTGGGGAACATGTATCAATGCCCACAACCTTTAAAAAAACACTTAATAATGGAATGATCCCACACAGCCTGTTTTCAGAGGTCTGCATCATATTTTCGATATTTACTGATATTTTAATGTTTATGATGTGAAAATTCAAAGGAATTTAATCCATATCTCGAAGAAACAATGAAAACTTCCAAACTCAAAAATATGATGAAACCTAAAAATTTCAAACATTTTGAAAGTTTAGAAAATTCTGAAAGAAACGGTAGTGAATGGGCAGATTGTCACATATTCTTACATGCCAATCAATTGCTCATTTGATATTAAATAGCCCGTAAACAGACATTTTTAATAAAAAAGAAAGAAATACTTTCCGGATAATTCACTGCCAGCCGCTGTGTTTAATTCTGGGGTTAAAGTCACGCTAGCCTATTGTATTGTTAGTGCAACTTTAACCCCTTACTTGCTGTGGCAAAAGACACTTGCACTATTCTATACTAGGGATGGCATAGAACTCGAACTCGAACCCGAGTTCGAGCCGAACTGTTCGAGTTCGAACGGACCCGGACTTCTCGAACTATCTCGGATGCGGACTTTCGATATTTCCCGGACTTTCGATGATTTATCGAATGTTCGAACGTTCGAACGTTCGAACGTTCGAATCCGCGATTAAAATGTACATGGTATCTAGGCGCGAACATCGAATCTGCGAGTAAAGTCTCCATTAAAGCCTATACGCGAGTATCGAATCTGCGAGTAAAATGTCCATGTTACCTCGAACGTTCGAACGCGAAAGCTCGAAAGTAGCGCGTGTGAGAGTAAAATCGATTTTACGAAAGTCCTGGATATTGGAACATGCTCCCCAGACCATTTCCCAGGTCCCACAGCCATTTACATTAAGTTACCATTAATATTTTAGTTGTATTTGACTCGAACTTTTCGAACTATTTGCCTCCCATAGACTTTAATGGGTCCGTTTTCGAACTTTCGAACTTTCGAACTTTTACAATAGTTCGAAAGTTCGAAAACGGACCGAACTTTCAATAGTTCGACCATCTCTATTCTATACCAGGTTTGAAGCTTTTTTCCTTCAATTTTCCAATGCCAGCTAGCATATAGAGGTAAATCCTGAATGCAAAGCTGGTATTGAATACCAGAAGGGAAATCTAAGAGCATTTGTGTCTTTCCATTTTAATGTTTTGCTAATTTCACTTTTGTTTTAATTATTCTGTGCTTTACTCTAACTTCATTAAAGTTAAAATGTGTATCATTTTCATATCTTTGTTGGGCTCGGTTTTCCATTCTCTTGCTTTATTAAAATGGAAGACACATCAAAATGTAAATGTTTTTCTTCATCTGTATTTTCATTTCCTTGCACCTGGTCTGCTGATTTTTATAATTATTTTGTTTCAAACCCGTAATAATACAATTTGCTGGTTTACATCATGGGTTTTGGGTTGCTGAAACGTCATTATGCAGCATTTATGCAAAAAATAGTAATTCTTTTTGAATGTCCCTAACAGTTTATAACTAGTAGAGACAGGCAATTTACCTTTTAAAAGGTATAATTAAGAAGTTTATTTTAAAAGTCAGAAAGTGTGTCATTCTTTTTAAAATTTTCTTCTGATAAAACTGATTGTACAATGAATGAATATACTCAGATCAATGAGTTCTTCAGCTTGCTCTTTGCCTGCCACATGTAAATGATATTACCATTTATTCCATCCCAGTTTCTCTTTCGCAGGGCCGCTATCAAGGGGAAGGAGATATTCTGATACCTCCCCAATGTAACATAGCATCTAGGTTGAATGTAATGTTTGATTTTAAACTTTTGAAAATTTGCAAACTTTTATTGGCTCTGTTGATTTTTGAAACTAGAAATTCTAATTCAAAACCCAAACGGCCTGACTTCGGATTTTCAAACTGAAACACTTTGAAAATTCGAAGATTTGAAATCAAACCTTTTAAAGTAAATGGGGACAAATAGTTTGAAAAGTTCAAATCGAAATAAGGTTAAAATAGCAATGGTAATTGAACATAGCTCTGGGACGTGCACTCCTTTCGAGCTTCCACAAGGGCAAGAACATAACATTTTCTATTAGGGGTCCTGCAAATAGTAAGTCAGTATTTCCCAAGCATTTATTCATACACAGACAAAATGTTGAATGGGCAGCTTAAGGTCATTAAGATGGAAAAATACTGCTCTTTTTTCTCAAAAGTATATGCATTTGCACTGAACATACCCTTTAACCTTTCTTTTTGTAATTTGCATGATATAGGAGGAAGCGGGCAAAAGGGCAAACACTTCACAAGGCAACCCAGGGGGTTGGCACTGCTAAAAATAGCTCTCATGTGGTGAAATTGGGACACGTGGCTGGATAATTTCCACAAACTCGTAAAGTCTGATTCCAGTTCGAGTTCTAGTCCATCTCTACTCATCACTACCCCTGAGTTAAGACGTTCGAATATGATGAGTTTCGTTCCAAAATCAAGTTCCAGAAAGTTTTGGTTTCAAAAAGTTTTTAAAGATCCGTGTCAGTTTGGGAACCAGATACAAAACAAACCCCAAACCCTCCCCTACTCCTAAGCAGTGTTTCCTTCACATCAGTTTAGCTGATTTTAGCTGATTTTTCTATGTTGGAGAAACTGTGAAATTATCAAACGTTGGACATGAGTTTCAAACACCTTCTTGCTTTACAGCTATGCAGTTCCTCCACAATCTGTTTCTCTAATTTACGGAACAAATGTAAAGAAATCACGTGCCGGGGAAACCTATGATGGACAAGGAAGATAGAGGGGCTTTTTAAGCTATGGTGGTGGACAGTGTGAGTTCAGTGACCTGCAACAATTGTATTATAACACATTACAGTAATTATAAATGATACGCAGTGAGATGTACACTTCTGTGTGAATTCTGTTGTTTAGAGACGGTAGTGGAATGGGGACAAAAACTTACCTAGTGTGGGACCCAGAAAAATGTGAATGCGTTGAACATAAGTACGAATGGTGGTTGGTTGTTAAATATTATCTAGAATTGTGGAGCATATTTATAAAACCATTTAAACAACATCTATACTGTAAAAGTTTTTTTTTATCAGGGTTATTCAATAAAAGGTCTTATCGTTTAAAATGGTGTTAATTTTGCCCCAACCAATCAGATGTTAGCTTTTAAATGTTAAATAATATCTGATTGGTTGAGGCAAAATTAGCACCATTTTAAACTACAAGAACTTTTTTGAATCTCCCTATTTATTCTCAATCTCTTTTTTTTATGATTTCTCTATTTTCTTTAGAAATCCACTCTTTACATTATTAATTATAATACTAAACATTATTTAATAATAATTATAAACATTATTTATATTTATTTTAAACATTATTTATTAATAATTATAAACATAATCAATAACAATTACAAATATTATTATTATTAGTAGTAGTATTATTATTAATAATAATAATTTGAAAATAAATTAGAGGGATACACATAATAAAAGCAGCAGTTAACCATATTGTTAGAGTGAGAAACATAAAGGAGGAGAGCACGAGACAGAAAATATATATTTTCATCAAAATGTCCACCCCCAAAACTAAAATTTAACCCACTGCTGGCCCTCCTGTGTAGTATTAAAAAATCCTACCCTACAACTCCCAGCATGCTTTAGTTGATGGTTGTTGTAGTTTCCAAACATCTGCAGGGATTACTCCCCCCCCCCCCATGCCCCCAGTGTTAACTACCTTCGCAGCAATCAGGCAGCCACTCGCTCTTCATTGTCTTATTTGCCGTGTGACGTAACTACTCGGTGCAGGGAAGTGAGAGGCGCAGAGGAAGTGATGTCAGATGGCAGAGAATGCGGCCGGCGGATAACTGTGAGGTAAAGTTAGATTTTCAGGCTATTTTTAAAGCCTGAAATCCACGGTTTATAAATACCCCAAAACCTTCTCTGTGTTAACTCCCAATGTCCACATGTACAGAATTTTTATAACATTTTCTATTTGAATATAAACAGCAATACATAGAGGTATATGCTCACTACTGGATCCCAATGACCCAGGTTCTGCTCGTCCCAGGCCTGTCACTTATGCCAACTCCACGTTACCGAAATCCAAACAAAGAAAGATGGAGCCGATGCGCACACCGGATAGAGGTATATACTCACCACTGGATCCTAATGGCCTGGGGGCTGCTCGTCCCAGGCCTGTCGCTTAAGCTCCATGTTACCCTAATGCTGATGCTCCATCCTTTTTTGGGGATTTCAAGAAAATATGTAAGTTGGCAAAATATTTTAATCCTATTTGACTTCTGCACAATTTATTAAATGACGAAAAGAAAGAAATAATAATAAAATATAATAAAAAATGGACACATAATATAAATATTTTTATCCTTTGTTATAATAACATGTCCCAAAGACTTTACAATCTAATCACTTTTTTGGTATGTCCTTTTGACTGTAACCACAGTACCTATGCAAGGACATTCAAACTTCTTGGAGGTGGGTCCAAGAGAGGAATATTACCCAGGGACTAATAAAAGGCATTAGTACTAACATCTGTGAAACTGTGCAATTAACTTGGTCACATCAAGTTTTCCTGAAAAAAATGCTATTAAATAAAACTGCTGGTACAATGTCAGCTGGAAAGATCCACAGTTTTAACATTTAAAGGGTATCTCATCTCAAAATATATACTTACCTTTTTTCAATTTAATTAAAAAACTTAATTGAAGGTAATAGGAGCTATGCCTTTTATGTAATTCCTGACTTATTCTTTGAATGCAATAACATCTATTACCAAAGAAAACTCTTCTCCTTTAACTGTTTCCAGTTTTAATCCTGCATGCCTTTAGCTCAAGGAGATCTGATTGGAGTGATGTTTTTTGTTTTAATCAGCAGTTTCTGGTCTTTAAATTAGAGAAAAATGTGTTGAGGGTAAACTTCTGAACGAAATAGAACCTGTTTGCAACGTTAACCCAGAATAATGCAATATCAGACAGATGCTTCATTTAACAGTTATTCATATTTTATATTTTACTATAATATTTTATATTATAAAATAATATTCCCATCTATGTCCCATATCATTTAAAGGGTATCTATACTCAAAAATATAATTTAAAAAAATTCTGATCAAAAAAAGCATTTCTATAGTGCTGGGTACACACAAGACTTTTCATGGCCGAATGCTCAATATTTCCCTCTTTTGGACGGTCGGCAAGAAAAATGGGAGGTGTTTTTGCAGGTGGCCAAGACCTGGACTTTTAGGCATGTTGGTCATGCCTAATAGCTGCAGCTACTATTGCCCTGTCCTGTTTTCCGACAATTGATGATGTTTTGGTGGATCTGTGTAGACAAGAGGCAAGACTGGGATAAAGTAAAAATAAATTGTTGACAGAACTACATATATATAAAAAAATGTAAATTCAAGACCCTAAAAGTGAATTGCTTCTTATGAGTTTTACCTCTATAGGCTCGTACAGAGGTATGAGTCTGTGCATGACCCGCGACCCTCCATGGCAGACTAATGAACGACCCTGACCGAACATATACTTTAAGCAAAATTGGTTAGGCACCAGATATTCAGATATTGAAGTTAACTAGGCTCATACCCTTGAAAGTACTCCAGGAGCAATCATCCATGAAAACTTAAAAATAGAAGATATATAGAGACAAAGCATGGATAATAATGGGCACACTGAACACAATCATGGGAAATATTGTAAAAAATAACTTTTATTTAGAGCCAGTTAAAAAATATATATTAGAAAATCAATAATGCATGATTGCAATCGAAAAACCAAAGTTAAAAACATCCCATCAACCTCATAAACCTATTAACGCGTTTCGTCCGTGCACTCTACATGCGCCATTGAGGAAGTCCGCAGTTGCGGACGAAACGCGTCTGGCGGACCGTTTTAATTGCCCATGATCCTCTGTAGCCTCTGTACCGGATCCCTGGTATTGTATAATTGGTATCGCAATTTGTTTTTGCTTCACTGCTGACACTGCCTAATTCATTGATATCTGTGTGTACCTAGGGTCTTGATTCATTGTTGTGTATTAACACTTTATGCTCTCAATATACCGGTATATTGTTAATAGGTTTATGAGGTTGATGGGATGTTTTTAACTTTGGTTTTTCGATTGCAATCATGCATTATTGATTTTCTAACATATATTTTTTAACTGGCTCTAAATAAAAGTTATTTTTTACAATATTTCTCCATGATTGTGTTCAGTGTGCCCATTATTATCCATGCTTTGTCTATATATATCTCCTGACCGAACATATACACACTACCTATAAACTACCTTTTGTCGTGTGTATCAGTGGGGGTCGGGGGTCGCGGGTCGTGATCAGATTTGTACAGCTGTACTAGTCTTAAAACATGTCAAGCCCTGACATTTGATCTGCCTACTTCATCTGTTCATTTGCTCAACCTTCCACAATATTCCACAATGCATTGTTTTCCCTTATGCTACAGAAAAGAAACTGATGTGTAATGCTTTCATAAACACTGCTTCACCAAGTCTGAAATTAAATAAAAATCACAGCATCTCCCAAATATGATGGCAAAACCTTTATTATGATTGGTCCATATCCAAAGAATATCTGCTAGTTTCAGAAATATGCAAAAAAATACCACTTAATTCACTAACAAGTCTAATCCAAATTTACTAATATGAAAAGTAATCTCATTAAGATATCCTATTCACTTACGGAAAGCCCCGGCTTTCTTCTATGCCATTGCCAGCCTACAAGTATACATAACTGCCCAGTAAAAGCACAAGGTTTTTGACATACAAAAAAACCTAACAGACCAGAAGACAGGAATTAGAGCAGCACAGTCTATATATGCGACAGCAAAGATGGAAATATCATGTTTAAAAAATGGACCTTTATATAAAGCAAATCATTTTTAGTTCCTCAGCTAGTACAATAAAAATATGCAATAAGCAATTCATGTCTTGTTAAAGAATATGGAAAGAAAAAGCAGGTAGGAGTAAATATTTATTGATTTAAAGAAAGAAAAACAACTCCAATGTTCCAATGTTCAGATGATATAGTTCTGCTATAAAGCTCTGTAAGAATATACAGCTCTGTTTACATTCAATGAAATAATGGCAATAATGGCAATTAAGAGAGAAAGTAAAAGAGAAATACATTAACACGTATCTAAATAAGGAAGCTTTGTTTCCACTTTTCTAATATTATTTTATTATCATACTGCTAAAAATAAGTGAAAGCAATTAGTTAGATTAGATTGTCATTTTATAATAAGCCATTGTTTCTGTGAAATTGTTTTTCTAATGGAACAAGCGGAAAAGCTAAATTTAAAACACTTGTCTCTCCAATATATTTAGGCTACACTCCTAGAAAACCAATGTGTACTCCTTATTAATCACATCATATACAATCATTTTTGATGTTGGAATATTTCCCTTTGTTGGTAAAAACACGAAGTAAAGGGTAGTTAAATAAAAATGGTTAAAGGGGTGGTGTAGCACTGAACTAAGTATTGCTAAAATTCTCACACATATAAATAATACTGACCTAAAAAAAAAATTATTTATAAAACATAGTTTATGTGTTGCACATTTTGAGTTTCTTGCTCAAACCTTTTAAAATGTCACTCGCCATACTACCCCCTAAACTACTTGATATCTGCAATTACTGATATTTTGAAGAACGATACATTTGAGTCTGTCACTGGCTACATGGCCTACAATTTTCCTAATATTTCCCTTTTAAACAAAAATGCTTTTTCCAGATTTTGGTTTTGCATCATGTCAGTCAAATTGGATCAATATTTGCATCCACTTTGATATCAATAAAGGATAATTTATTACTATGTAAGGCTGTGTACACACCATGCAATTTTTCGGTCTGATCAACTGATAGTTCAGACGAAATTGTTCATCCTAATAGGATGAATGGGCAGAGAACATATAGTGGATGTGGTGAAACCAAATAAGCATAGGCTGTGCTGTGAATATAATAGTGTGTATTCAAACAAATGCACAACAATACACACACAATGTTTCAAGGATGAATGGGCAAACAGACACATCCAAAAGCCATGGCTGATTGTTCGATCTTCTATGGACTACATGCTCGGTCATGGCGAACTGTTGGCCGCAGCTACTTTTGCCCACGACCGTCAGTCTTCAACTGATTGGAAGTGCCAAATGGTTGGTGGGGACGAAGAATCTAAGGCGTGTACCCAGCTTAAGGGTGTTCCCTGATATATCCACTGCTTGTTCTCTTTTCTGTTTGATATGATGTAAGTGGTAGGAGCACCCTTGGTATAGAGGTATTACAATGTATTTATACATGGTTAGGGCTGGGCTATCTTCTTTACAACTTTACGACTTTGCAACATATTTGTGAACGAAGGGTGTTGGTGAGGACCGATACAGCGACAGCCCTTTGTATTTTTCTTCTTTGTTTGTAAACTAACCATAAAGCCACAAAATGCAGATTGATATTAATGTTTTACATTGTTATGGCCCAAGTCATAAAACCTTAATGGTGGCATTGTGACATTAACACATGGTAGAAAATACCACACAGTGATTTGTGACCATGTAAATGACCTTATGGTATAGGCAGGTATGGGTCTGTACCAATATTTAACTATAAATCAATGTATACACTCATACTTTTCTACAGTGCACTCTACTATTCTACAGTGCAGTAGGGATTGTATTGCCCCTCTACACCTTTAAAACAGGGCAAACATAAAAGCCATACTGTGTGCTTTTTGGGTAACATCATAGTAGAATGTTCAATATGTCCAGCAGATATCCAGTCAAATTGAATCAACTGGCAAATGTATTCTTTTTAAATGTAATACAAGAGAGTAATATTTTCAGATATAGAAAAAGAGAGACTTGTAAAAAAGAAACATAGGAACTATAAATCGAGAATTCCACCTTTTTCTCACATTATTCTACTGTTCTTTGCATTTGCAAATATCTTGTTTGCAGATAAGAAATCTTTTTCAATCTTTACATTTTCTGCTGAAATGTGGCAAAACATGCCTGTCTTAATTTATTTCAGTTATGCTTGGACCTAGGATTAAATTTAAGTCCTCTCCCAGCTTCAAGAGTTGTTTATATTAACTCAATAAACTGTATCCTTGGCTGTTCTTAGCTGGGTTTCATGCAGACAGGTGTTCACTTTTTCAGTTATCCTCCAGTTATTCCTGCTGCAACACCTTTCTGATACATTCTGAACTACCTTCTTTCTTGTTACTTTTAAGGTTAACGTTGGTGTCCATGAAAGTGCCCTCTATTTAAAAGAGTTCTCTTTTCAAATAAGCTAATAATGATGTATCTAGCTTCTCTGGTCCTTAAGTCCTTTTTTAATAAAGGCCACTTGTATGGAGACCACACTTAGGGCCTGATTTACCCACATGTGCTGTGCTAAAAATAGGGGTTAAAATTATGCTAACCAATAGTGAATGGGTTAGGGCAAGTTTAACTCCAAATTGGCACTGGCTGCACCAGTTTCACAAAAGACACCCGTGCAACCGGTGCAATGTATTTAATAAAGGCTTTGCACCACTGTTAACTCAAAAAATTAAGACCAGCTAATGGCTGGTCTTAAAGTGGCGCTAGGGTAAAATTCCTTTTGGGATTTACCACAAGGTGCAAATCCAGTATTAAATACCGAAAGCTATATTTGCCCAGAGCAATTTGTGGCTCTGGGTACTACTCCCCTCATTAGTACCCAGAGCCACAAATTGAGCTTACCCTTTAAGTAGTGAGGCAGTGCTAGCAATAGTAAAGGAGTGTCAGTAGAAGAGGCACTACAGTTTTGACACTTGTAAAAATGGGCTCGTTTTATTAGGTTGTAAAACCTAAAGTTTGTGCTAGAACATTACCAATCACTACTCAGAACACCTATCACTTCTCCAAAAGTAATTAAATGTCATATACTGTAGTGATCATGCTGTAATTATTCAGCAGAGAAAATGTTGCAGATTATGCAAAGGGTTGTGAAAATGTCTGCATAATATCTGCACATTCCTATCATTAAAGTCAAATAAAAAATACTCAGAGAGTAACTCGGTGCCTCCCTGAGTCACTAATTAAGTTTCTTTGAACAATCGATAACAGAAAGAAAATCATATAAATAGGCCACCCGAATTGCCTAAAGCTATACTTGTTCTTTTTAATTTAGAAATATAAATAATTAAGGTTACACTTTAAACATATTTTCTTCAGAATATTTTAGTGATTACATGTAATCTCAGAAGGTCGAAATGTCACACTATATTTTAAATGAAAAAGTGTGTTTAAGAATTAAATATATAATAACCTTACAAAATGCATTCACTAATGTCACAAAGTTACAGTTAAATAGGTGAGTGAAAGAAATGACCTTGCCTATGTAAACATTAGTTATTATTTATAATCTCCAATAGAGACCTATGATCTTACATTGGCCTATTTTTTCCTGCAACTCCTAAACAGGGCTATTTCTAGCCATCTTAGTGCCCTAGGCCACCCTTGAATGTCTCTATCTTTTGCCTCTCTTTCTTTCATTCTAAATAATTGTTTTTCTATTAAAGGGTATTGCCAATAAAATTCTGTAGTGTAGCGCACCCTAGCCCACCCACAACCGCCATATTTGTTAAGTTAAAAAAGCAGCAGAAAGGTACTTACATGCCTTCGTTCCCGGGCGCTCTGATCCAGGCCCTCTGCTTGACGGAATTGCAAGCAGGTGGCCGGACTGGCAGCTGCGTCTGTGATTTGCTAAGAAAGACCCAATACACAGTGCAGTGCAGTGAAAAGTATGCAAAATGTAAATATGTTATATAGTACCAGAATCGCTATAAATTAATGATGCAAAACATTGACTCTGCTTTAACTATACATTTTTGAAATACAGTTCTTTCATAAAGATACACGTTTACCTAATTAGGACATTTATAATAATGTCCAGAATAATGAACAAAATGCTAATAGAAATTACTTTGTTATAGTTCTGGACACAACTGGAGGTTAAAGAGAGTAAGTAAACGAATCTGTACTTCACCAGCAGGTACACAAACTTTACAGGAGTTCTATTCAACATTCATAAGTGAAGACAATAGAAGTGTATAGAGGGTGAACTTTACCAGTCAACTTGACTTGTAGACAAGGGGTAAGAAATTCTTACTATGTTACAGATTTGTTCAGTTCTATGGATTATTATTATTATTATGGATTTATATAGCGCCAACACCGTGGCACTTTACAATTACATAGTCATACATTACATACAGGTTAATACAGGTTAAACAAAGTCATACATATTACATACACAGGTAGTACATAATATAAGTAAACAGAGTGATGAGTTTCTTACAGCAATAACGTGATACAATAGGAGACAGGATATGGGGGTGAGACATAAGGTTGCGGGAATCAGTAGGCTGTAAATAGATTGGCAGTGGAGCGTGAAAGGCAGGTTGGATCATATTGGGTAGTCAGAGGGGTAATGTCTAGACCAGGTTATATGCTTGCCTGAAGAGGTGGGTTTAAGGGCTAGGCCACACTGAAACGCAAACGCAAACGCAATAGCATGCGATTTCATGTGCGATTTTCGTTGCGTTTGCGATTGCGATTTCTTCAATAAGTATAGGAAAACGCATGCGATTGCGATTAAAAATGCAGAACGCAAAACGCAAACGCAAACGCATCGAAAAACGCGCGTTTTTTTGCGTTGCCGCGTTTTCAATAATTTTGAAAAATCGCAAGCGCAAACGCAAGCGCAAACGCAAAAAAAAACGCAGCAGTGTGGCCTAGCCCTTAAGGTTATGCTTGAAGGTATTAAGGAACGGTGAGTGACAGACAGACGGAGGAAGGGAGTTCCAGAGCAGAGGGGCAGCACAAGCAAAGTCCTGAATACAGGCAAGGGAAGATGTGACAAGGGTGGATGAGAGGAGGTTTTATATTACTGACAAAATGTTACATCTCTTCAAAAATAATATAAGGATTTCTTGTCCCCAAAGTACAGCCAGGTGGTTTTACTCAGATAACAATTTAACTAATGTTAGCCATACTCTCTCCTGTTATTAGGTCAGTACAATATTCCATCCTTAAATCTAACAGAATCATCACTGGACCACTCATTTTGCAGTTGAATTTAAATCACAAAATTATCAGCTTTGTCCATTGTTGGCACAGGTACATTGACTACTGTGTGGTCTGCATAAATGTTTAGACATTTTTTCAAATGTAGGACATTTGTGGACTAGATTGACTGCAAGTCAATAAAATCACATGACGCCTATTTAAGGGGGTTGAACTTTATATCTGTGTTTTTTTCCCCTCTTAGTATTCTATAATCTTCAAACGATATGCAGGTTATCTGATAAGCAGAGAAAGCAATCACAAAGTGTGAATTATTTTATCTTTCCTCCTTTAACTTGAGTTTTATTTATTCTCATTCATGACTGGACATACAAACTGTTTAACATAATTATAGAGTCTACTGTATTTGTTGTTAAAAATCAAATGTGACATATAAAATAGGTTTTTTTTTGTTTTTTTGCAAAGTTCTGTACACATTTTTTTGTATATTTCTATGCCTTTTGGTGCATTTTTGATGCTACACACATCAGTGTTTGATTAAATTAGAAACTATGGTAAAGTTTTTTATGTTTCAGTTTTATTGCTTTTTTGAAATGGGGAAAATAGTAATTGTGCTTATAGCGTAAGACTTGCAAAGTACATTTACTATTATGGATTATGGATTTACAGAGGGAAATATTTTCACTGCCATAATTAGCTATAAAATAAAACAAAAGGGATTCTTGGTGATAAAAAGACTTGGGAATTAGATTCTCTAGGAAGGCTACTTTAATTATTTTTTTTAAAAGAAAGCACATTCTAGTAGCACAGATGGACCCTTTAATCTATGTATGTCTAATAGGATTAAATAAAACAGGCAAACATGTCTACAGAGATTTTGATCATTATTAAATATTTTAGTTACACTTTATGTGACCATTGTTTTTTCAGCTGTATAAACTTTTTAACAAGTATTGATGATTAAACCAATATAATTTTAATTGTAACTTGGCTTTGAATTATTGGGCTGCATTGCTATTTGGATAATAAATATCACATGGAACAAGGATAAACTCTATGTGTAGTATCATATGTTGGAAGTTTAATGCAGCAATATTCAGTGCTTGATGTACAAAATGAATTCACAAGACGAGAATCAACCATGAAATATTCACACTTTTATCATGCTTATAAATATGGAAAATCCCTAGTACAAGTGCTGCTATTTAAATAAATGGCTTCTTTATGCATCATAAAACGCACCATTTACACAGGGGATTATTTCTAGATCCATATTCTGCATATTGAGAAATTCTTTACAAAAAGGCGTCTGTGATCACTTCATTGGACTTTTCATCAATGTTCCGATTTCCCAGGCAATGATACACTTCATATTATGTAGATCTCCCCTTTAGTAGGAAACAAGCTGGTATTTACGCACTGAAACTGTGCACATATAAAATACGTGAAGTATTTTAATCACTGAATTGGTGTGTATTATTTATATTTGTTTTCTCACTTGTCAATATGTACAAATAAAACTGAGACTCTTGGCTATGGAGATAATATATTTGTGGTGTGAGCATTTTGACAGGATGATGAATGTTTATAATCTATAGAAATATTTAAAAGAGGTTGGATGAAAATGAAAACTATATATATAATATAATATATATGTATATATATATATATATATTATATATATATACACATTGAATCGATCCATTGCACTCCGGTCTCCATACAACTACCTGGGTGCTGTAGGCTAAGAGAACATGTATCCAGAATAAAGCTGAGCACTCCGAGGATTTAGATAGCGTTTATTAAACAATAGTAGGTCAGTAGACACCTACGTGTTTCAGCCCGGAAGTTTAGGGCCGTCATTCAGGGTCCTGATGACGGCCCTAAACTTCCGGGCTGAAACTATTCTTTAATAAACGCTATCTAAATCCTCGGAGTGCTATTATATAATATAAGCTATATAAAGAGGCGAGAAGTGTGGTGGGTCCATAAGTTGGACTCACTATACCCTATGTGTCTTAATCGTGATTACGACTTACACCTATTTTTGTAACAATATTCCGGGTCTGTTTGCCTTTGACAAAAAATCTCTATTTAGCCTATCGATATAGGAGATAAGTGTTCGTTACAGGTGTAATTATGTTATATCATTTAATTATAGGATGCTTTGATAATAATGTAACATGTATGGAGTATACAATATGTGCTATGTATGTCACTTTCTGTCTTACCTGATTTAAGGTGGAACATTGTTTTGTCATACCATTTCCATATTTGTTTGCATCTGCTTGAGAAAGAGGACTAGATCCTCAAAACGTCGCATACTGTGATGCATTATATGATGTGTTTGGAATAAAGACACACTATGTTTTGGATAATAGGAGTGCTGTGACTCTTTTCGAACTATATTCAAAGCACTTATTTTAGTACTTTATTACCATTTATCAGTCTATTATCAGCAAAGTATATGGTTTTAAAGATAATTTATACCAGTATGTTGAGCACTGTCATTTTAATTGGTAATAATTTTGTATGATGTCATGTATAGGTGTGGTCTATGCTCTAGCACTAACTACACAGAGAGTATATAAGACTGTGCAGATGCACCATGTTTTGAGCTTGATAAAGACCGATAAACAAAGGCCGAAACGTTGCTACTGTTGCATGTTGCACTATGTTTAAGTAAAAAGCACTTTAATGAAGGACCTGTGGAGCCGAGCAGCCTCTGGTGAATTGGTTTGCCTCTTCCGGTAGTCACGAAGCCGTCGCAAAAAGAGAATTAACATCATGCTAACCAATCGTTAATCAGTTAGTGCAACTTTGTGTTCCCGCAGTGCTCCTCAGAAAATAAGCCTATTTGACTTTCACAAGCTTTGTGAGTGTGGATCCCCTTATTCTGTGATCATCTGTGGATGTATGGACTGCACCCTGGTGAATTACTTTGGATACAGGTGTGTGCTGGTGAGAGAGAGAGATAGAGAGAGAGAGGCTAGGAGACACACACTTGTCAGTAGGACAAGTTATATTGGCCTTTTGCAGAATGAGATCCTTCTGAACACCCATTTAGTTTTAATTGTGCAAAAGACGAATGTTGCCTATTTCTGATTATAAAGCACAAGGGAATATGTTGACACTATACAATTAAAGTATAATAATACTAATAGCATCCATGGTCAATTAAAGCTACTTCAAATTGACCTGAGTAAATAGAACATAAAAATGAATAGAAATGAATCATTAACCATCTGTTACCTTTTCTAATTTCCCCAATACAGTAATTAGGAGCAAATTAACACAATGAACCTTTCTTGTATGTACCATTATTGAGAAGCATTCATCCCAACACAGGACTCTCTAGCCATATTCCTCATAGTCTACATTAATAAAACCATTGTTACTACTACAACTGTACATGAATTAGCAAAGGGATGTTATTTAAAGTGTGGTTTAGGTGTGAAATACAATTTCAGGAAAGGTTTAAGGCTCAATCCTTCAGCACCTGAATCTGACTCCATGGCATGGGCAAGGAGTAGAGTTTTTTTGTTTTTGTTTTTTAAATAATATTTATATGGACAGTGTCAGAGCTAAAGAAACCAGAGGATCTGTAGTCACAATCTAAATGCTCCAGTATCCAGGTGTATCATGGTGTACACAGCTTTGCAACTATGACTATAATGCCAAACTGTACGTCACCAAATTACATTGTCCCAATAGACAGAGAACATTCACAAATATACAACAAGCTGTGTCTCACTTCTCCCTTTGCTGTGGCTGTTAGATGATATATAAAAAAATAAACTGTGGGTACTAGAGGTCAGCTCCCATAATCCCCCTCTTTGTTTTGGTAAAAGTCTAAAGGTTCGTACACACGTGGGATCATTGGTCCCAACCCGCGCTGCGTGATGTGTAGGAACAAAAGTTTTGGCCGATAATCGGCCTGTGTGTAGGCACTTTATCGGCCAAAATGGTTGTTCATTGGGAGATCCACCAGGTCAGTCAGTCAACGATCCCCGACCGACTGTCCGATTTGGCCGATAAAGTCCCTACACATGGGCCAATTATCGGCCGAAACGTTCGTTCCTACACATCGCACATGTGAACGAACCTTTAGTGTATGAATAGATATAGATAGAGAAAAAAAGATACAGATTGCAAAACTCTATGGAGAGAAAGAAACAAATAGTCCTTTTTAATCCAAGGGACAATAAATGAAAAAGTTAAAAAGCATAATAATTACAATTACAGCATAATATTCATATCTAGTGGCTAGAGTATGTCAAACTAAGTAGGGGGCCATAGCTGCAAGTCAATATATTATATAGTCAGTCAGCCAAATGCCTATATTATGAGGAGCTACCTTAGACTTACTGTACCGTTGTAGAAACATCATTTAAATTCACAGTGACAGTGCTTGACCTGAAGCAGGACACGATTCACTCCACATCTAAAGTCTTCCAGCTTCCTCAGATAAAGACTGTCTATGGCAAGTGATATACGTGTGCAAATAAATGAAACTAATTATAAATGATGTCCTAACTGCATAGTCATAAAAGGCACATTTAAAGGGCAAGTCCAGCGCTAAAATGAAAACTTACATACAGGTAAATTACCCCCCAAAACCCTAAATGGTAATAGTTTGAAATCTGAAATATGTAAGTCTAACCTGAAATCCTGCACAATGTCCTGTTTCCACTGTTTCTGCTTCCTGGTTCTTCCAGTTAGTAACTGTCAGTTATGGATTTGACAGTTGACATCACAGCCAATGACTGAATGTAAATTCCCTGTCTGTCTCTTCTGAGCATGCCCAGGCTCAGTACAGACTCAGTACAGGTTTTTAAATCGCTCAGTTTTCATGAGGCATCCAGAAGCATAACAAGCATACAGTCATGAATTCATAGGACAAAGTAGGATATATCAACATATTTTAAAGAGGCCATTCTTTCTAAAAGATGTTCTTAAGAGGGTGGGGTTGTCCTTAAAACCTGGAAGCTAATCACATTATAACTCAGAGATCTGGATCTCAGTAAAGTGTTTTTGTAAACATATTTCAACACACGTCCCTAACAATTATATATTCCTTTGCATTTCATACGAAAAGAAAGTAATCTTTTCAGTTTGTTTATTAACAACCATAAATGTAAGAAACAAAATATATTTACATTTCAGTAAAAAGTAAAAGTAAATCTGGGCATTTGAATCTGCAACCTCTTGTATGCTGTCTTTCTAAAAGCAGAACGTTAGTCCACCAGAGATAATGTTTAAAAAGTTAGTACATTGAGGAAATATATAATTTCCTAGGAACAGAATGGAAGCAAAAAATGAAGTATGGTTAAAAGATTATTTAGTATTGTTCCTGGTAGACTGTTTTATATGCCATTCATGCTGGCAGGAAAATAAACTGCAGGGACTTACATAAGTGGAGACATCTGTTTAGAAATGACTTTGTGCATAGAGACAATGAATACAGAGATCTGGGGGCATGGCCAATAGGTGCACATGCTCACAAGACTACATGAATAGAGACAACAACATGGAAGCTTTCTTAGCTATAGAATCTTACATGTTTGTAGTGTAAATGGAGCTGGAATAGAATTTTATAATGCAAGGGTGTTCTGGGGAGGAAAGCTTCTTCTAATAACAAGACAGGACATGCCGACAGTATATGCCTCCATGCATTACTGATATGGTGTGCTCAATTACCCTTATGTCTGCATAGGAGTATAAGTGGGCAGTAGAGATGGCCAAAACTCGTGGTTTTCATCCCACTTTTGGATTTACAGATCTCGGGAGATACGAGTTTCTGATCGTATTTTTGAGGGTTATCAAATGTTCAAGGTTATTTTCGAGGATTACCAAAAATAATCTTGTATATTCGGTAACACTCAAAAATGTGGTCCGAAGTCTTGAAATCCGAACAATACACCTGGTTACAGATGAAATGTTCAGATTTCCGAACTGAGGGGTTCCACGTCGGATCTGGGTCCAAGTTGGACCTAGATCCCATCTCTAGTATGCAGCAGTCATCTAGTCTTAGTACCATGCACACATAAGAATAACATGTCTAAAGGTATAAACAGACATAGCTACCGTCGCCCTTGGGGAGTCTTTAGTAGGATGCACATAGAAAATAGTGCTGGACACCATTAGGTAGAAGGGTTTTGCCCCACCATGGTACAGGGCTTTCTAATGTGCTCATAGGAGAAGGGTCCCTTTCCTTATCTAAAAATAGTGTGCACAGCAAAATTAGTGTCCCAAGGCCAGAGTCCCCCTCTATACCAAATCCAGGGCCCCCTCTGTCTCAAATCCAGGGCCTCCCTCTGTCCCAAATCCAGGGGCCCCCTCTGTCCCAAATCCAGCCCCCCTGTCCCAAATACAGGGGCTCCCACTGTACAGAATCCAGAGGCCCCCCTCTTTCCCAAATCCAGGGCTCCCCCCTCTGTCCTGAATCCAGCCCCCCTCTCCTGTGTCCCAAATCCAGGGGCCCCCTCTGTCCCAAATCCAGGTGCCCTCTGTCCCAAATCCAGAGGCCCCTCTCTGTCCCAAATCCAGGCCCCCCCTCTGTCCCAAATACAGCTCCCCCACCCCTCTGTCCCAAATCCACCCCCCCTCTGTCCCAAATTCAATGCCTCACCTCTGTCCCAAATCCAGGGGCCCCTCTTTGTTCCAAATCCAGCCCTCCCCCCCTGTCCCAAGTCCAGGGCCCCCCCTGTCCCAGCAGTTAGGCTTTTATTATATAGGATGATCATAAAACCAAATTCTCATGAAGGAGAAGATCACAAAGGATTTAAAAGGTAAATGTTACTGAAGAGGAAATTAATTAAAGTTCCAGAAAAGATTTGTTAACTGTCTACAAGTCAAGTTTTCATATTGGCATTATACACATACACTATACACATACACATTGTGCATCGTGGGTCATGTGTATGAACCTTTAAATCTAAACACATTGAATCCTATTTGTTGGTATTCTTTATGATTGAGATCAATGTAGCTGAGATAAAGTAGGTATATGATTCCTAAAAGTTTTTACAGAGAGTTTTGATAAATATTTAATAAGAAGAAAAAGGTATCTGTCTTCTCATATTTTACTCTTTCTTAAGTATCTGTCTTTCATTTATCTCAAAGACCAATTTTTCAGTTGTAGAGTAGATACTTTTTGTTATGTTGAAGTCTAAAATGGAGATCCTTTCTGTGAGCCTTTGTGCCACCATAAAGAAGTCCTAATTGTATCTAGTTTCTGAACAAGATGTTTGAATAAGTGGAGGAGATAAATAAGAGAGGACTGTGGTCCAAAAATGACTTTAGGTAAATTGATAGTAATTGCTCTCCTGAGAATTTTTGCAATCTATTTTCATTGTTTATTTTGCATCGTTTTGAAGATATTTACATTTGTGTGTGTGATATGGCAGCAGCTTCACCAGATCCCCTGCACTTCCTGCTTCCTGCTCTGAAACTATGTGACAGTCAATCTGCACTGTCTCTTCCTCCCTTTGCAGCCCCCCTCCTCTTGCAAGCCCCCCTAGTCCCTCCCATTCATGGATCCTATGGCCCCTCCATTTGCAGACCCCCATGGCCCCTTTCCTTACAGCCCCATGTGGCCCCGCCCACTCATGGACACATTAACCCCACACACTCATGGGTGCCTTAGCCCTGCCCACCCGCAGGTGCCTTAGCCCCGCCCATTTGCAGGTTCCATGGGCCACTCAGACCCCCCCCCTACAGAAAAATGTGAAAACAGCCTTTTCAGGCAGAGTGAGAACTCTGCCTGAAAAGGCTGTTTATAGTGGGAGAGTAGGGCTGTAGATTCCCTTAACTTCTCTATGGGGATCTTCACACAGCAGGGAGGGGGAGGGACTTCCTGTCTCCCTCACACACTGAAGTTTGAGGCTGTGCTCACATTCTTCGTTTAGACCGGCTGGAGCCTCTGTCTTTAAGGTATAAATCCAGTGATCTTCTCTCCTTAATAATTGGCATTCAGTGTCTCTTTAGATCTTTGCCCATACATTTAAAGGATAACTGTATTGCCTCAATACAAAAGAGTAATGGTATGCAGCCCTCCCCATATGTTTTTTCCCTGATTTCGAGCTTCTCTCTGCATTCAATTAGCCATGCTGTGAAGGGAGGTGTAACAATTCTGTCTGCCTGTAACTGTCACTCATCTTAGAAAACACTCCTCCACCCATCCTTGATCAGCTTGATTATGTAGGCTGTATCCTAGCAACCGAACAGTTCAAGTTTGTTTGACTGGCAGAGGAGGAGAGAGGTTGTAACAGACATTCCCACCAGCCAGTGACAAGTGGTATGTTAATCAGGGCCCTGGGCCCTCTAGGAGGCGGGCTTTTAGCACTCATCTTTGCTCTGTGATATCTAAGGGAAGGCAGCACAGTTGTAAATGAGAGTAAGTGATTTCAGCTGCTAGAAGTCTGGACATGTAATGGGGGTTATGTTATTTTTTTTTTATATTGTTGTCCTTTAAGACCATTCAAGACCATTGTATTTCCAATTGCCCTTATATTAACAACAGTTAGGGCAAGGTACAAATCTGAAAAGAAACACACGCAAAAGCTGAACAGAACAAATTAGCTCAAAGGCAATTAGAAAAAGATAGACAATCCTTTATGACACACAGGGACAGCTTACTAAAAACACTCTTTTTTTTTATCTAATAGTCTCACAAAATAAAAGTTATACAAATTGTGTATAAACTGTAATAAACAAGCATCTGCAATCATATTGTCATAAAAGCAAATGTATAGATCATAGGGGGGTAACCCAGCATACAGATACTACTGTGGAAACATCAATTCAAATGTGGAGAGCCATCTAAAACAAAGAGATGCTGCATTTTACTCTGTGTATTCATGTTCCTGGAGCTATATCAGCTGCACTACCATTGAACATTTTTGGATTTGTCACAGCTGTCACACTATCAGTGTTATGTAACATAGTAACATAGTAATTTAGGTTAAAGGACAACGTAAGCCTCAGAACAACATTATATTAGAAGGCAGATTCCTTGTTATAAAAGCAGTAATCAGTGTCTCACCTCTCATTTTAATATGGTTGTTGAGAAATCTAATTTTCTAACATGAGTTTTGTGTCTTATTTCCCAGTGTTCCAGTATCGCACATTGTCGTCACTGACCATTATGTTCTTTACATGATCAGTCCTAAGATACTGCAGAAACTTGCTAGTTGGTCACACCCACTAGTAGCCTCTAGCCAATCCTTTTACAGGACAGAATAGGCAAGGGAACATGTGGCTGGGATCAGGGATAGGCCATTTACTTTACACATACACAGTTATTTATTCAGTTCTTCAAGTGGTAACATTTACTTCAATGCTATTTACTATATTGCTATTTTATAGTTTATTGATATTTTTAGATATATCAATCTATATCAATATGCTCAGATTCTGGAGTGTAAAAATTTGGGGCTAGTTCTCCTTTAAATAAAGACATTTGTCCATCAAGTCCAACCTTTTCACCCTCCTTTTTAATCCTAGCTAACAGTTGACCCAGAGGAAGGTAAAAAAAACACCTAAAAGGGGTGGGTGGGATTCCTTTGTGACTCCAAATGGCAATCAGAAAGTATCACTGGATCAACTAGAACTGCAGTATATGTAATAATACCAGTAATTCTCAATATTTTTTACTTTTAGAAACTTATCTAGCCCACTTTTAAAGCTATTCAGTAAACTTGCCATTACCACATCTGCTGGAAGACAGTTCCACAGTTTCACCATTCTGACTGCAAAGAAACCTTTCCTAACCTGAAGATGAAACTTCTTTTCTTCCAATCTTAAACGATATCCATGTGTCCTCTGATATGACCGATTAGTAAACAATGCACCAAAGAGATTATTGTATGACCCATTAATATATTTGTATAAAGTGATCATATCCCCACGCAAACGTCGCTTCTCTGATGTAAAAAACCCTAACTTGTTTAATCTGTCTGCATAGTCATGTCCCTCCATTCCCTTTATTATTTTAGTTACCCTTCTTTGAGCTGCTTTCATTTCCAAGATGTCACATTTGTTCCAAGATGTCCCATTTATTCCCTGAACACTGTTGCACTAGCAATACCTGAAGAAGGGGGCATGTAAACTATATATGTGTGGTTTTCAATATACTAGTTTTTTTCACTTTTTTTTGCCTAAAATTGTGGTTCCTAAGGAAGGACTTTTGAGGTGTCTGCACCCATCTGTTGGGTTAGAGTGCACTTACCCTTGTTTACACCAGTATAGAACCCTGAGGCACTCCACTTAGAACTTTAGTTACTTACTTACTGTAACATTTTACAGCGTTGGAGAAAAGGGTTAGCATGTGTTTAACATGACAATTAGGGAGTCTCTGTTTTTGCATCTCTTTGTATACAACTTTGACAAAAGGATATTTTATTTCTTTAGTTCCCAGAGAACAATATTTGTGAGTGTTGCACCAAAGATAAATTGACAAGCTCTTAGTTTGTTGTATGCAAGGTTTACTTATCTATTAAACACACTCATGTTGCCAATGTATTTTTTCAGCCCCACAGTATTTGAAGTAGGAAAAGGTACAACTTGTGAACCAATGCAGCTTGCATTAAACACACAATCATCACCACATATATATTTTAATTAACAGGTGATTGCAATTACCCCACAAAAAGGATCACTGTGTATACACTGTATTCATTTGTTACCAACGTAATAATATTAACCTATTATTCTTTACCCTTGTTGTTAATGTAACACCTTTTCCTTGCTAGGGTGTTCAACAGAGTATTTACTTTCTTCTAGGTCTGTTCATTTTTCTGATCTGACATCTGTAGTAAATCTGTAGTAAGCATTACTACAGTAGTATTAAGATCAGACTAATTTAGAGTAACAGAATAGTATAATCCATAGCAATGGTTGCATTCTGCCTCTGTAATAGAATGCCAGTTATCTGTCAATAGAATTGTTTTGGACACCTAGAAAGAAGTTTCTTGCGGATGTATTGTAGCAATTGCTGTGTCAATGTTATCTGTCTCTGTCCCTGTCATTGTACATTGATCAATACTTTTGTATCAGGTACTGTAGCTACTTTGAGACATCTATCAGGTTGAACATTCTGTTATTTTACTCTTGGATGGATTTATTGACTACTAGAAAAACAATTTCCAGCTCCATCAATAACCACTATACCCATAATGTAAAAAAGTAGTCCCCATCGCATGTTTATAGTGACAATGAAAAAGAAACAAATATTAATTGAAATTAAGAATTTTAATTTTGTTTGGAATCCAGTTCCATAATATAGCATTGTTTTATTTCTTCTCCTATCTTCCTCATCATTTTTAAGTGGTTTTGTGACTTTGGTACTGTATATGTCAGTATGCAGGGCTGTTTCCAGCCATCGTGGTGCCTAAGCGTGATCAGATCACATTCCCACTTTCCTGGAGTATTGCCATTAACAAATGTTTGTTTGCATCTAGTTGGCGCATGTGCCTCAGGCAGTAGGTATTTAAAAAGGGGAGATAAAAAGATCAAACTTCGAAATAAAAACCAGGATCATACACCATTAAAATCAGTTAACAAATAATAAACATATAAATAAAAGACTTACACTTGTCTGGTGTTTTCTTCTTTTGTCATTTGGTAGTGTGTTCCATTTATTCCGAGTGGGGGGGGGGGGGGGCGGCTGTGGCTAGTTTAAACCCTCTGTGTTCCTTAAATGCTCCACAGTCACAAAAATAGGCTGGTTCACACTTCAAAACAAGATTAAAAATTTACTGTTGCTTTGAAAGATAAAAGTTAGCAAATGCAAGGAAGATATACATACAAAATGCTGTCTTATATACAAAACATCAGATCAACGCGTTTCCTCAGGATCAAAAAATTCAGAATATTTGTTCTAATAAAGACCTATTCTCGCGGGCAATATTAAGTTAACCGTAAGTTCATCTTATGCATTCCACTGGTGAAACGCATACACTTGCGGCCGCCATTTTGGGCAGATTACTGAAGTTCAGAAGGCTGTAACTCTCTTTTCTGGACTTTAAAAAGTCTCCTGTAACTTGTAATCAGTCTGGGCAATATATGCCTTCAAAGGATTATTTTAAACTTATCTAGGTTTGCTTGTGAAAAAGGAAACAGGCAAAACAATGGAAGTGCCATGTGTTCCAGTGGTAAGTAACTCAACATGGTACCTGAATTAGCATATGTAAGCTGACATGATATACAGTATGATATACAGATATCATATCATCATATGTAGGGATCTCATGGCTGCTAGTCACAGGGTCACTGTTATAAAGTCTGCAGCAGCTTTTACCTGGCATTTTAGAACTGTTCTCCTCAGTACTATTAGCTGAGCTCATCCTTCCCCCTCCTTCCTTCACCCTCAGTTCATTTGGAATATTGAGTCCAAGTAGAGGGAGCTGAGTTCAGGCTCTGTACTCACTACAATGTTACAAATTACAGCAGAACAAGGAGAGCAGATCTAACACAGCAAGTAAAAGCTGTCAGGGAGATGCTAGGGAGAAGAATAGGTACCCTGGTTTAATACGGGCACCCTAATTTTTTTTTTAATGTCTGAACAAAACAAAATATTACTGGATGCAAAAAAGCTAACAGCTAGCATTATTCACAGTTAAGGAATTCAAAACCACTGCTCTCATACATGTTACAGTATTCAGAATCGAGTTACACCGTCATTCATTCCCATTTCATTTCAGGGCTCTCTTATTCTATTTATATGTACCAGCAGGAGCACAATGCCCTGAAACACTTTGTGCTGATTTGAAATCTGCTTTACAGAATAGCAGTTTGACTTGAAATGGAAGTTTTTACTAGATGACATATAGCATCAGACGAATAAATGTATTAAAGGGTCTATCCCACCCACACGTACAGCATTATGTAAAGAAAAAGGATCAGGGCAACCAACAACACAATACTATGAAGTTATGTAGTCAGGTTTTTTTCTATTGATATATGCACAACATTTAAGAGTGGAATGTCATTGTATTATGTAGGTGGCCTTTTTATCTTCTGTTCTCTTTCTGTTTAACAAATAGAGACATCTTGGAAATAAAATAATACCTTATATTGGCTAACTAAAATGATTGAAAATTAGGGATGGACTAGAACTCAAACCCGAGTTCGAGCCAAACTTTTTTCTCTATATTATTGTTATGGACTAAACTAAGTCCAGGAATTATCTGTTCCCTTCCAAATTAGTTATCAATTGATATAACAGTCTAGACTGGAAAGAATCACACTGACACGAGTTGTTCAGTATTGCAAAAATGCTTCTTCTTCTTTATTGTTAGTTGCAATGGGTTATATGGGTGAGCTAGGGGGTGTTGATTAGAACAAAAGTGTGGCAAAGGTCATTATATTTGCTTATTTAGGCGATTGTTGCTTATTCGCTTATTCTCCAGGAGTCATATGCAGAGCGTCCTTGAGGAGAGATTCCTCTTGTACATTCATCTAGCAGAGCTAAGCGTATAATATCTATGTTTATCAGTTGAGTAGGAAAACAAGAGCTGAGCATATCATATAATATTGAATCATCAAGGTTAGAAGAATAAAACAACTAAAATATAGTAATGAGACAGTAAAATAACATTTTCTTTTCATGTAATTAAAACTAGAGCTTAAAGCAATAGATGTATGGGATATATGTCTCCTTAACAGTCCCCCCTAAAATGTTTATTTTGCTGTCCCTACCTGACAAAGGTTATCAGAGTTGCCCCAGAGGGAGTCCACCCTAGAGGTGGGTGTGGCACTTCAGCTCGGCCTGGGGGGACCTTGCGCAAAGCCAGGGACCAACCCTTCCAACTCCAATACCCTAACTATCCCTGTATGGAATTGTAAGTGGAAAGCTCTGTAGGTTGCATGGGAGTGTAAGGAGAATTAGGAATAAAATCAGACGATAGTTCAGGTAATGGTTTGTATTCATGCATTACAAACATTGGGATGGATACATTTGCAGCTTGTTTTACTAGCTTCTTAATATACGGAATAAAACAACAAACTAAGAAAGAGACCAATATTAAAACTATCAATACAGTCACTCCTATCTGGGCCAATGTTTTCTGCCACCCAGTCATCCATCCAAAATATTGGTCCCATGGACTAGTTATTCCAGAGTTTTTCTTTAATTCGATTGACAAATCTTCAAGTTTCTTGATAGCAAGAGTGACTTTACCATTTGGGCCAGTGTTATCAGGAATATAAGTGCAACAAGTGCTAGAGTCTGGTAACATTTTACAAACTCCTCCTTTTTCAGCAAGCATCATATCTAAGGTGATCCTGTTTTGGAAACTCATTTGTGCAGTTGGGCCTAATTGATCAGCCAAACCCTGGAGTGCATCTTTAGTATAGTTAACAAATCGCTGCTGATTATAGTAAATGTAATTAATCCAATCAACATTTTTATTCACGGTTATCATTGGAATTAAAGACTCAAACCCTGCTTTAACCTGATCACGGGCTTTGAATTCATCGGGTACCCCCCTAGGAACTCCAATGGCATCAATATATATGTGTGGATCAAGACTTCCACCTGGAGTCAAGTCTCTTTTAGCACGATGAGGGGGTTTGAAGGGTACACTCAATGGATAGTGAGGGATGATATGAAGGGGCATAATCACCTTACTTAAAGAACATTAACCATTCCAGGATGTGGGGAGATGGGACCTGATTTTCATGTCTCCACAAATCCAGTAAATGTCACCAAGTGATTGTACTTGATTCTGCAGAGGGCTTTTAGAGCCATCTTTATACGTTTCACAATATCCTGTAGGGAAATTGCCCATGGTTTTGCCAGAATGATGGTAGTTATAATAACAGGTATAATTTCCGGGATATATGGTTATACCTTCAGTTTGGCGGGGAGTTTGTTTAAGAATTGGGTAAGTAGTTTTCCACGTCTCACAAATTGTCTGGTTGGTGGAAACATTACTGAACAGGCTAAAGAAACATTGCTCAATTTGGGGTGGGAGATTAATTGGAACAGTGCCTAAGTGGGGACGGGCCCCCCCACAAACGAAACAGTTGGATTTATTATGTTGGACGGCACTATATTTCATCCATTCCAGCCAAACATTGGCATCACTAAATCCAGTTTCGATAGATATTGTCTCTTCGAAAGTAGGATTTGCTATAGCCCTCATATTGTTTGGTACAATAAGATTCGTAGGTTTTGTCTCCTTTTTGTTCAGATCCTTAAATTCTACTGAATTATACATATCTTTTAGGAAGAATTTACCATTATATACAGAAGCAGTGAGTTATGGCAACCTGTAAAGCTCTCCCTGAGGAGATAATGAAAAGGATATATAGACCAATCATGTTTCTCCAGTCGGAGAGGGTAGATTTCTTGCAATGTGAAGCGTGGATCCAAGATGGTCTTCCTTCCAACTTCACTGAAGTGGGAGTGGTAAGAAGAACCTGGAATGGGCCATCAAACCTAGGTTCAAGGGAGTGCTTTCTTACAAATTTCTTTACCAGCACCCAATCACCTGGGAGGAGTGAATGAGTACCTGTTACAGACTCAGGATCTGGAAGAGAAGAGAGCACTTGACCATAATTCACGTGTTAGTTGGCAAACAAAATCAGTTAATACATCAGACTGTAATTGTAATTGCTGGGGGAAATAACACCCTAACCTAGGGGCTGATCCAAATAGGATCTCAAAGGGGGATAATTTGTGCTCCCCCTGGGTGTGTACCTGACACTGAACAGAGCTATAGGCAGGCTATCAGGCCATCCCATCCCAGAATCATATGCGTGTCTTTAGAGTACCATTCATTCCTTCAACCTTCCCACTACTTTGAGGATGATAGGGCGGAGGAGGTCACTCCTAAAGCAGTCCAAATTTCCTTAGTGACATGTTAAATTTTCCTCTCACATCTTCTGGCAATTCCTGTATGCCTCTCAAAGCAGCTGACTTTGCAGGCTTGTCGGCCATATTATTGCCTATGGTTTCAGGGGAGTTGAGTTTGCCATGAGCCTTCACTTTCAGTGAAATTTGCCTTTTTCGTCTGCGAAGCGTGATCCATTCCACAAATAGAGTGATGTCTGGGTTGTCCAGTGGAGACGAACTGACTGTGGGAAGGTGTGCTGTTTCTTGCTGCATGAGTTCAAAGCAGTTGTGTGTATCCTGTGCACCATGGTCCTCATTATCCTGTTCTCCATGGTGATAAGTTCCATCATCGGTGGTACCCCCCTCAGGAATTGGCAGAAGTGTAGAGGGATTAAGTATGGAACAACATTGAAGCGTAACATTGTCAGTTGAGATTGATTAAGAATGGCAGAAACATCACCAAAGGGTCTAAAAAAACAATAACATTCTCAGAGAAACATGGGAATGCAGGAAAGAAACAAAAGAAACGGAGAAAAGAGTAGCAACTTATACACATATATAACATAACATTCTCTTAAACAACATGAAAAGAACTCTCAATCATTTCATTTAAACAACTAAAACATAAGGAAGATAATAATCCACAAATTAAATTAATGTAAAGTCAGCTCACCATTCTCATTTATAAACTATCTACTGCCAAATTCTACCAAAACCAACTACATTAAAATCATACCTGGAATCAGTGAACTAACAGCTTAAACCTTAAACAAAACACTGGTACGGGTTAAAGAAAAGATTAAGCTAAATAAACAAAACACGGAAACGGACTAAATTTCAAACAGAATCTGGGAATTGAAGCTCTATATACACGATAACACAAACACAACCATACCAGCTCTAATTGGAAGAGAATCAAATCGGACTGAGGAGAGATTTACACCTATTTTAAATATTAATTACTTGGGTATTAATTTAACCTGTAATCTTAATACAGTAAATAAAAGGAATATATTATGGGTAGACCTGAATATATATATACCCTAAGACTATGATGGATCTAAAATAACCTCATATCTGTGAGGTATCGGATAGTTCATATTCTATTCTTTAGCATTTATAAAACATGATTAGATGTTAATTAAACATTCTCCGTGCCCATAAAATAGAATTGGAGGCCTCAACAGCCATTGCACAAGCTGCAGAGATGCTTCTCTGCATTCTCTGAACAGTGATTGCCAATGATTTAGGAAAAATAAATAAATAAATAAGTGACTAGTTTCAAGGTGTCTCTGTGATATTGTGATAAAACTGCCACCATGATTTTACAATGTTCTCTTACAATACAAATGAAAAATTTATCTAATTCGAAGGCTCAGAGCAGGGGCAGGGTAAAATGTTTTTACAATTATTTAAACTCTTTGTCATTTATTGTGTCCATAGATGATGTTTGGACAGTCTTTTAATGTGCTTTTTGAGCATTTGGTCCCAGTGGGAGCGGGCTGGGATTCATTGTTGGTAAAAGTTCATGAAGCTGACCAATTCAGCTTTATTACAGGGTTTTTGAAACGCAAAAATGTCTTTATCTCTGGCGGGGCTACCAGATATTCACCCTTAGATATTATACAATCAAGATATTGCATATTTGTATTTTCTTGAAACTTTTGATGCAAGACAATTAGTAGAGAGAAACATTTTACATACCTCCATGCTCTAGATACACATAACCACATTAACATATTTGCACAATTAACATATTTCAATATCCTAGAACCATGGGCTGAACCCATTATTATTTTAATACTTCACAGAGAGCCATAGAGTCTGTCACTGGCAAGTCCACCAAATCTTTATGTCAAACAGTGACACATAAATTGGGACTTCTCAAAAAGAATACAAAAAAGACTGAGCCGTAGCACCACCGACATGCAGAAAAAAGGCATATCTCAAAATCAACAACTGTATTACATTGGGTATTGGCAGAAAGCTATAAGGGCTTAAATATCCAAAACTATAGGAACTATCTGTATTATGAGCTAAATAGGGGTATAAAATAGAAGATAGTCTTATAATTACTCATTGCTTTTACAAAGGTACAACCATTGGCAGAATACTATTAATTATATCTTGTAAAAGGGGGTTAGGGCATTAAAAAAAATAATCCGTACATCAACGTTTACTTCCAACAAGTTTGCCACTAAAGAAAATTTAGTATCACAATTTACTTACTAAATCCTATATTATCAAGGTTAATGGGGTAATCTGGTAATAATTTAAAGGAAAAATAAGACAATAACAATGGGCCATCATCCCTATGAGTGACAATATTTTATATTCTTAGTCTCTGCAAGATCCCAATAAATCTCTACAAAAAACTTGCAATCAGTGAGGGGCCATTAGTATAAGGAAGCTTTGATAGAGACACATAGTCCCTGTATCATTAAAAAAAATTAACAGCTTACCTCGTATATAAGAACACAAATAGGATTACACATTCTGTCCATGAGCTGTACCACAGCAAGGGAATCACTTGTGGGAAAAATCCATCACAACTGCCAAATAGGGATATCTATCTGTGACTGTATTTCCTCTATATACACTATACACAAACACAACCATACCAGCTCTAATTGGAAGAGAATCAAATCGGACTGAGGAGAGATTTACACCTATATTTAAATATTAATTACTTGGGTATTAATTTAACCTGTAATCTTAATACAGTAAATAAAAGGAATATATTATGGGTAAGACCTGAATATATATATAACTTCTAAGACTATGATGGATCTAAAATAACCTCATACTCTGTGAGGTATCGGATAGTTCATATTCTATTCTTTAGCATTTATAAACATGATTAGATGTTAATTAAACATTCTCCGTGCCCAATAAAATAGAATTGGAGGCCTCAACAGCCATTGCACAAGCTGCAGAGATGCATTCTCTGCATTCTCTGAACAGTGATTGCCAATGATTTAGGAAAAATAAATAAATAAATAAGTGACTAGTTTCAAGGTGTCTCTGTGATATTGTGATAAAACTGCCACCATGATTTTACAAGTAAAATAACATTTTCTTTTCATGTAATTAAAACTAGAGCTTAAAGCAATAGATGTATGGGATATATGTCTCCTTAACAACTAGAGCTTAAAGCAATAGATGTATGGGATATATGTCTCCTTAACATTAGTGTCAATGGAGGTTCTGGTGTGTATCCCTCCATTGACACTAGAGGTGAGAAAGAAGCTGAAGTGCTTAGAAAGCTTGCATTTTCAAACAGTTTTAGTTAGCCAATGAAAGGTATTATTTTATATCCAAGATGTCTCTACTTTCATCACGGTACAATTCTCTACTACTACTGTTTAACAAATAGCACATTTTGTTTTGTTTTTTAAATAAAAATCGTTAAACAACGTAAAAAAGTTCTTGTAGATTGACATTAACATTATCTGATTTACCAGAGAATGAGTGACTGGATCAATATAGATCAATAAATGCAGTGCCCAGGGATAAGGTGGATGTAGGATGAGTTTTGGAACTGACACTTTTCCGGTCTTCCAACAGGAATGGGTATAATCCATAATGAACCACTGTCAACCCTGATACTTCAGTCCATAGGGAAGCTTCCAATCAAGCAAAGAATCTTATTCAATACCCTACTTTTAACCTTTGCTCTACTGCACCTCCCTACTTATCTTCTCTCTTGGCTCTTATGTCCTAGGCCGTGCCCTTCGCTCTTCGCAAGGAAATTTTCTCCACAGACCCCCAACTAACACTGCTGCCTCCCACCTTAAACCATTATCTCTTGCTTGAACTCTCTCCCTCTCTCTCTCTCGCTTTGCCAGGTGACATCTGTTAATAATTTCAAATCCAGATAGACTGTTATCCTACCTTTTTAAGCATCAGCAGAACAAATGATTGTTAGCCCTTTTAAGCACTTTATACCCCTCCCCTCCACTTGTATCTGTATGTTGTCCCTCCCATTTAGATTGTAAGCTCTTCAGGGCAGGGATCTCATTCCTAATATGTCAAGGCTTGTTGCACTTATATCAATTTATACATAATTTATATATATGCTTTCTTAACCAATGTATGCAATTGTATTTAATTTAATTTTTATCTATCTGTATAATGGCCTCCCCTATTTTGTATACTTGTCTGTATTTTCTAATGTACAGTGCTGCGTACCCAAGTGGCGCTTTATAAATAAAAATATACATACATACATACATACATACCATTGTTTCATTGATGTTTTAACCTGGAACCAGACTAATTGACAGACTAATAGAGATCAATGTTACTGTCTGATTGCGGACAATAATATTGATCAGATGAAATTCTCACTCATCCTGATAACAAAATTTGTCCGATTTGAGTGGTCCAGTTTTGTTGGTGGAGGGGCACCATACACATAACAATAATCCGTCAATAGAGGGGATCTACCAATAACAACCCTACATCAATAGTGAAATGTTCCACTGCTTACGAGTATCTCCGTAATTACGAGAATCTACGATCTTCCGGGACCTGGAAAACCCAAAGATCCTCGTAATTACGCGGATTCTTGTAATTACGAGAATTTTCGTAAAAACGAGAAATTCTTGTAAATTCGAATTTTTGGGGATTATTTTCAAGACGGAGCAAGCCACATGACCCAAATTAGCCAATGGCAGCTAACATGATTATTGCCAGCCCCCTGGGTATAAAAGCCTGGCTTAAGGAGCCATTTTGTCAGTGTGTTGGAGTGTGTTTGTGGGACCTGACAGTGTAGGAGTTGAGAGAGAGATTTTGAGCTTTTGAGCTTCTGTGTGTGGATTTCAGTGTGGTGGTTTAGCACTTGTTGTTAACCACCCCTGTATTCATGCATCTTGAGACCCAACAGTCCTTTTAAGGACTAACTTTGTGAGACCCAAAAGTCCTTTTAAGGACTAACCCCCCTATAAGTCCTTTGGACAAATTTGTGTTAGACTTTAGAGGTCTAGGTGTCCTGTTTTTTGTTTGTTTCTTCTGTATCTGTGTGTCAGTGTCTGTGTGTTTTGTGTAACTGACAGTGCTGCCCTTAGCAGCAATCAGCAGCTTTTGCTGTCTGATCTGCTGTTTGCTGTCAGTTGTGTCTTTGTGCTTTTAGTGTAAAAAAAAAAAAAAGCTTTGTGTTTATTTGTTGCTTCGTGTTGTTTTGTTGCTTTGTCTTTTGTGTGTGTGTGTGTGTGTGTATATATATATATATATATATATATATATATTTTTTTTTTTTTTTTTTGGTTAAAATTTGGGAGAGGGAAATGCCTGGCAGGGCAAGAGGGAGAGCCAGGGGCAGGGGTGCTTCTGCACATGGAGGGAGAGGGAGAGGGAGAGGCAGAGGAGAGCCTACTGAAGGCTCTGGCCAGGAGCTACCTGGCCCTTCGCAGGGCAGCCGGGTCACCGTGCCCGATATTTTTAGGGGTAGCCGGGCTAGGGCTATCCCTTCTGATCAAGGAAGGCGGGTAGTAGAGTGGATTACCCAGCCTTCCTCATCCACCTCCTCATAGGCACAGAGCAGCCGAGCTGCTACTGTAGATATTGTGTCTGCTCCTTCCTCACCTGAGGCTCCTACTGTGGGCATGGAACCTGATCCGCTCTATCAGGAGTTCATTGCCCACATGACGCATACCTTCGGGGATCCGGAGGAGGAGTCTCGGGATCTGTTTTCGCACACTATGTGTGGGGCTAGTGTGCTTGAGGAGGAGCCGTGCACTGATGCACAATCTTTCCTGTCGCCCGAGGCGGAGGAAAGTGCTCAGTGCACAGGGGGACAGGAGGCTGACGATGTCACACAGCAGTCTGTGAGCAGCCAGGGAACTAATGCAGGGGGTGAGGTTCCAGATGCTGCTGCTGTTAGTGACGCAGCCTCCAGTATTGAGGAGGTGGAAGTGGACGATGAGGTCACCGATCATCCATGGGTGCCCTCTGTGAGAGAGGAGGAGGATAGTGTCTCTGAGGGATGTCCCTCAGAGCATGAGCACGATCCTGAACCCAGAGGCAGGACTGGGGGCAGGGGCCGGGGCAGAGGCAGTGCACCTAGTGGTGCACATGGAGGTACGGCACCAATGAGATCTGGTGCCAGTGCCCCACAGCAGCAGGTGACCTCTGCTCTGAGTCGTGTCGGTGGCTCAGCGGTGTGGGAGTTCTTCTCACTGGCTCCTGGTGACAGCACAGTTGCAGCCTGCAACGTGTTAGCCGTGGGAAGACCACATCACATTTGGGCACCTCCTCTATGAGGAGACATATGATTCTGCACCACTTTGCCCGGTGGGAGCAGAGGACAGGGAACGTGCAGGCACCCACACGTTCCCTACCTTGTGCCCAGGTAGCCACCGTTCCTCCCCCTCCGGCCCCATCAGCTGCTTCCTCGGTGGAAGTTAGGAAGGAGAGGCAGCCTTTGGCCCCAGCATGCGGTGTTAAGAGGCCTCTTGACACTGCTGCTGGAGCGTCAGCTAAAAGGCAGGTCTCTCTTCCCCAGTTGTTGGAGCGGAGGCAGAAACTGTCCCCCAGTCACCCCCAAGCCCAGCGCCTCACTGCCGGCTTAGCCAAACTCCTGGCGGTGCAGCTGCTACCTTTCAGCCTGGTAGACAGTGCAGCGTTCAGGGAGTTTGTGGCCATTGGCACACCACAGTGGCAGGTCCCTGGCCGTAGGTACTTTGCCCAGAAGGCAGTACCAGCCCTGCACGACCATCTGCAGGGCAATATATCTGCTTCGCTGGACCACAGTGTGGGCAAGTGTGTCCACATTACTATGGACGTGTGGTCCAGCAAGCACGGCCAGGGGCGGTATGTGTCATTTACCGCCCAATGGGTCACTCTGCTAGCCGGCAGAGACGCGGCACGGAACGCAAGTGGGGAGATGGTGGTACCACCATGCATTGGTGATACGCCAGTCTCCACCCCCCCCTCCTCATCCGGTGAGCCCTCTTCCCGGACAGCTCTGTGCCCCCCTAGAGCCTATGCTTCATGCCAGGCGAGACGGTGCCATGCAGTGTTGCAGCTTGTGTGCCTCGGTGATAGGAGCCATACCGGGGCAGAGTTGCTGGCAGCACTGCAAGGGCAGGTTGAGAGGTGGCTGACCCCACACCACCTCTCAATAGGCAAGGTCGTGTGTGACAATGCCACCAATATCCTGTCTGCCCTTCACATGGGCAGAGTCACACATGTTCCTTGCCTGGCACACGTTCTCAACCTGGTCGTCCAGCGGTTCCTCACCAAGTACCCTGGTCTCCAGGAGGTACTGAGGATGGCTAGGAGGGTGTCCAGTCACTTCAGGTGGTCATACACGGCCACAGCTCGTCTGGCCGAGTTTCAGCAGCAGAATGGTCTGCCGCAGAACCGCCTGATTTGTGACACCCCCACCCGCTGGAACTCTAGTCTTATGATGCTGCTGAGGCTGCTCCAGCAGAGGCGAGCCATCATAGACTACTTGTACGAGTACGAGGCAAGATCAGGCTCTGGGGACCTGGGTTTGCTGTTACCCAGGCAGTGGCTGCCTGCCATGTGCTCGCGCCATTTGAGGAGGCCACCAGGATGGTAAGCCGCAATGATGCCATCATTGTGGATACCATCCCACTGGTGTTCCTCCTTGAGCACACTCTACGCGGCATACTCGACAGGGCACTCGCTGTCGAGCAGCAGGCACTGGAAGAGGAGGATGCCGACACCGTGATGCTTTCCGAGCCCGAACTTCATGGTGCAGAGCAGCCGTCCGATGATGAGGGGGGGGTTTAGGGGACCTGGACCAAGGCGAAATGGGGCATTCCTCTAGGGGGACATCTTAACCCTCCCAAGTACCACATGTCATTCGTGGTTGGGGAGAGGTTGAGCCCGACACTATTGTCCTCAGTGACATCGAGGACATGGGGTCCTCTGCGGCAGGCAGTTTGCGGCGCATGGGCTCTTTCATGCTGCAATGCTTTTGCAAGGACCCCAGGATTAAGGCCATCAAAGAGAAGGAGCAGTACTGGGTGGCCACCCTTATAGATCCCCGCTATAAGGGTATCCCCGCATCTCAGAGGGAAGGTAGAATGCAGCACTATGAGGCAACACTGCTACGTTGCCTCTGTTCTGCCTTCCCAGGTGCTGGCAGGCCTACAGCACCTGATGTTGGGGATCAACAGGGCTCACGTCCCCCTGTGCCTGACAGGAGGAGCAGCAGTACTGGAGGCAGCCTCGTGGCCAACTTCAGGCTGTTCTTCCAGCCACAGTTGCCAGGCCCATCTACTGGCAACTCCACCAGGCAACACCTCAGTCGCCAGGTCACCGACTACATCGGATCCAGGGCCGGTGTAGCCACATCAAAGACTGAGGATCCACTGGACTACTGGGTGGCGAGGCTTGATATCTGGCCCGAGTTGGCACAGTATGCCATCGAGGTCCTTTCATGCCCGTCATCCAGTGTTCTTTCGGAGAGGACCTTCAGTGCGGCAGGGGGTGTTGTAACGGAGAGGAGGACCCGTCTCTCCACTGAGAATGTGGACCGCCTTACATTCATCAAGATGAATGAGGCCTGGATCACATCTCAGTACAGCACCCCTATTGCTGATGCCCGTGACTGAAGGCCTCCTGCCCCTGGCCACCCATACTGCTCCTTCCGCCTCATTTTCCACCTAGAGGCTTAGCTGATGCCAGCTTAGCTGGCAAATGGCAAATTTTTATTATTGGCAGGGCCATATATGGTCCTACCTTGCTCTACTGCATTCAGGTTATGAAATAACAAATGCTCTGCGACAACAGCTACTCTGTGGCTAATTTTTCTAAGATTGGGTCGATCCTACTTGGCCCGAGAACAGTACTCCATTTTTGTTCTTCGTTCTCTCACCATGAGGCACCTTTGCGGTGTCACCTACTCTGACCATCTCATACAGCTGCAACAGCTACTCTGTGGCTAATGTTTTCAGCTCTGGGTCAATCCTGTCTGGCCCAAGAGCAGTACTCAATTTTTGTTCTTCGTTCTCTCACCATGAGGCACCTTTGTGGTGTCACCTACTCTGACCATCTCATACAGCCACAACAGCTACTCTGTGGCTAATGTTTTCAGCTCTGGGTCAATCCTGCCTGGCCCGAGAGCAGTACTCCATATTTGTTCTTCCTTCTCTCTCCATGAGGCACCTTTGTGGTGTCACCTATTCTGACCATCTCATACAGCCGCAACAGCTACTCTGTGGCTAATGTTTTCAGCTCTGGGTCAATCCTGCCTGGCCCTAGAGCAGTACTCAATTTTTGTTCTTCGTTCTCTCACCATGAGGCACCTTTGTGGTGTCACCTACTCTGACCATCTCATACAGCAGCAACAGCTACTCTGTGGCTAATGTTTTCAGCTCTGGGTCAATCCTGCCTGGCCCGAGAGCAGTACTCCATATTACAAAGTGTGGGCCTGCTGTAACTCAATGGTGCTGTTCCTACCCATTCACCTGCTTTCCCTTGCACGAAGCATACTCTGAGGGAGAGTAGCCAATGGGGTGAGGGGTATGTCCAGTGGGGCCAAGCCTGCCTGGCTCTTCAACAATAGTGGCAAACTGCAGTGGGCCTGCTGTAACTCAATGCTGCTGTTCCTACGAAGCCTTACCCTTTCACCTGCTTTCCCTTGCACGAAGCATACCTTGAGGGAGAGTAGCCAATGGGGTGAGGGGTATGTCCAGTGGGGCCAAGCCTGCCTGGCTCTTCAACAATGGTGGCAAACTGCAGTGGGCCTGCTGTAACTCAATGGTGCTGTTCCTACGAAGCCTTACCCTTTCACCTGCTTTCCCTTGCACAAAGCATACCTTGAGGGAGAGTAGCCAATGGGGTGAGGGGTATGTCCAGTGGGGTCAAGCCTGCCTGGCCCCACAACATTGGTGGCAAACTGCAGTGGATATTATGTAACCCAGTACCCCCATCGCCTTCTTTGCCTTGTTGTGTGCAAACTACTATATAGGGGATTGTGGCCAATGTGGTGTGTGTAATGGCATTAATGGTAAGGTATATACAATTATAAGTACCAGACATATAGCTAGCTAAATAGATATGTGTATTGTAATTTTTCAAATAAAAATTGATTATGAATCTATCTGAATAATTTGATATATCGAAAAATGAAGACCAAAAACATTTTTTTTTCCCGAAAATTTTATATATATATATATATATATATATATATATATCAAATTTTTTTTTAAAACTATTTACACAAAAATAAAAAAAAAATAAAAAAAAATGGGGTAACTGGGGTGCCCTCCTCTCCAGTCTGGTCAGGCGGTCCAGGCGGCGGTCCATGCGCCGCACCATGTGGCGCATCTCCCGCCGCATGCTCTGTAGTTCTGTGGAGGAAGATATTGAGAGAATTGTGTTGAAGATGTTTGAGCAGATTTCCTAAAGCACCATGCGGTAGATGCAAATTTGCACCTGATAACTACTTACACATACATGGTACTGCAATGCTATAATGTTGCGGTATGTCATAAAAAGGAAAGCTCAGTATAAGATATCATTATTTCTAAAATTCTTAGTTTATATTATGCATACCTAGTTATGGTAACAGTGATTTCTACTGATTGGCTGTTGGATGGGTTACACATGCTCAGATCTCTACTGACCAACTGAATCAACCATAACTCAACCATAACGGTCTCTATTAGGGGTCCTGAAAACAGGAAGTCATTATTTCCGTTGCATTTATTTATACACAGCACAATGCTGATTGCTGAATGGGCAGATAAAGGTCATTGGGATGGATAAATACTGCTCTTTTTTCTTAAAGTATATATATTATCACTGAACTTCCACTTAAAGCGATATTATTGCATCATGGGGGATCACTGATAAACAGCAGTAGGTAATGCTGGCATAAAACATTACGTTTTATTGCTAAATTGTATCAGAACATTGGTTTTGTATCAATGGACTGTGCTACATACAAAATTTTTTGGAAGTGTGCAGCCCCCATAAAAGCATTGTCAAACCCACAGTACCCAATGTTGCATCATGTAGCGTGGATTTTACACTGGGAAAATACAGAATATAATAGTCTTGTATATAACATTTCATTAACGTTGCATATGATTTACTTACGATTCCAAGCATGGCCGCCAGAGTGACTGGAGAGGCAGGAGGTGCTGGAGGGGCTGGAGAGGGTGGAGAGACTGGAAGGGCTGGAGAGGGTGGAGGGGCTGGAGAGGGTGGAGGGCCTGTAGAGGCTGGTCCTGCTTCTAGAAAAAAAAATGTTTTATTTCAACAATCACCGTCCAATCCATTAGTAATATATTAATGATAAGAACATTCCTAAAAGGCTATGTAGTAACATTTCTTGGATAATTTTGGACCGAATTTCATGACTTAAGCTCAAAAACTGAGGGACAAGATACAGCCCAAACAATGGGGAGTCGGGGACAATAAATGGGAATGAGAAATGAGAAGCTCTGTCTCTCAAGCCAAATTAATAGATTTGTTGCATTTTTTTTCCGAAAATTTTTATCAGTGAAATAATAAAATTCACTTAATTATCACTGTAATTTCACTAATTATTTGCTGACAATCAAGGTCAATAAAAAGATAAAAAAACTGCTTAGGATGACTTACGTGTGGTGGTGCCAGGTTCCTCCTCTTGGAGCGGTGGACTGCCTGGTGGGGGCGGATGGAGAGCCCGGAGGGGGCAAGGACTGCCCGGAGGGGGCAAGGGCTGCCGGAGCCGAGGGCTAGTTGGTGGTAGTGCATAAAAAAAAGGAAATTTATTTTAACTCTCACTGTAATTAAAGTTCGAATACATTTACTAAAAAATTCTCGGAGAAGTTGTCAAAAATTATGCAAACATTGGATAAAGGGCTTGGACACATCAACGTGTTTAAAAGCAACAAAGTGTGGCACAATTAATGTGATCCTCAATTTTTGCACAATTATGCATCGTTCTGCACTCGCACGGCAATACACATGAGCGCACGGAAACATGGATTGTATGCTTGTTTCTGGAGCGCTCGTGTGCGCTGTAATATGGCTTGGACAAATGAGAAATTTAGAAAAAAAAAAATCTCAGTAGGTGCACTTACATTCTTCCTCTGGCGGGGACGGTGGTGGGGGTGGGGTGTCGGAGGAAGATTCCCCTGCAAATTAAAATAAAAAAATACATAATGAATGATATATATAAAGGATATATTTAATTATATACTTTGAATTCTGCTTGAAAATGCAGATTAAATAAGGCAATATGTTATAGTTTCTTTAAGTCAATCAATTTCTATGGCAATGATTTCATACTTTATTCTGGCTAAGTACTTATATTTTTATTGTGTGTATTGTATCCATGGAAAGGGAAAAGTTGGTTGGGGTAGGGGAGCATCAGAGCTGTGTGTACTTGTATCTAGATTTTGTGGCTAATACAACATTTTTATTTTGGAGAGTAAAAATCAATTTTTAATAATTGATCAACATTTTATTTTTGACTCTACTTTCCCTTCAAATGGGCTGCCATGGAACTAAAAGGGTGGGTCAGTAAAGTGTGTTTATCGTGTCTATGTGTGGGTATCAGTGTGCATTTATAAGATAAAAGAAATCAATTTTTAATGACGATTTCATTTTTAACTTTACTTAGCTTTTATAAGGCTGCCATGGAAATGGAAGGGTGGGCCACCAAGTGTGTTTACCTGTGTCTTGTGTGGGTATCATTTTGAATTTATAGGTGTTATGTTAAATAAATTCACTTTTCAGTGATTTATTTTTTGACTTTACTTACCCTTTAAATAGGGCTGATATTGAATAATATAATAATAATAATAATAACCAGTGAATGAGAAATACAAGAACTTGGATCTCTCTCTCTCTCAAGCCAAATTTAAGGATTATTGATGTTTTTAAAAACATAATTAAATATGTTTTTGTCACATGTGAATTAAAATATTTACTACGTATTATAATACAGTAATATAATAAAAAGTATATTGCCTTCTATCATCTGCCGTACGGCAGCCACATATTGAGGCCTCTGCCTTGAGATCAGACCACTGTCTCTGGAGGGTAGAGACAGTGGTCTGGTATCCGAAGCGGGCAGGATCCGGCGCTGTAGCCCCTCCATTACTCTGCGCCTCCGGCGCAGCACATGAGGGGTGCCAGGGGGGAATTCATCATACCCCTGAGCAGGAGGTATTCAGGGCATATAATTGCCTTGCAGCAATGGCCATTTTGTAGGCAGGAAGTTCCGGTTCCTCGTTTTTACGAAAATCCGTGAATTTACGGAAATCCTCGTTTTTACGAAAATCCTCGTTTTTACGTGAATCCTCGTCTTTACCGCGATCCTCAGTTTTACGGAAATCCCGTTTTTACGGAGATCCGCGGGTTTACGGAGAAATCCTCGTATTGGTAGGCATTGATACGTGTTTCTAAGGACATTACCCAGGTTCCTGAGTGATTAAGTGTACATTACCAAGGCTATTTAGACCACTTTAATGCGGATTTTACCGAACTTTATTTTAATACGTTTTAACGGGTCCGCCGCGGATTTTCGAATTTACGGATTTTTTCGAAAATCCGCGGATCCCGCGCGGACCGGATTTTTGAGTTGGACATCTCTAATGACAATTACAAGTACAATGTCATTCTCCTAAATCTACTATCTGCTGTTGATGCTGTAGGCCTACCTTTTAATTCAAATTCTTTACCCCCTGAGATTTCTTAAAAATCTTTTATCATCTTGTCATCTTATATTATCTTATCCCTTTAGAGATTTGTCTCTGTTTCCTATAGTATATAGGAAGTAGTAATACTCCTACTATAACACTTCCCTTCCAGTTAGCATAAGGGGTGACCCTCTGTGTTTGGTCCCTTTCTGTTCTCTCTGTACACCAATTCTTTGGGAGATGTCATCAGCATACAGTATTTGACTTAAAAATATTTAATTGCATATGATACTGACAAAGTCAAACATTTTCCTCCTAGCCACCCTTATCCATTTCTATTTGTGATATGATCATTAACCCTAGGCCTAATCTTTTACTCTCTTTCCTTTTATAATTAATATAATGTTTATATATAAAACATTTTCCATTTCCTGAAATCATTTGCAGTGATGTTGAGACTCGAGAAGGTTTTATGTTACGGAGTTTAAGTGTCGTGTCATGATATACAATGAATCAGTAACATTTGTTTATATCTGTGTTTGTAAATGTTTTGACAAAAGATAGCCATACACAGGCAGATGACGTTCTTTTGATCAGATTGCAGATCGAGTGCAAAAATTGTAAATCTGATAGAAGAACTTTCAAAGATCCCCACATTGGGATCTGCAGAGATAGGGACTTAAGATGGGATATGCGGGAAATTTCCCACCTGACCCGATCTTCCCTTTTCTGATAACGGATCGGTATTGTCGAGCGGAAAACGTAAATGTTGTTCAATATTTTGAGCAATTTGATCAAATTTGCATAATCAATCAAAATATTGACCCCATAGTACTTGGGGCTTAAATCTATCTTTATAGAGCATCTTTTGTTAAACTTGTTTTGGTTAGTGCTGGGGTAACAATAATGGCTAGCAATGCAAATGTTATGTAAAAACTCCCCAGGTGATGAAACAAACTAATTATTATCCTACTACTCATATTCTATAAATGATCTTCATTTATAATTTATGCCTCTCTGTTGATAGAATGTTTGAAGCTGTTAAGTTTCATTTTCGAAATTTTCGGAAATTTCAAAAGTTCGAGTTTCAATTTTTGAAAATGGGCTATTTTGATTTTTGATTTTCAAAAATCATCTACTTTCGATTTTCGACTTTGATAATTATCTACTTTGATAATTATCTACTTTTGATTTTTGATAACCATCTACTTTCAATTTCGATAATTATCGAATTTTCGCTAAAAATCGGAAACTCTGAAAATTCGAGTTTTGTAAATTCCGGGAGTTCAGAAAGTTTTGTTCGGGACTCAAAACCCTGGGATTCGATTCGAAACTGGGTTCTATTAGAACCCACAGTACATCTCTACTCATCATCATTGCATGAAAAACATCATTAGAATGTTTCTAGGTACCGGTATGCTAAATTATTCCATGTTTAAGCCTTCCTAAGATATCTGTCACTGGATAATCCTCAAATTATGCAACAATAACTATTAAAACTGTAACTGACAGTAAGAGCTGCACAGTTATATATGGTTTCAGTGCGTGTCAACATAACTGGTAATGAGTAAATCATTGGAAAAGACAGTGGCATTTAATGCTAAGTCTTATTACACAATTATTTGAGAGGAAGCAATTTATCAATTAGTGATGCTCATTTATCCTTAATTGGATAGTGAAAGTAATAGGGGCTAATGCAGGATTTGTAGTGTAATTGGGAGATGATCAGAGTCAGTGTATTGATTACAGCATATATACTAACACCACTAAAAGCACCATCCACTTCCCTTCAACAATACACTGCAAATAAACATGTTCTTCACAAAGAAGAGCGTGCTCAGAGGGATTATGAATGTCAAGTCCAGAGCCTTCGGATATTTGGTGTTCCAATATCAGCAAAGACACAAACAAACGTCATGGGTTTTTTTGAAGTAAGTGAGAACTCTGAGGTGTATTAGAGCCATTTATCTCCTTTCGAAGGTGGTAGCAATATCAGTGAAGGCTTTAACTCTTTTGATCTCATAGATGCTGGAAATATTTAAGTCACAGCTTGAATACGACTATGACCTAAAGCAAAATAAAGGGTTAGCTGCTACAGCAGAAACAAGCAAAAAATACCAATTTGATTGTTAAAAGAATAGTTTAAGACTTGGTAGGCAGCAGACATTTTATTTTGACTGTCAGCTCTAGTGATACCTATTAGACTTAAAGGGACACTAAACTCCCATAATCCATAAATATAACTATTTTCCATTTGTTTCTATTATTCACGCTTATTCTCACTTCCCTGTGAATAATATTACGCTCAGAGGACCTGAAACTTACTTACCGCCGCTCCACTGAAGCCGCTCCTTCACTGACAACCTCTCGTCCTGACCGTGCGCCCTATCTTAGGGCGCTACTATGTGCAGTAGCGGCTTGCAAGTGGAGCGCGGTAGGGTAAGGTAGTTCCAGGTCCCTGAGCTTCTATTACTCACAGGGAGGTGGGAATAAGTGTTCTCACCTCCCTGTGAATAATAGAAACGGATGGGAAATAGATATACCACACTATTGGCTGTGATTTCCTGACATGTTTAGTCATCCAAAGGGATTTTGCTAATATTTGTATGGTTAAAAAAAACAAAACCTTAGCAATCCAAATAAATGTTGGTTCAGGCGATCAATCAGGCGTAAATATCATCCGGTGAATACCAGCCCTAAAACAGTTTTTATTTAAATGTTATCAAAACTGATTGGTTACTGAACTGGGGAGAGTACGCGTTATTTGACAAGGATATCTACATTGCATGCAACCCTAGCACTACAGAAGAACAATGCCAGGAACACTTGACAAGCTTGTTAGCTGTAGTATAAGAAATGGTGCATTACAAGGGTTTCAGCATGAAGGTTTTCATGATGAGAATAGGTTTGTGCAGTATAAATATATTTCATTTAAAAGCATATGTGGTGATTTACTGAAAACTCTCTCTACAGTGAATCTCCTCTAAAAGCCACATATCCCTTGCACATAAAAGTCATGTTAACCCCTCTGGACAGTTTACCAAAGGTTAGACGCATTTTAAAAGATATTTATGGCAGGTAACATTTTTGAGACAAAGCTGCCAGACAAAATCACAATTGCAGTACCTTTGTGTGACCAGGGGTGTCCCTAGGGTTTTTGGCACTTGAAAAAATGTTTGAATGCCGCTTTAGGCAGAGCCACGGCAAAGTGGGCATGGCTTGTGTGAGGGCGTGGTTTCTTTAATGGGTGTGGCAACATTTTTGATAATTTTGTATTTGAAAACATTTATTATACAGACTTTATACATAAAAACATACTTTCTCTAGAATGTCCAACACATCTTAGTCAAAGAGAAATATTTAAAAAGTATCTGCAGCAAAATATATGTTTGGTAGAGACAATCTGTTAAATACTGTGTCCCCATCATATCTGTTATTTAGGCTGCAGCCTGCAGCTGACAAGTTCCATTGCTTCCACAGATCACACTAATCGCAGGCTGCAGCAAGGGATCTTATATTTACCAGTCTGCATTGTGGGCACTTATATTTACCAGTCTGTTTTGTGGGCATTTATATTTACGTTAACCAGCCAGTATAAAGTCAGCCCTCCAGCTCACCAGCCAGTGTTAATCAGCCCGCAACTCCCACCTCCACAAGCCATGCCCATTTTTTCATAGGAAGATACGAGGGCAGCTTTGAATATTTGTTTGGGTGAAATGGGTTTAGAAAAGCCCCTGTGGTGCCAGCCAATTTATCTTTGTCTTTGTGTCATCCCATTTACCTAGCTTTGGTACAGCCCTTTCAACTGTTTCTGTGTTCCAGCCCTTTCAACTGTTTCTGTGTTCCAGCCCATTCACTAGTCTCAGTGTGCCAGACCATTCTCTAAGATTTGTGTACTAGCCCATTCATCAGTCCCCAGTATCCAGCTCATTTACCAGTTTTAATGTGACTGAACATATCCAGCTTCAGTTGCCAGACAATTCACCAATTTACCAATATCAGTTTTTCTGTATTTTTACCAGACTAGCAGGGGTATTCAATTAAAGTTCTTATCGTTAAAAATGGTGACCCAACCAACAGATATTAGCTTTCAATGTTAAATAAGAACTGATTGGTTGGAGCAAAATTAGTACCATTTAAATGATAAGGGGGCTGATTTACCCACATGTGCTGTGCTAAAAATAGGGGTTAAAATTGTGCTAACCTATATTGAATAGGTTAGCTCAATTAACTCCATATTTGCACTGGCTGCACCAGTTTCACAAAAGACACCGTGAAACCGGTGCATGCAATGTATATTATAAAGGATTGCACCACTTTTACTCCAAAATTTAAGACCAGCTAATGGCTGGTCTTAAAGTAGTGCTGGGGTAAAATTCCTTTTCGGATTTACCACAAGGTGCAAATCCAATATTAAATACTGAAAGCCATATTTGCCCGGACAATTTGTGGCTCTGGGTAAATGAGGCCCAAGAACTTTTATGGAATCTCCCTCTTAGTTTGCAATCTAATTCCCCATTCACCAAAATGATAAATCCCTAAACAAAATTGGAAGATTAATCAGGCAAATGTTTATGTTATTTGTCTCCAATTATCGATAGATTCCAATGGATATCTACACTGTATATGCGCCTTCCCAAATGACTTACTTGGTGATGTTTGCATTAGATTAAACCCCCAAATTTGTCTAATTTGGGCGTTGATATACAATGACCTGTTTACTGAAAAACTTTAAGACAAATAGAAATGGATTTTGATACATCAACAATATCATTAATGGCATGTTTAATAAATAATACAAGTAGGCAGGAAAATGCAGAAGAATAACTCAGGATCCAAGCAACTTGTTTTATCTATTTTTACATTTTTATTTACGTGTTCTTGAAATGAGGGGTGTTGAGCCTGGTTATAGTATAACAAGCTGATTGCAGCTGAAATTTACATGTGGAATAAATTAATGAGACAACGAGATGTAAAATATAGGTATTTCTTCACAATGCATGAATATGTCAAACTGATTCTAATCAGCAGAGGAACCAGAGCTAAGTACAGCGTGCATATATGCTAGTTAGAGAGGATCTATATTTTATGGTACCAATAAAGCTAAACAGTATAACTTAGATTGTATGCAAAATGCAAGGCATAGTTTAGACAAATTTTAGTATTTTGGATATTGATTGAAAATAGCTTCAAATAAAAAATATTCTTTATACTTCTACTATAAATCTTTCAATGATAAACCTGTACAGCACATTAAATGAACAGTGTATCAAAAATGGGAAAAAAAATCCTATTATTTCACAAAATAGTAATTGTCTAATTTTTGACATCTTTCTAAATCCCCAGATTTCTATTAGTACATCCAGAAGATTTTGACAGATCCGAATTTATATACCACGGGTTCTTCAATACCAGATTAAGTTCCAGACCGGACATTCTTGTGAAAAGCTGGTCAGTACTGTTACATCTCTCCCCTTATGTCACACACTTTTTTACATTTTACTGTCTCACAGGCTACCAATAAGCCCCACCTTGGGGGGGGGCTATAGCTTCTGCCTTAGAATATAATAAAATCACAGTGGAAACTGGTATAACTAATACACCATATCTAAGCTGTAGGTATTATGATTGTTTTATAACTCTTTAATTACGTAAGAATATATATATATATGTGTGTGTGTGTGGGGTGTGTGTGTTATTTGCTTAACCTTTTGTTCCTACTATTTTGGCTGCTGGCTGTAGCGGAGGACAATTTGGAAGAATTATAATAAGCTATGCTTGTTGTTGATGAGTCTTTGAAAGTCATTTTAAATTGTACAGCCTGATGAAATATATATAACACACATTAGAAAAGCCAATGCAGAGTGGAGTAGAGATTGAATAACTACATTTTCATTATATAAATAGTTATCGGAATTTAACACACTTGTATTGCCAGAAGAGATTCACCCATAACACTATGTCATTTATCTCAGCCATATGTGTTCAGTATGTAGCAAATGGTATATATTATGTAGAAAATAAATTAACCTGGCTGAGGAATACACAGTGGCATACACCCTTTTATTCAGTTGGATGAGCCAATGGCTGCAGAGAAGTGATGTCTGTGCTGTGGAGGAGAATCAGAGAAGAAAAAAGTATAAGAAAACCACTATACAATATGAAGCAGAGCCTTAAGGTTTTTAATGAAGGCATCATGGACATTAATTATTAAGGATTGCTATTTTGGAAAACAATACTGCTAGTATTGGTTTATTTTCTATTTTTGGCTACAATAAATCACTTTAATTTATTTTCATATCGATAAAAAAAGGCCCCTTGTGTAGTTACTGCTTTCATTGATTTAAAAACAATAGTACTATCCTAAAGGTTCGTACACTCGTGCGGTCGCGGGTCCCGTGAAGTTGTGTGTGTAGGAATGAACGTTTCGGTCGTAATCGCCCGGGTGTAGGCACTTTATTGCCTGAAAGGTCGTTGTTCGGAGATCTGCCAGGTCGGTCAGTCAACGATTCCCAACGAACATCCATTTTGGCAGATAAAGTGCCTACACACGGGACGATTATCGCCCAAAAACATTCGCTCCTACACATCGTGCGTCGTGGGTCGGGACTGTTTTGTGAGTGAAGTTGTCCTTAAGCCCATAATGCTTATTACTGGAACCCTAAAGTCTAAAAAGGATCCTGTTTAGACTGATATCTGCCATGTTCTAAACCTGCCAATGTTTTCACAATGTTCCCCCAGATAAGTAAGGCTTTATGATAAACGTTAGTGTCTGGAACTTTGTGGGAATGATGGCAGGTGTATGGGTACCTTAAGAGAGATATTGTAATAGGTATAAATGGTAGACAGGCAGACAGATAGATAATTGTGGTAGATACTGCAGATAAAGAAAAAGAATGTAGTGTGGTAAAATATTTATGGTTTACATAATTTCTAATATAGTCAATGGCTCAGCAATAATGGTATTAACCATACTGTGTTGAATAATTACCCTGTTTATTATTTTTCCTCCACTAACAAATGCAAGAAGCAAATGTATGGAGGCATGAAATTGGTATATTAAGGCTTTTATATAAAAAAAAAAATCATTTAGTGGATTTGCTTGTGGCAATTATAGTAATTATGGTCACTTAACTTTTATATCACATATTTGAAAATATTTTTGCAAGGCATTCTATTTATTTTAAATGTCATTATTTACAGCTTCAACAGATTTAAAAAATAAAATAAAATATATATATATATATAATATAAAATATATATATATATAGAATATAGATATGATATAGATATATATAGATATAGATATATATAAGAATTACACCAAAGACAATTTAGTAACACTTGCACTCAGTCCATATAACTTTCATATATGGGTACTTCTAAGGATGCAGATGCCTCAATCTGCTGTATATGTAGCAACAATAAAGGATTTGTCCTGAGCACACCTATTCATTTTAAATGATTTAACATTCGGAGCTCGCATTTAGCCCCTTCATCAGAAAATTGTGACACACAGTGAGAACACATCTATAATAGTGACCACACCCTCTGTGCCGCCCCTCCAATTAACACAATACTCCCATTAACCCCATATATGTATTCATCATAGTGGCAAATATCATCATAGTGGCAAACTATCATCATAGTGGCAAATATCACCATCTTTCATAACAGCAAGTTATTAATTCATATTAGGAAAGGTCAGAGATGGTGGACAGAAAGTGGCCAATATGGGTTTATAAATAAAGCACTTTATAGATTGCCTGTTGTGTGCACTGAAATTTCTTCTTCTTTCTTCGTTTTTCTTTTATATATTTTATTATTGATTTATATAGCGCCAACAGCTTTTATGACTGTGTAATGTATAGTCATACATACATACAGGGTCATACATGTTATACAACGTCATACTTATTACATACACAGGTAATACATATATAAGTAAACAGAGTGTGGAGTGGTACTGTGGTATTGGTACTTGGGCAGGGCCATAGGGAGCCTAAGATAGATTATTAAAATGCTTAAGTCAAGCTGAAAAAAAGTTATCTTGGGCTAATGTCTCACAGGTTGTTAGCCCTGCATTGCTCTGAATTATGTGTGTAGCTTAGAATATTTCAGGAAAAAGACCCAGTTGTTGGACTCTGGTGCATTTTAAACATTTGTCCTTGGGTGAGATAGGAAATGAAGGCCGTGGATTGCTTGGAATATCACCTACCAATTACAATAAGTCAAATTGAGTGTGATCCTAAATATAAAAAACAAACAAATGGAACATATACTATATATTTCTATGAATGTGCAGAGTAACAGCATTTTTTCTAATTCCAGGATGACCAAATAACTATTGCTATTCTATTCTATAGCCATTGTCGGTCTTTCAAACTGATTCATTTGCTTACAAATCTTTTTGATTTGAGCAGTTTTACATTTAGAAAAAATGTTACTATTACCTTTCTCTTGTATACAAATGATTTCTGTGTGTAAGGAAAACGCACAAGTTTCAAATTGTTGAGAAATGTCAGCCGTTGGAATATAGCTTTGGGCAATCTTAAGTGTTTAGTTTAAATGCTTAAATGGCAACACATGCCCCAAAATAAACATTTAAAATTAAAATTTCCTCTCCAAGGGAGGTAGGAAATCCTATCTGGATGGCCACATGTATATGTTCTGTTAGTACAGTGGCTGGACAATGTTCGGTGAAATGCTCACAGAGCATGACCATCTCCCCTATCTCTAACTTTAAGGAATAGTATAGAATAGTATTAGTATTGTATAGAATAGTATAGTATTGTATAGTATAGTATAGTATTTGAAGTTGAATAAAGACATACGTCCATCCAGTCAACAACAGTACCCACATTTCCTGCCTAACGTTGATCCGAGGAAGGCAATAAAAACCCACCAGAATTATGAACGGGGGAACCTTCCTGACTCCAAGTGGCAATCGGATATATCCTGGATCAATTCTACTTTAAGTATCAATACCAGTAACTTGCAACATCCTTGTTTTCAGAAACTCATCCAGCTTTCTTTTGAAAATATTTAATGAACCTGCCATAACAACGTCCACTGGAAGACAGTTCCATAGTTTTACTGTTTTCACAGTGAAAAACCCTTTCTGTACTTGAAGATTAAATTCTTTTCTTCAAGTCTTAAGGGATGTCCTTGTGTCCTCTGACATGTTCCTCTGGGAACAATGTGTCTGTTTATTGTAAGGGCCGTTAATGTATTTATACATAACCCCACGCAAGTGCCTTTTTTAGTGTACCTAATTGTATTTACCCAATCTATCTTCATATTCAAGCCCTTTCCATTTCCAAGATCTTCTTCACAGCATATTCCAAATGAGGCCTAACCAATGCTTGTTAAAGCATATAGTATAGTATGAATAAAGACATACATACATCCAGTCCAACCTACTCACCCTAATTTCCTGCCTAACCGATGATCCGCATCAAACTTTCCAGTATCTTCCCCCACACTGACGTTAAACTTACAGGCCTGTAATTACCCGGCTATAAACGACTACCCTTTTTGAATATTGGAATTACATCAGCTGTTCCAGAGGCCACAATCCGGACATGCATACTTAATCAATCAATAAGCTGTGTACCCCTGCATGAGAGAAGGAACTTTGACAGCAAATATAATGGGTGTTGTCTCTATACTGTGGTATCTCATTCCAGGTCTCCATCCTCTATCTATAGAGTTACCCACCAACACTTGTTGATAGTCATAACCAACATGTATGATAGGGGGAATTCAATGCACTCACACTCTCAGCTGTGACAAATTTGTGTTTTATTACAGGCCGTAATTCCATATGATACGTTTTAAGGTGACACTTGAAAAAAGGAACTTTAATGCTCCCCACTCATGCTAGTAGCCTCCCAGAGAAGTAGGAATAGAAGAATGTAAGTTTTGGCATAGTTGCCCTGTAAGTAAATGAATTCAGGGAAAATATGATTCTTCTATAATATATAGGTGATTGATTTACAAATGGATGAGCTGTTTTTTTTTTTGTTTGTTTTTTTAAACATGAGTAAAGATATATATTCACACTTGTGCTAATGATTTCGCGTTTTGAAATTGCATATTTGGATATGTTCCATTAGCATAAGGCAAAAGACTGAAAGTACTCAAAAAGCATAATTAAGACACAACTTTATCCTAAGCCTCCCCATATTTGACCATCCCTTTAATTAGCTGAACATCTACAGCATGTTAATGGCATCAGGAACTCAAGAGCTTTGTATTTTAAAAATGATGGATTTATTTTGAAGAAATGCACTCCATGGTAGCATACACTGCCTAAAGACTGCAGAAATGATCCATATATGGTAATACGTTAAAGTACATACAGCACCATATATCCTGCAAAGAATACACCATTTTAGAATTTCACAAGGGGTGGAAAAATACTTTAAATGGCTCGTGATAAGTGAATATTTGTGGAGAACAAATTCTGATTGTTCTGTATAAAGAACAGAATAGATTTAAGGGACAAAAATATTATTCTCCCTCTTTACAAGCACTGGTAAGGCCTCATTTGGAATAGCGGTGCAGTTTTGGAACCATAAATACAAAAGGAACATCTTGGAATCGAAAGAGTTCAGAGAGGGCAACTAAATTAATAAGGGGAATGGAAGAGCTTGACTATGGGAACAGATTAAACAAGGCAATTGGGGCTCTTCACGTGCCAAATGTATAGTTATTTGAACCATTACATATACTGTGTGTGAATTTAAGGCGCTGTTATTTTAACTTTTTTGTAACAAAACCTAAAAAGAAAAATATATTGTACAAAGCAAAACTTTCCATGGAAATCTTAATCAATGAATATGGGTACCAGCCTAAAGGAGTGACTTTAATTTACTACATGAAATGAAAAACATCTTGTTTTGTTGTGTGGCTGTCATGCACCTGCCTGGATACCAAGATCATCAAAACAGATTAAGATAGAATGCTTTTTCATGTAGAATATGCCACATTTTTTGAATGATTTTGAATGTTTTGAAAAATGTTTTTTTTTTATCATAGGGAATCATTTATAAATTATAGGTTTAGCGCCTACTGCAGTATTTTAGTTGGTCTACCTGTCTGTGTGTGTTGTAAAAGTTGGAAACAAAAACAGCAACATCGACCAAGTTTGGTGAGTAGAGGAACAAAGACAGTTTCCACAAAAACACTTCACACAACAGGAAAGTAGTTTTGGTATTTAAACAAGATGATTTATTTAATGATAAGTGTGTCTGCTATGAAATGTGCCTCTTCATCAACAATTGTTTAATAAACAATCAATTAAGCCAAGAGTTTTGACAGGGAAATTTTTGAAGAATTGATTAATAGCATTACTGACAATTTACATAAATAATGGATTTCTAGCAAAACATTTTACAATTGAAAAGATCTGTAATGTAGATAAATAATTGTTTTTACTAGGCAGATGTACTGCAAAAAAAAAATGTAAAAAAGCCAAACAGAAACTTTATGAAGAATTCCCACTGCAAGGCTAATTATACGTAAATAACAGAAAACTAGTTCCCGTATTTTTTTTTCCAGTGCACATTGGAAATCTTCAATCTACTTGATGGACACACTGCAGTTTCCTTGGTGAGTTTGTCTAAATGAATTCTGTATTTCCTAACTAACTCCCCATCCATTCTGGTTTGGTCAAAACAAGGACGGACTAGAATTGAACTTGAACCGAGTCGGACAACTCGAACTATTCGAACTAGCTTGAGTTCGAACTAGTTTGTTTTTCCGGACTCGCAGCTGTATTTTTGAGTTATCGTAAATTTGATAATTATCGAATTTTCGGGCCATTCACTAACTCTAGAATGTATCATACGCTAAACCTTGAAAGTATCATTCCTTTTCAGTAACTCTCGAATGTACGGATGTTTCGATAACCCTAGACTGTATCGTTCAATACCTTCGAAAGTATCGGTGGTTTTTGGTAACTCTCGACAGTATCATCTGATTCAGTACCCTCAAAAGTATCATCGGTAATCCTCGAATTGCTGTAAACTCAAATGTAGCTTGCGCAAAACCCAACAATTGCATGCTCGTGTTCACAAGTGTTTTAACAAGATTTAGTGATAGTAACATGTTCTGCAGACCATTACCCAGGTGCCACAGCCATTTAGAGCTAGTTACCATTGTTGGTTTAGCTGTAAAACATCCGGGTGTTTTCAAACTATCACTCCCCCATTGACTTGAATGGGTCGAATTCGAACTTTCGAACATTCTCTGAAGTTCGAAAATTCAAAAAGGACCGAACTTTATATAATTCGGTCATCTCTAGTCAGAACAGACCTGATCTGAAGGGCCTAACCCAAGTGTCCTGGAACATCACACTATGGGCCTCATTACCCAGAGTTACCTGATCCGGCCCCTGGCCTATCTGCCTTACTACTCTTTGCTTCCTGGTCTTGACAGTCAGACAAAGGCTTGACGGTGACTTCATACCCAATTCCCTGACAGTCGTGACCTCACTACTGCTGTTCTTGCTTGCAACAACAGCAGGGGCGATACCCAGTGGCGCGGAAACGGGTCAGTTAAGTCCCTTCAGGGGCATCTTTGGAACTTTTCAATAATGTGAAAAAGGGTTGTGGGGGTAGCTGAACAGAATTATAAAATGTTATTTTAAGGCTGGGCATGCCTTTAATTGACATCGGACAGATCGATTGGGTTTATAGATCAGTTGTCTGTCTGGTCTGAAAATAAACTGGTGTACACAGCCTACTGTAACTCTCAGAATTCGGCAGATTTTAGGCTTTTGCTTTTTTATACACTGAGAAAGTTTCCTAAAAACACTAAATGGTCCCTGCTGCGAAATAACCTTACAACGTAAAACAATAACAGTTAAAAAATTCTGTGGTGATCCCGATAATGTAAAGAAAATACATTTTTATGACAATTTGTTTGTCACTTTTGATTTGAATGAATGAGTACAGTATCATCAGTACAGTAATGATAACTTTTATTCTCTTCTTTAATCCAAAACATCACATCACATTTTATCTTATCACAGCAATATTTGACAGATACAATTGTATTTATATCCAACAATTCTTCTCTGCTGTAATCAAAGAACATTTCCACTAAGATTTACAAAACATGTTGTTCTGGCAACAAAATAGATCGAAAACATCCAAGTTGATGAAATCTGTAAGGCTGACAGCGCTCCGCAGGTTAAAATCAAGATTCCCGACAGCCTCACTAATGTCCCATAGAGATCACATAGAAATGTCCTTTTTCCTCAACTCTTTCTCTATTCTCTTGGCAGAATTTGACATTCACAAAGAGCAGGAGAGACAAATCGAAAAAAAATCCAGAACTAAAGGTTGCAAAAAAAACCTAAAATGAATGAAGTGGATTTTATCATTGCTCACTGGGGTGTGGGCATTTGTAAAATCCTATGAAGGCTAGGAGACAGAATGCATTCTTTTTTACTTTTCTTGTGAATTGCAATTATGAACTTGTATATAAAAAATATTAATTGGGCCATAAAATTTTGCCCATGTTCTTAATCTCCAGCAACCAATCAGATGCTATTAAATGTTTTAAATATAGAAGACTGATAAAAAGGGAATGTTTGATTGGGTATTTTGATTAAATGTTTCAAGCACATTGTTAGATTCTTCATGCAGAATAAGAAGTGATGTTTTGTTTAGTTTAAATCCGTACAGTAATGTTGCAAAAGGTTATGGACCAGGTATATCGTTTACCTTCATTTAAGCATTTTAAAGCAAATGACCCACTGCCCTCACAAAATCAAACTAAACCAAAATAAGTTGTCTTTGTTTAACAAATAAGAAAATATGGACATGTTGCATTTTTGTTGTACAAAACATTTCTTTTCTATTTTTACATTACCTAGGCTAGAGTTAATATTTCACTCACCTGAATCCCAGACAGGATTGTAGCTTCTGCTTACCCAGCTGGCATTTCAAAGACTCAAAGTCATCCTTTCCATCCCAGAATATGTTTTATTATAGTGATCATGCAACCTATACGGTGGAACCATGCAGTAATCTTACTTACCAAAAAAGCATCACATTGCAGGGCTGTTCTTAGCTCTGCCTCTAATTCTGTTATAGACAACACAACTGTGCATTGGAATAAAGTTCTTTGCCATATACTTGGGGCACCATGATTTCTATTACCAGTATTATTAAAAGACAATTTACTCACCTTTCATCCTCTCCAACCTAAATCGTACACTGGTTGATGACCTAAACCGCTAAGTCCTCACACCTGGGTAGATGAGATAGACTACATGACTGTTTTTCTTTGCTACTCCTCTCTGCCTCTCTTACTGTCAGTGACAGTCAAGATCACACCAATGGTAAGACACGCTTCTTTGTAGCTATTAGTAGGGGTGTCAGAGAAATTAGGAAGAATTTTCAGAACACCATATCCCTGTATGCTTTAAACCCAGCAACACACTGAGGCAGCAACTGGTGCATCTAAAGACCCAATACCAAAAACAAAACATATACGTAGTGCAGTGCTGTAAGAGTGCTCTGATTTGTATGTGTACCAACGTATGGCCCAGCAGAGAAGAGCCAATTCCTTGGATCAGGACTCAGGTGTGTACCTGCATCTTAAGGAAATGGAGACTATAATGTGAACATCTTGGCCAAGGAGCAGGATTGGTTCAGAAAAGGTTTATTTCAAGGTTAAAGGGTTAGTTCATTCTCAAAGTGAACATTGGCTTTTAAGCTTCAAGTGGAGAACAGGGAGGTAAACTAGCGGTTTTACCTTCCATTTTTCACTAAATGTACCAGAAGAGACGAGCGAAATTAACCGCAGCTCGATCCACACGCTGGCTCCAGACAGTTCCCGACCGCTTCTGCTATAATTATAGGGCGCATGCGCAAATGCGTTTTATAGTACTTACAAGCCAGAAGCAGTCACTACCTGTCAGAGGTTCCATGTTTTAATCTGAGAAATCATTATTTAAATCACAGCATTTACAGTAAAAGACCTGTCGCCTGTTAATTATCCCATTTCTGACCCCTTACTAGGTTTTGGCTGCCCACCAGCACACTTTCTAAACAATTAAGAGATACAGCAGAGTAAAGAAGTCAGGGGGGAGGGAAGGGGAGATATGTATGCAGAACATTGCAGTAGTAAGGAGGCTGTACAGGACTTATAAATGTTGCAGACACTATAAAGCAGTGAATAAGGGAGGGTGGGGGCAATTAGGAGCGCTCACTAAAAAAATTATTAAAAAAGCAATCACAGATAAATATGTGAGTACTACCAATTTACTTCTCTCAAATTGTATTTTTAGATATGTAAAGTTGTTTGAGTGGTATAGTGACCCTTTAAGTGAAGAACAGAAGGTAAGGCATAGCTAGGTTACCTCCAGTTTTCACTTAAAGCTTAAAAGCCAATTTAACAATTCAGTATATAAAGGCGCTATTCCATACTAACACACCAATAAACACAAAAATAGAAAATCTAAAAAAGTAAAAATTTACAGAGAGATTACTAGGCTGCTGATAGGAGATTATGAAAAATCATGCAAGAAACAATTGAATACATGCGCTATATATAGGAAAACCATGAGATCGAATATGTATAATGATTGGGAAATATTCGGTATGTCTCTTCATTGCAAATATTGAACCATTGTGGCCCATGTTTACCAGCCTAAGAGACAATGACCAAGGAATTGAACAAAGACTACTCATTCCCAAGTGGCACTATATTCAGTTATACATATATATTTGGCCTTCTGTTGTAAACTTTTGTCTTTATCCATACTGAAATGTTTGTGGTGTGTAGACTCACAAGAGACTAAAGAAGCACTAAAGCTTAAAACCATAACTTCCATAAAACCCCATGAGTGAGTACATACTGTAGTGGTCTAGGTCTCACCCTGGGAAATGTAAAAGTGTTGAAGAGGAAGGGAAAAGGGGAGGGTAAGTATAACAGTCCTTTGGGGCTATAATGGGATTTTACAATGGGTCAATGTAGTGGCACATGATTTATGACTGGAGAGGCAGGAGGTGCTGGAGGGGCTGGAGAGGGTGGAGAGACTGGAAGGGCTGGAGAGGGTGGAGGGGCTGGAGAGGGTGGAGGGCCTGTAGAGGCTGGTCCTGCTTCTAGAAAAAAAAATGTTTTATTTCAACAATCACCGTCCAATCCATTAGTAATATTATTACATGTATAAGAACATTTCCTAAAAGGCTATGTAGTGAACAATTCTTGGATAATTTTGGACCGAATTTCATGACTTAAGCTCAAAAACTGAGGGACAAGATACAGCCCAAACAATGGGGAGTCGGGGACAATAAATGGGAATGAGAAATGAGAAGCTCTGTCTCTCAAGCCAAATTAATAGATTTGTTGCATTTTTTTCCGAAAATTTTTATCAGTGAAATAATAAAATTCACTTAATTATCACTGATAATTTCACTAATTATTTGCTGACAATCAAGGTCAATAAAGAAAAAATAAAAAAACTGCTTAGGATGCACTTACGTGTCTGGCTGTGTGCCAGGTTCCTCTCTTGGAGCGGTGGACTGCCTGGTGGGGGCGATGGAGAGCCCGGAGGGGGCAAGGGACTGCCCGGAGGGGGCAATGGTGCCCGAGCCTGAGGCTAGTTGGTGGTAGTGCTAAAAAAAAAGGAAATTTATTTTAACTCTCACTGTAATTAAATGTTCGAATACATTTACTAAAACAATTCTCGGAGAAGTTGTCAAAAATTATGCAAACATTTGGATAAAGGGCTTGGACACATCAACGTGTTAAAAAGCACACAATAGTGTGGCACAATATGTGATCCTCATTTTTGCAATTATGCTATCGTTCTGCACTCGCACGGCAATACACATGAGCGCACGGAAACATGTGATGTATGCTTGTTTCTGGAGGCGCTGTGTGCGCGTGTAATATGGCCTTGGACAAATGAGAAATTTAGAAAAAAAAAAATTCTCAGTAGGCTGCACTTACATTCTTCCTCTGGCGGGGACGGTGGTGGGGTGGGGGTGGAGGAGATTCCCCTGCAAATTAAAATAAAAAAATACATAATGAATGATATATATAAAGGATATATTTAATTATATACTTTGAATTCTGCTTGAAAATGCAGATTAAATAAGGCAATATGTTATAGTTTCTTTAAGTCAATCAAATTTCTATGGCAATGATTTCATACTTTATTCTGGCTAAGTACTTATATTTTTATTGTGTGTATTGTATCCATGGAAAGGGAAAAGTTGGTTGGGTGTAGGGGAGCATCAGTAGCTGTGTGTACTTGTATCTAGATTTTGTGGCTAATACAACATTTTTATTTTTGGAGAGTAAAAATCAATTTTTAATAATTGATCAACATTTTATTTTTGACTCTACTTTCCCTTCAAATAGGGCTGCCATGGAACTAAAAGGGTGGGTCAGTAAAGTGTGTTTATCGTGTGTCTATGTGTGGGTATCAGTGTGCATTTAAAGATAAAAAGAAATCAATTTTTAATGATCGATTTCATTTTTAACTTTACTTAGCCTTTAAATAAGGCTGCCATGGAAATGGAAGGGTGGGCCACCAAGTGTGTTTACCTGTGTCTATGTGTGGGTATCATTTTGAATTTATAGGTGTTATGTTAAATAAATTCACTTTTCAGTGATTTATTTTTTGACTTTACTTACCCTTTAAATAGGGCTGATATTGAATAATATAATAATAATAATAATAACCAGTGAATGAGAAATACAAAGAACTTGGATCTCTCTCTCTCTCAAGCCAAATTTAAGGATTATTGATGTTTTTAAAAACATATATATAAATATGTTTTTGTCACAAGTGAATTAAAATATTTTACTACGTATTATAATACAGTAATATAATAAAAAGTATACTTGCCTTCTATCATCTGCCGTACGGCAGCCACATATTGAGGCCTCTGCCTCTTGAGATCAGACCACTGTCTCTGGAGGGTAGAGACAGTGGTCTGGTATCCGAAGCGGCGCAGGATCCGGCGCTGTAGCCCCTCCATTACTCTGCGCCTCCGGCGCAGCACATGAGGGGTGCCAGGGGGGAATTCATCATACCCCCTGAGCAGGAGGTAATTCAGGGCATATAATTGCCTTGCAGCACTGGCCATTTTGCTAGGCAGGAAGTTCCGGTTCCTCGTTTTTACGAAAATCCGTGAATTTACGGAAATCCTCGTTTTTACGAAAATCCTCGTTTTTACGTGAATCCTCGTCTTTACCGCGATCCTCAGTTTTACGGAAATCCTCGTTTTTACGGAGATCCGCGGGTTTACGGAGAAATCCTCGTATTGGTAGGCATTGATACGTGTTTCTAAGGACATTACCCAGGTTCCTGAGTGATTAAGTGTACATTACCAAGGCTATTTAGACCACTTTTAATGCGGATTTTACCGAACTTTCATTTTAATACGTTTTAACGGGTCCGCTCGCGGATTTTCGAATTTACGGATTTTTTCGAAAATCCGCGGATCCTCGCGCGGACCGGATTTTTGAAGTTCGGACATCTCTACTGACAATTACAAAGTACAATGCTCATTCTCCTAAATCTACTATCTGCTGTTGATGCTGTAGGCCTTACCCTTTTAATTCAAATTCTTTACCCCCTGAGATTTCTTAAAAATCTTTTATCATCTTGTCATCTTATATTATCTTATCCCTTTAGAGATTTGTCTCTGTTTCCTATAGTATATAGGAAGTAGTAATACTCCTACTATAACACTTCCCTTCCAGTTAGCATAAGGGGTGACCCTCTGTGTTTGGTCCCTTTCTGTTCTCTCTGTACACCAATTCTTTGGGAGATGTCATCAGCATACAGTATTTGACTTAAAAATATTTAATTGCATATGATACTGACAAAGTCAAACATTTTTCCTCCTAGCCCACCCTTATCCATTTCTATTTGTGATATGATCATTAACCCTAGGCCTAATCTTTTACTCTCTTTCCTTTTATAATTTAATATAATGTTTATATATAAAACATTTTCCATTTCCTGAAATCATTTGCAGTGATGTTGAGACTCGAGAAAGGTTTATGTTACCGGAGTTTAAGTGTCTGTCTATGGATATACAATGAATCAGTAACATTTGTTTATATCTGTGTTTGTAAATGTTTTGACAAAAGATAGCCATACACAGGCAGATGACGTTCTTTTGATCAGATTGCAGATCGAGTGCAAAAATTGTAAATCTGATCAGAAGAACTTCTCAAAGATCCCCACATTGGGATCTGCAGAGATAGGGACTTAAGATGGGATATGCGGGAAATTTCCCACCTGACCCGATCTTCCCTTTTCTGATAAACGGATCGGTATTGTCGAGCGGAAAACGTAAAATGTTGTTCAATATTTTGAGCAATTTGATCAAATTTGCATAATCAATCAAAATATTGACCCCATAGTACTTGGGGCTTAAATCTATCTTTATTAGAGCATCTTTTGTTAAACTTGTTTTGGGTTAGTGCTGGGGTAACAATAATGGCTAGCAATGCAAATGTTATGTAAAAACTCCCCAGGTGATGAAACAAACTAATTATTTATCCTTACTACTCATATTCTATCAAATGATCTTTCATTTATAATTTATGCCTTCCTCTGTTGCATAGAGATGTTTGAAGCTGTTAAGTTTCATTTTCGAAATTTTCGGAAATTTCAAAAGTTCGAGTTTCAATTTTTGAAAATGGGCTACTTTTGATTTTTGATTTTCAAAAATCATCTACTTTCGATTTTCGACTTTTGATAATTATCTACTTTTGATAAAGTATCTATTTGTGATTTTTGAGAAAAATTACTTTCAATTTCGATTATTATCGAATTTTCGCTAAAAAATCGGAAACTCTGAAAATTCGAGTTTTGTAAATTCCGGGAGTTCAGAAAGTTTTGTTCGGGACTTCAAAACCCTGGGATTCGATTCGAAACTGGGTTCTATTAGAACCCACAGTACATCTCTACTCATCATCATTGCATGAAAAACATCATTAGAATGTTTCTAGGTACCGGTATGCTAAATTATTCCATGTTTAAGCCTTCCTAAAGATATCTGTCACTGGATAATCCTCAAATTATGCAACAATAATCTATTAAAACTGTAACTGACAGTAAGAGCTGCACAGTTATATATGGTTTCAGTGCTGTCAACATAACTGGTAATGAGTAAATCATTGGAAAAGACAGTGGCATTTAATGCTAAGTCATTATTACACAATTATTTGAGAGGAAGCAATTTATCAAATTAGTGATGCTCATTTATCCTTAATTGGATAGTGAAAGTAATAGGGCTGCAATGCAGGATTTGTAGTGTAATTGGGAGAATGATCAGAGTTCAGTGTATTGATTACAGCATATATACTAACACCACTAAAAGCACCATCCACTTCCCTTCCAACAATACACTGCAAATAAACATGTTCTTCACAAAGAAGAGCTGCTCTCAGAGGGATTATGAATGTCAATAGTCCAGAGCCTCTCGGATATTTGGTGCTTCCAATATCAGCAAAGACATCAAACAAACGTCATGGGTTTTTTTTGAAGTAAGTGAGAACTCTGAGGTGTATTAGAGCCATTTATCTCCTTTCGAAGGTGGTAGCAATATCAGTGAAGGCTTTAACTCTTTTGATCTCATAGATGCTGGAAATATTTAAGTCACAGCTTGAATACGACTATGACCTAAATGCAAAATAAAGGGTTAGCTGCTACAGCAGAAACAAGCAAAAAATACCAATTTGATTGTTAAAAGAATAGTTTAAGACTTGGTAGGCAGCAGACATTTTATTTTGACTGTCAGCTCTAGTGATACCTATTAGAACTTAAAGGGACACTAAACTCCCCATAATCCATAAATATAACTATTTTCCATTTGTTTCTATTATTCACGCTTATTCTCACTTCCCTGTGAATAATATTACGCTCAGAGGACCTGAAACTTACCTTACCGCCGCTCCACTGCAAGCCGCTCCTTCACTGACAACCTCTCTGTCCTGACCGTGCGCCCTATCTTAGGGCGCTACTATGTGCAGTAGCGGCTTGCAAGTGGAGCGCGGTAAGGTAAGTTCCAGGTCCCCTGAGCTTCCTATTACTCACAGGGAGGTGGGAATAAGTGTTCTCACCTCCCTGTGAATAATAGAAACGGATGGGAAATAGTAATATACCACACTATTGGCTGTGATTTCCTGACATGTTTAGTCATCCAAAGGGATTTTGCTAATATTTGTATGGTTAAAAAAAACAAAACCTTAGCAATCCAAATAAAATGTTGGTTCAGGCGATCAATCAGGCGTAAATATCATCCGGTGAATACCAGCCCTAAAACAGTTTTTATTTAAATGTTATCAAAACTGATTGGTTACTGAACTGGGGAGAGTACGCGTTATCTTGACAAGGATATCTACATTGCATGCAACCCTAAAGCTACAGAAGAACAAATGCCAGGAACACTTGACAAGCTTTGTTAGCTGTAGTATAAGAACTGGTGCATTACAAGGGTTTCAGCATGAAAGGTTTTCATGATGAGAATAGGTTTGTGCAGTATAAATATATTTCCATTTAAAAGCATATGTGGTGATTTACTGAGAAACTCTCTCTACAGTGAATCTCCTCTAAAAGCCACATTATCCCCTCTGCACATAAAAGTCATGTTAACCCCTCTGGACAGTTTACCAACAGGTTAGCAAGACTTTTAAAAGATATTTATGGCAGTTAACATTTTTGAGACAAAGCTGCCAGACAAAATCACAATTGCAGTACCTTTGTGTGACCAGGGGTGTCCCTAGGGTTTTTGGCACTTGAAAAAATGTTTGAATGCCGCTTCTAGGCAGAGCCACGGCAAAGTGGGCATGGCTTTGTGTGAGGGCGTGGTTTCTTTAATGGGTGTGGCAACATTTTTGATAATTTTGTATTTGAAAACATTTATTTATACAGACTTTATACATAAAAACATACTTTCTCTAGAATGTCCAACACATCTTTAGTCAAAGAGAAATATTTAAAAAGTATCTGCAGCAAAATATATGTTTGGTAGAGCAATCTGTTAAATACTGTGTCCCCATCATATCTGTTATTTAGGCTGCAGCCTGCAGCTGCACAAGCTTCCATTGCTTCCACAGATCACACTAATCGCAGGCTGCAGCAAGGGATCTTATATTTACCAGTCTGCATTGTGGGCACTTATATTTACCAGTCTGTTTTGTGGGCATTTATATTTACCTGTTAACCAGCCAGTATAAAGTCAGCCCTCCAGCTCACCAGCCAGTGTTAATCAGCCCGCAACTCCCACCTCCACAAGCCATGCCCATTTTTTCATAGGAAGATACGAGGGCAGCTTTGAATATTTGTTTGGGTTGACAATGGGTTTAGAAAAGCCCCTGTGTGTGCCAGCCAATTTATCTTTGTCTTTGTGTCATCCCATTTACCTAGCTTTGTGTACCAGCCCTTTCAACTGTTTCTGTGTTCCAGCCCTTTCAACTGTTTCTGTGTTCCAGCCCATTCACTAGTCTCAGTGTGCCAGACCATTCTCTAAGATTTGTGTACTAGCCCATTCATCAGTCCCCAGTATCCAGCTCATTTACCAGTTTTAATGTGACTGAACATTATCCAGCTTCAGTTTGCCAGACAATTCACCAATTTACCAATATCAGTTTTCCTGTATTTTTACCAGACTAGCAGGGTTATTCAATTAAAGTTCTTATCGTTAAAAATGGTGACCCAACCAATCAGATATTAGCTTTCAAATGTTAAATAAGAACTGATTGGTTGGAGCAAAATTAGTACCATTTTAAATGATAAGGGGGCTGATTTACCCACATGTGCTGTGCTAAAAATAGGGGTTAAAATTGTGCTAACCTATATTGAATAGGTTAGCTCAAATTTAACTCCATATTTGCACTGGCTGCACCAGTTTCACAAAAGACACCCGTGAAACCGGTGCAATGTATATTATAAAGGATTTGCACCACTTTTAACTCCAAAATTTAAGACCAGCTAATGGCTGGTCTTAAAGTAGTGCTGGGGTAAAATTCCTTTTCGGATTTACCACAAGGTGCAAATCCAATATTAAATACTGAAAGCCATATTTGCCCGGACAATTTGTGGCTCTGGGTAAATGAGGCCCAAGAACTTTTATGGAATCTCCCTCTTAGTTTGCAATCTAATTCCCCATTCACCAAAATGATCAAATCCCTATAAACAAAATTGGAAGATTAATCAGGCAAATGTTTATGTTATTTGTCTCCAATTATCGATAGATTCCAATGGATATCTACACTGTATATGCGCCTTCCCAAATGACTTACTTGGTGATGTTTTGCATTAGATTAAACCCCCAAATTTGTCTTAATTTGGGCGTTGATATACAATGACCTGTTTTACTGAAAAACTTTAAGACAAATAGAAATAGGATTTTGATACATCAACAATATCATTAATGGCATGTTTAATAAATAATACAAGTAGGCAGAAAATGCAGAAGAATAACTCAGACTATCCAAGCAACTTGTTTTATCTATTTTTACATTTTTATTTACGTGTTCTTGAAAATGAAGGGGTGTTGAGCCTGGTTTATAGCTATAACAAGCTGATTGCAGCTGAAATTTACATGTGGAATAAATTAATGAGACAACGAGATGTAAAATATAGGTATTTCTTCACAATGCATGAATATGTCAAACTGATTCTAATCAGCCAGCAGGAACCAGAGCTAAGTACAGCGTGCATATATGCTAGTTAGAGAGGATTCTATATTTTATGGTACCAATAAAGCTAAACAGTATAACTTAGATTGTATTGCAAAATGCAAGGCATAGTTTAGACAAATTTTAGTATTTTGGATATTGATTGAAAATAGCCTTTCAAATAAAAATACTTCTTTATACTTTCTACTATAAATCTTTCAATGATAAACCTGTACAGCACATTAAATGAACAGTGTATCAAAAATGGGAAAAAAAATCCTATTTATTTCTACAAAATAGTAATTGTCTAATTTTTGACAATCTTTCTAAATCCCCAATGATTCATATTAGTACATCCAGAAGATTTTGACAGATCCGCAATTTTATATACCCACGGGTTCTCCTCAATACCAGATTAAGTTCCAGACCGGGACATTCTTGTGAAAAGCTGGTCAGTACTGTTACATCTCTCCCCTTATGTCACACACTTTTTCACATTTTACTGTCTCACAGGCTACCAATAAGCCCCACCTTGGGGGGGGGGCTATAGCTTCTGCCTAGAATATAAATAAAAATCTACAGTGCAAACTGGTATAACTAATACACCATATCTAAGCTGTAGGTTATTATTGATTGTTTTATAAACTCTTTAATTACGTAAGAATATATATATATATGTGTGTGTGTGTGTGTGTGTGTGTGTTATTTGCTTAACCTTTTGTTCCTACTATTTTGGCTGCTGGCTGTAGCGGAGGACAATTTGGAAGATTTATAATAAGCTATGCTTGTTGTTGATGAGTCTTTGAAAGTCATTTTAAATTGTACAGCCTGGAAGATAAATATATAACACACATTAGAAAAGCCAATGCAGAGTGGAGTAGAGATTTGAATAACTACATTTTCATTATATAACTAGTTATCGGAATTTAACACACTTGTATTGCCAGAAGAATTCAACCTATAACACTATGTCATTTATCTCAGCCATATGCTGTTCAGTATGTAGCAAATGGTATATTTATGTAGAAAATAAATTAAACCTGGCTGAGGAATACACAGTGGCATACACCCAGTTTTATTCAGTTGGATGAGCCAATGGCTGCAGAGAAGTGATGTCTGTGCTGTGGAGGAGAATCAGAGAAGAAAAAAGTATAAGAAAACCACTATACAATATGAAGCAGATGCCTTAAGGTTTTTAATCGAAGGCATCATGGACATTAATTATTAAGGATTGCTATTTTGGAAAACAATACTGCTAGTATTGGTTTATTTTCTATTTTTTGGCTACAATAAATCACTTTAATTTATTTTCTATATCGATATAAAAAAGGCCCCTTGTGTAGTTACTGCTTTCATTGATTTAAATACAATAGTACTATCCTAAAGGTTCGTACACTCGTGCGGTCGCGGGTCCCGTGACGTTGTGTGTGTAGGAATGAACGTTTCGGTCGATAATCGCCCCGTGTGTAGGCACTTTATTGCCTGAAAGGTCGTTCGTTCGGAGATCTGCCAGGTCGGTCAGTCAACGATCCCCAACTGAACATCCATTTTGGCAGATAAAGTGCCTACACACGGGACGATTATCGCCCAAAACATTCGCTCCTACACATCGTGCGTCGTGGGTCGGGACTGTTTTGTGAGTGAAGTTGTCCTTTAAGCCCATAATGCTTATTACTGGCAACCCTAAAGTCTAAATAAAGGATCCTGTTTAGACTGATATCTTGCCATGTCTAAACCTGCCAATGTTTTCACAATGTTCCCCCCAGATAAGTAAGGCTTTATGATAAACGTTAGTGTCTGGAACTTTGTGGGAATGATGGCAGGTGTATGGGTACCTTAAGAGAGATATTGTAATAGGTATAAATGGTAGACAGGCAGACAGATAGATAATTGTGGTAGATACTGCAGATAAAGAAAAAGAATGTAGTGTGGTAAAAATATTTATGCTTTACATAATTTCTAATTATAGTCAATGGCTCAGCAATAATGGTATTAACCATACTGTGTTGAATAATTACCCTGTTTATTATTTTTCCTCCACTAACAAAATGCAAGAATGCAAATGTATGGAGGCATGAAATTGGTATATTAAGGCTTTTATATAAAAAAAAAATCATTTAGTGGATTTGCTTGTGGCAATTATAGTAATTATGGTCACTTAACTTTTATATCACATATTTGAAAATATTTTGCAAGGCATTCTATTTATTTTAAATGTCATTATATTACAGCTTCAACAGATTTAAAAAATAAATAAACATATGTTTATATATATATATATATATATTATAGCTAGATAGATATATATATAGATATAGATAATATATATAGATATATATTATAGATATATACACCAAAGACAATTAGTAACACTTGCAATCATCATATAACTTTCATATATGGGTACTTCTAAGGATGCAGATGCCTCAATCTGCTGTATATGTAGCAACAATAAAGGATTTGTCCTGAGCACACCTTATTCATTTTAAATGGATTTAACATTTCGGAGCTGCATTTAGCCCCTTCATCAGAATAATTGTGACACACAGTGAGAACACATCATATAATAGTGACCACACCCTCTGTGCCGCCCCTCCAATTAACACAATACTCCCATTAACCCCATATATGTATTCATCATAGTGGCAAATATCATCATAGTGGCAACTATCATCATAGTGGCAAATATCACCATCTTTTCATAACAGCAAGTTATTAATTCATATTTAGGAAAGGTCCTAGATGGTGGACAGAAACGTGGCCAATATGGGTTTATAAATAAAGCACTTTATAGATTTGCCTGTTGTGTGCACTGAAATTTCTTCTTCTTTCTTCGTTTTTCTTTATATATTATTATTATTATTGATTTATATAGCGCCAACAGCTTTTATGACTGTAATGTATAGTCATACATTACATACAGGGTCATACATGTTATACAACGTCATACTTATTACATACACAGGTAATACATAATATAAGTAAACAGAGTGTGGAGTTGGTACTGTGGTATTGGTACTTGGGCAGGGCCATAGGGAGCCTAAGATAGATTTATAAATGCTTAAGTCAAGCTGAAAAAAAGCTTATCTTGGGCTAATGTCTCACAGGTTGTTAGCCCTGCATTGCTCTGAATTATGTGTAGCTTAGAATATTTTCAGGAAAAAGACCCAGTTGTTGGACTCTGGTGCATTTTAAACATTTGTCCTTGGGTGAGATAGGAAATGAAGGCCGTGGATTGCTTGGAATATCACCTACCAATTACAATAAGTCAAATTGAGTGTGATCCTAAATATAAAAACAAACAACATGGAACATATACTATATATTTCTATGAATGTGCAGTAACAGCATTATTTTCTAATTCCAGGATGACCAAATAACTATCTGCTATTCTATTCTCCATAGCCATTGTCGGTCTTTCAAACTGATTCATTTGCTTACAAATCTTTTTTGATTTGAGCAGTTTTACATTTAGAAAACATGTTACTATCTACCTTTCTCTTGTATACAAATGATTTCTGTGTTAAGGAAAACGCACAAAGTTTCAAATTGTTGAGAAATGTCAGCCGTTGGAATATAGCTTTGGGCAATCTTAAGTGTTTAGTTTAAATGCTTAAATGGCAACCATGCCCCAAAATAAACATTTAAAATTAAAATTTCCTCTCCAAGGGAGGTAGGAAATCCTATCTGGATGGCCACATGTATATGTTCTGTTAGTACAGTGGCTGACAATGTTCGGTGAAATGCTCACAGAGCATGACCATCTCCCCTATCTCTAACTTTAAGGAAATAGTATAGAATAGTATAGTATTGTATAGAATAGTATAGTATTGTATAGTATAGTATAGTATTTGAAGTTGAATAAAGACATACGTCCATCCAGTCCAACCAGTACCCACATTTCCTGCCTAACTGTTGATCCAGAGGAAGGCAATAAAAACCCACCAGAATTATGAACGGGGGAATCCTTCCTGACTCCAAGTGGCAATCGGATATATCCCTGGATCAATTCTACTTTAAGTATCAATACCAGTAACTTGCAACATTCCTTGTTTTCAGAAACTCATCCAGCTTTCTTTTGAAAATATTTAATGAACCTGCCATAACAACGTCCACTGGAAGACAGTTCCATAGTTTTACTGTTTTCACAGTGAAAAACCCTTTCTGTACTTGAAGATTAAATTTCTTTTCTTCAAGTCTTAAGGGATGTCCTTGTGTCCTCTGACATGTTCCTCTGGTGAACAATGTGTCTGTTTATTGTAAGGCCCGTTAATGTATTTATACATAACCCCACGCAAGTGCCTTTTTTCTAGTGTACATAATTGTATTTACCCAATCTATCTTCATATTCAAGCCCTTTCCATTTCCAAGATCTTCTTCACAGCATATTCCAAATGAGGCCTAACCAATGCTTTGTAAAGCATATAGTATAGTATGAATAAAGACATACATACATCCAGTCCAACCTACTCACCCTAATTTCCTGCCTAACCGATGATCCGCATCAAACTTTCCAGTATCTTCCCCACCACTGACGTTAAACTTACAGGCCTGTAATTACCCGGCTATAAACGACTACCCTTTTTGAATATTGGAATTACATCAGCTGTTCCAGAGGCACACATCCGGACATGCATACTTAATCAATCAATAAGCTGTGTACCCCTGCATGAGAGGAACTTTGACAGCAAATATAATGGGTGTTGTCTCTATACTGTGGTATCCTCATTCCAGGTCTCCATCCTCTATCTATAGAGTTACCCACCAACACTCTGTTTGATAGTCATAACCAACATGTATGATAGGGGGAATTCAATGCACTCACACTCTCAGCTGTGACAAATTTGTGTTTTATTACAGGCCGTAATTCCATATGATACGTTTTAAGGTGACACTTGAAAAAGGAACTTTTAATGCTCCCCACTCATGCTAGTAGCCTCCCAGAGAAGTAGGAATAGAAGAATGTAAGTTTTGGGCATAGTTGCCCTGTAAGTAAATGAATTCAGGGAAAATATGATTCTTCTATAATATATAGGTGATTGATTTACAAATGGATGAGCTGTTTTTTTTTTGTTTGTTTTTTTAAACATGAGTAAAGATATATATTCACACTTGTGCTAATGATTTCGCGTTTTGAAATTGCATATTTGGATATGTTCCATTAGCATAAGGCAAAAGACTGAAAGTACTCAAAAAGCATAATTAAGACACAACTTTATCCTAAGCCTCCCCATATTTGACCATCCCTTTAATTAGCTGAACATCTACAGCATGTTAATGGCATCAGGAACTCAAGAGCTTTGTATTTTAAAAATGATGGATTTATTTTGAAGAAATGCACTCCATGGTAGCATACACTGCCTAAAGACTGCAGAAATGATTCCATATATGGTAATACGTTAAAGTACATACAGCACCATATATTCCTTGCAAAGAATACACCATTTTAGAATTTCACAAGGGGTGGAAAAATACTTTAAATGGCTCTGTGATAAGTGAATATTTGTGGAGAACAAATTTCTGATTGTTCTGTATAAAGAACAGAATAGATTTAAGGGACAAAAATATTATTCTCCCTCTTTACAAAGCACTGGTAAGGCCTCATTTGGAATATGCGGTGCAGTTTTGGAACCATAAATACAAAAGGAACATCTTGGAAATCGAAAGAGTTCAGAGAAGGGCAACTAAATTAATAAGGGGAATGGAAGAGCTTGACTATGGGAACAGATTAAACAAGGCAATTTGGGGCTCTTCACAGTGCCAAATGTATAGTTATTTGAACCATTACATATACTGTGCTGTGTAATTTAAGGCGCTGTTAATTTAACTTTTTTGTTAACAAACCTAAAAAGAAATAATATTGTACAAAGCAAAACTTTCCCATGGAAATCTTAATCAATGAATATGGGTACCAGCCTAAAGGAGTGACTTTAATTTACTACATGAAATGAAAAACATCTTGTTTTGTTGTGTGGCTGTCATGCACCTGCCTGGATACCAAGATCATCAAACACAGATTAAGATAGAATGCTTTTTCATGTAGAATATGCCACATTTTTTGAATGATTTTGAATGTTTTGAATAAATGTTTTTTTTTCTATCATATGGGAATCATTTATAATTATAGCGTTTAGCGCCTACTGCAGTATTTTAGTTGGTCTACCTGTCTGTGTGTGTTGTAAAAGTTGGAAACAAAAACAGCAACATCGACCAAGTTTGGTGAGTAGAGGAACAAAGACAGTTTCCACAAAACATCTTCACACAACAGGAAAGTAGTTTCTGTTTATTTAAAACAAGATGATTTATTTAATGATAAGTGTGTCTGCTATGATAATGTGCCTCTTCATCTTAACAATGTATTTTAATAAACAATCAATTAAGCCAAGAGTTTTGACAGGGAAATTTTGAAGAATTTGATTAATAGCATTACTGACAATTTACATAAATAATGGATTTCTAGCAAAACATTTTACAATTGAAAAGATCTGTAATGTAGATAAATAATTGTTTTTACTAGGCAGATGTACTGCAAAAAAAAAATGTAAAAAGCCAAACAGAAACTTTATCTGAAGAATTCCCACTGCAAGGCTAATTTATTACGTAAATAACAGAAAACTAAGTTCCCGTTATTTTTTTTTTCCAGTGCACATTGGAAATCTTCAATCTACTTGATGACACCTGCAGTTTCCTTGGTGAAGTTTGTCTAAATGAATTCTGTATTTCCTAACTAACTCCCCATCCATTCTGGTTTGGTCAAAACTAAGGACGGACTAGAATTCGAACTTGAACCGAGTTCGGACGAACTCGAACTATTCGAACTAGCTTGAGTTCGAACTAGTTTGTTTTTCCGGACTCGCAGCTGTATTTTTGATGATTATCGTAAATTTGATAATTATCGAATTTTCGGGCCATTCACTAACTCTAGAATGTATCATACGCTAAACCTTGAAAGTATCATTCCTTTTCAGTAACTCTCGAATGTACGGATTGTTTTCGATAACCCTAGACTGTATCGTTCACTAACCTTCGAAAGTATCGTTGGTTTTTGGTAACTCTCGACAGTATCATCTGATTTCAGTAACCCTCAAAAGTATCATTCGGTAATCCTCGAATTAGCTGTAAACCTCAAATGTAGCTTGCGCAAAACCCAACAATTGCATGCTCGTGTTCCACAAGTGTTTTAACAAGATTTAGTGATAGTAACATGTTCTGCAGACCATTACCCAGGTGCCACAGCCATTTAGAGCTAGTTACCATTGTTGGTTTAGCTGTAAAACATCCGGTGTTTTCAAACTATCACTCCCCCATTGACTTGAATGGGTCCGAATTCGAACTTTCGAACATTCTCTGAAGTTCGAAAATTCAAAAAGGACCGAACTTTATATAATTCGGTCATCTCTAGTCAGAACAGACCTGATCTGAAGGGCCTAACCCAAGTGTCCTGGAACATCACACTATGGGCCTCATTTACCCAGAGTTACCTGATCCGGCCCCTGGCCTATCTGCCTTACTACTCTCTTTGCTTCCTGGTCTTGACAGTCAGACAAAGGCTTGACGGTGACTTCATACCCAATTCCCTGACAGTCGTGACCTCACTACTGCTGTTCTTGCTTGCAACAACAGCAGGGGCGATACCCAAGTGGCGCGGAACCGGGTCAGGTAAGTCCCTTCAGGGGCATCTTTGGAACTTTTCAATAATGTGAAAATAGGGTTTGGGGGGTAGCTGAACAGAATTATAAAATGTTATTTTAAGGCTGGGCATGCCCTTTAATTGACATCGGACAGATCGATTGGGTTTATAGATCAGTTGTCTGTCTGGTCTGAAAATAAACTGGTGTACACAGCCTACTGTAACTCTCAGAATTCGGCAGATCTTTAGGCTTTTTGCTTTTTTATACACTGAGAAAGTTTCCTAAAAACACTAAATGGTCCCTGCTGCGAAATAACCTTACAAACTGTAAAACAATAACAGTTAAAAAATTCTGTGGTGATCCCGATAATGTAAATAGAAAATACATTTATTTATGACAATTTGTTTTCTGTCACTTTTGATTTGAATGAATGAGTACAGTATCATCAGTACAGTAATGATAACTTTTATTCTCTTCTTTAATCCAAAACATCACATCCACACTTTCTATCTTATCACAGCAATATTTGACAGATACAATTGTATTTATATCCTAACAATTCTTCTCTGCTGTAATCAAAGAACATTTCCACTAAGATTTACAAAACATGTTGTTCTGGCAACAAAATAGATCGAAAACATCCAAGTTGATGAAATCTGTAAGGCTGACAGCGCTCCGCAGGTTAAAATCAAGATTCCCGACAGCCTCACTAATGTCCCATAGAGATCACTAGAAATGTCCTTTTTCCTCAACTCTTTCTCTTATTCTCTTTGGCAGAATTTGACATTCACAAAGAGCAGGAGAGACAAATCGAAAAAAATCCAGAATCTAAAGGTTGCAAAAAAAAACCTAAAATGAATGAAGTGGATTTTATCATTGCTCACTGGTGTGTGGGCATTTGTAAAATCCTATGAAGGCCTAGGAGACAGAATGCATTCTTTTTTACTTTTCTTGTGAATTGCAATTATGAACTTGTATATAAAACATATTAATTGGGCCAATAAAATTTTGCCCATGTTCTTAATCTCCAGCAACCAATCAGATGCTATTAAATGTTTCTAACTATAGAAGACTGATAAAAAGGGAATGTTTGATTGGGTATTTTGATTAAATGTTTCAAGCACATTGTTAAGATTCTTCATGCAGAATAAGAAGTGATGTTTTGTTTAGTTTAAATCCGTACAGTAACTGTTGCAAAAGGTTATGGACCAGGTATATCGTTTACCTTCATTTAAGCATTTTAAAGCAAATCTGACCCACTGCCCTCACAAAATCAATACTAAACCAAAATAAGTTGTCTTTGTTTAACAAATAAGAAAATATGGACATGTTGCATTTTTGTTGTACAAAACATTTCTATTTCTATTTTTACATTACCTAGGCTAGAGTTAATATTTCACTCACCTGAATCCCCAGCACAGGATTGTAGCTTCTGCTTACCCAGCTGGCATTTCAAAGACTCAAAGTCATCCTTTCCATCCCAGAATATGTTTTATTATAGTGATCATTGCAACCTATACGGTGAACCATGCAGTAATCTTACTTACCAAAAAAAGCATCACATTGCAGGGCTGTTCTTAGCTCTGCCTCTAATTCTGTTATAGACAACTACAACTGTGCATTGGAATAAAGTTCTTTGCCATATTACTTGGGGCACCATGATTTCATATTACCAGTATTATTAAAAGACAATTATACTCACCTTTCATCCTCTCCACACCTAAATCGTACACTGGTTGATGACCTAAACCGCTAAGTCCTCACACCTGGGTAGATGAGATAGACTTACATGACTGTTTTTCTTTGCTACTCCTCTCTGCCCCTCTCTTACTGTCAGTGACAGTCCAAGATCACACCAATGGTAAGACACGCTTCTTTGTAGCATATGTAGTAGGGGTGTCAGAGAAATTAGGAAGAATTTTCAAGACACACCATATCCCTGTCTGCTTTAAACCCAGCAACACACTGAGGCAGCAACTGGTGCATCTAAAAGACCCAATACCAAAAACAAAACATATACGTAGTGCAGTGCTGTAAAGAGTGCTCTGATTTGTATGTGTACCAACGTATGGCCCAGCAGAGAAGAGCCAATTCCTTGGATCAGGACTCAGGTGTGTACCTGCATCTTAAGGAAATGGAGACTATAATGTGAACATCTTGGCCAAGGAGCAGGATTGGTTCAGAAAAGGTTTATTTCAAGGTTAAAGGGTTAGTTCATTCTCAAAGTGAACATTGGCTTTTAAGCTTCAAGTGGAGAACGGGAGGTAAACTAGCGGTTTTACCTTCCATTTTTCACTAAATGTACCAGAAGAGACGAGCGAACTTACCCGCAGCTCGATCCACCGCTGGCTCCAGACAGTTCCCGACCGCTTCTGGCTATAATTATAGGGCGCATGCGCAAATGCGTTTTATAGTTTACTTACAGCCAGAAGCAGTCACTACCTGTCAGAGGTTCCAGTGTTTTAATCTGAGAAATCATTATTTAAAATCACAGCATTTACAGTAAAAGACCTGTCGCCTGTTATATTATCCCCATTTCTGACCCCTTACTAGGTTATTTGGCTGCCCACCAGCACACTTTCTACAACAATTAAGAGAATCAGCAGAGTAAAGAAGTCAGGGGGGAGGGAAGGGGAGATATGTATGCAGAACATTGCAGTAAGCAGAGGCTGTACAGGACTTATAAATGTTGCAGACACTATAAAGCAGTGAATAAGGGAGGGTGGGGGCAATTAGGAGCGCTCACTAAAAAATTAATTAAAAAGCAATCACAGATAAATATGTGAGTACTACCAATTTACTTCTCTCAAATTGTATTTTTAGATAATGTAAAGTTGTTTGAGTGAGTATAGTGACCCTTTAAGTGAAGAACAGAAGGTAAGGCATAGCTAGGTTACCTCCAGTTTTTCACTTAAAGCTTAAAAGTCAATTTAACAATTCAGTCTATTAAAAGGCTGCTATTCCATACTAACACACCATAAACACAAAAATAGAAAATCTAACAAAGTACCTTCCTGCGTTTTTTAAAGGTTTATCTCAGCAGAGATTTTTACTAGGCTGCTGATAGGAGATTATGAAAAATCACTGCAAGAAACAATTTGAATACATGCGCTATATATAGGAAAACCATGAGATCGAATATGTATAATGATTGGGATAATATTCGGTATGTCTCTCATTGCAAATATTGAACCATTGTTGGCCCATGTTTACCAGCCCTAAGAGACAAATGACCAAGGAATTGAACAAAGACTACTCATTCCCAAGTGGCACTATATTCATGTATACATATATATTCTGGCCTTCCTCTGTTGTAAACTTTTGTCTTTATCCATACTGAAATGTTTGTGGTGTGTAGACTCACAAGAGACTAAAGAAGCACTAAAGCTTAAAACCATAACTTCCATAAACCCCATGAGTGAGTACATACTGTAGTGGTCTAGGTCCTCACCCTGGGAAATGTAAAAGGTGTGAAGAGGAAGGGAAAAGGGGAGGTAAGTATAACAGTCCTTTGGGGCTATAATGGGATTTCAATGGGTCAATGTTGGCAAATGATTTAGGGAAGATTTTTATTGATATATTAAGTGTTGATGCTTTATGAACATTAGCCCCATTTCTGACCCCTTACTAGGTTATTTGGCTGCCCGCCAGCACACTTTCTACAACAATTAAGAGAATCAGCAGAGTAAAGAAGTCAGATGAATCTCATCTGAGACCGCATGCATTCCATTGGTGGAACACATGACGCAATTCTGGTCTCCAGTTTGGGAAAATAAATATATTAAAGGGACAGTGTCAGTTTATTCATATATACAACTTTTATGATAATCTCTGTTTTATCATGTCCCACACCTGCGATATTTCTTTATGGGTCTCTACTCCCCTCTGCCCTGGTCCTGACAACAATTACAGCAATTAAACAGGGTTGGAAGGAGACTCCACAGAGTATTCTACTGCAAACAAATTTCATTTCAGTGCTCTCAGCAACAGCCTTCTTCCAACCCTGTTTGATTACAGCTTTTCTGATCCTGAGGAAACCTTATTGGCAAAACACATCAATCTATTTTAATCTATTTATTTGTACTGCTTTTAAAGTGAAATCACTATTTTTGCATGCAACAAAAGGTTTTTATGCAAATATGGAAGCTTGAAGCTTGTGTTAAGTGGTGGATTAAAAGGACGCATGGACGTTGTTGGACCAGCCACAAAACAGGGATTAATAGGAACACACAAGGACTGAAAACACCCAGACTCTACTAGCAAAGAGTAATAGGGAGATTCAATTTAAGTTCTTATTGTTAAAAAAGGTGTAAATTTTTCCCCAACCAATCAGATGTTAGCTTTCAAATGTTAAATAAGATCTGGTTGGGGCAAAATTAGCACCATTTTTAATGATTTATTTTATTATTTAATTACAATAATTTGGAAAGAATTTCTGCAACTAAGAGATATATAGAATTTTAATATTCCACTGGTGCAGAGAGAAACTTAATAACTTTGTATTTTTGATAATTATCGAATTTGAGTACCATTCGCTAACCCTCGATTTTGGACATAACCCTCGAATTTACAGTTTCGCCGATAACCCATTTCAGCGGTAACCCTCAAATATATTGTTTGGGTGATAACCCTCGAATGTAGTGCAGCTAGGTTGGGCTTAATTTGTTGATCTAGAAGAACAACAGATGTTCGTCGCGCATGTGTAGTAGGTTTTAAAATTGTCTTTGTGGGACTACCTGCATTTGGTAGAATTGTAGTACATACACATTTTCATAAACACATTCTACCTTATTTTATTATAATCTAGTCCCTAGAGGCTAATGTTATATAAACTATAGAATTTTACTATAAATGTCTATAAAAAAAGCTCCAGAACCTGATAAAAAACATCCCCCTCTCTTAGGAGAGCTCAGTTCAGATTTATCTAGACAAATGTTCCCAATTTCTTCAGATTCACTTTTGTCTGGTGATGTGCCTCTGGGTTAGAAAGGAGCAGATGTAAGACCAATATTCAAAAATGGTAGTCATTCACAGCCTGGTAACTATGGAAGTTTAACATGGTAAAAACTTTCTTACGGTATAATATTCTGGGCTTTGTCTCAAAAAACAAACTTATAAATAGAAATCAGCATGGATTTATGAGAAATAGATCCTGTCAAAATAACTTGCTTGGTTTTTATGAAGAAGTGCGTAAGAATTTAAATTCTGGCATAGCGTTGGATGTGGTATATTTAGATTTTGCTAAAGCTTTTGATACGGTGCCACATAGGCAATTAATGTATAAACTAAAATCTGTTGTCTCTGAAAAACAAATGTTTACATGGATAGAGAATTGGTTGATAGATCGTGTACAGAGACTCATTGTCAATGGACCTTCATCTATGTGGACTAAAGTTCTAATTTTGGTGACTCATGGCTCTGTAGTGGAACCACTTCTGTTTAATCTGTTTATAAATTATTTAAAAGTGGGAATTAAAAGCTAGTTCTCTGTATGTGCTGATGAGACAAAACTATGCAGAGCTTTAGAAACTTCAAATTTTGAGCAATCACTGCAAGCAGACCTAGATAGCTTGTCAAAATAAGAAACAGAGTGGCAGATGAGATTCAGTGTTGATAAATGTAAGGTGATGCATTTGTGCAGCCTATACGATAAATGGCACTGTGCTAAATGAAACTGTTAAAAAAAGGTTTGGTGTTTCTAATAGATAAAAGACTAAGCTGCAACAAATAGTAAATAGTGAAATATTATTACCATGTATACTCGAGTATAAACCGAGGTTTTCAGGCTATAAAATAAAACCTCGGTTTATACTCGGGTCAGTAATTTACTTCATCTGGCAGCTGCTCCTAGTGTACTGATCTGCACCTGTCTCACTGCCGGCGCCGAGTACTTATGTCAGCTGGCAGATCAGTACACAAAGATTGGCCGCCAAATAAGCAAGTTACACTGGTAAGTAAAATGACTAAGGCAGTAAATGACTAAGGAGCGAGCAGAAGTGAATGACTGAGGAGCGAGCGGCAGTAAATGACTGATGAGCGAGCGGCAGTAAATGACTGAGGAGTGAGCAGCAGTAAATGACTGAGGAGCCAGCGGCAGTAAATGACTGGATTGAATTACTTACCAGTAAGTCCTCTTCTCCACTGAACTGGGGGTGGGACGGTTTGAGGGTGCTTGCCACTGCATGCTAGTAGTTACCTTTTAAATGGACAGCAGAAATCCCATACAATAATAGCCAAATCCAGTATGGCTATTACTGTATGGGACTACTGTTTTGGAAATCTGCTGCCTATTTAAAGGGCAACTAAAGCCTCAAAACAATACAGAATCAGAAGGAGGATGGTATCTATTGTTGCCTTCTTATTCTGTATTGTTTTGAGGCTTTAGTTGCCCTTTAAATTGACAGCAGAATTTCCATACAGTAGTCTGCCATCATCTGGATTGACTTGCTAAAAAGGATGGTCTAGATTAGGGGTGGGCAATTAAATTTCCCAGGGGAGCCACATGAGAAACTTGGATTGTCGTGACGGGCCGGATCTATGGGTTCAAATCAATTCTCATAACAGAGATTGCAAAACTGGATTTTTAAAAAGATTTAATTAATATCCCTGGTTCATTGGATTTTTTTAGTTACAATTTTTTATAGAAGGTGTGTAATATTTTAGATCCAACCAATCAAATTCAATTAATTATCATGTCATAATTTTTTTTTAAATTAACTTATTACAAATAAATCAATTATCAAGCATAACACAATTGATTAATATTATTTTTTGGGGGGTATAGGTCTAGTATTAAGGGGCCAGTCTGGACATGTGGCCCCCGGGCCTTACTTTGCCCAGGTCTGGTCTAGATGGACGTTTGTCTTTATTTAACCTACAAAACTATGTAATGAATGGCTGTTTATGCTCCAACATTATAAATAAATCAAATATCTAGATAAATGTAGAATATTTTTGTTTTACTAAATGTTTTAAAAAAAATATTAAAGTATAGGTTTATCCCAAAAATGAAAAAAAAAAACAACGCCCTGCAGGTAGAGGTCCACTAAAAATGCTATACTCACTTTTCCCATACACTGCACTTTGAAAGCTCAGTGTTTCAAATGCCCACACTAAGCCTTCACATTGCCCAGAAGACACTGCAGTCATTGACAATGACATCACCCTCCCGGCTCTGATTGCACAGTAAACCTGGAAGGCTGTGAGAGCATGGAGGAGGAGATGGACAGTGAAGAACAGGAAGTTTATCTTAGTAACCCTGGGAAAGATGAGTATAGAAATGTTATATGTAGGGAGCCTCTACCTGCAGGGCATTGTTCATTTTTGGGGTGGTCATGTCCTTTAAAATTAATGCAGATGCTATTAAAACATTTTACATTTCAAACTTAAGTACCCAATCTAAAAAAGCTGTTTAGCTTTAATCAGCCAATAACATTTTACTTTATAATAAATCTAATTTTTCTATCCAACCATTTTTACAGCTGTGAGCAGTATCAACCAATAAAACGATCTCCATTTTTTAATGTAGTTCCTCTCTGTTACCTGACTGACAGATGTGAAGACAGAAACAGGTAAGGCATTAAAAATCCCATTGTTGCTTGTTATGTCCGTGCTATTCTGATAGACCTCATATTACTTTACATCCGTATGTGTTTGAATGCAATCTGCTTCCAAGATTACATTTAACATTTAGGACATACGTTAGTATTATTTATGAGTGTTAAACTGGTATCCATTGGAAATGCAAGAATAAGTATTAAATGTATTTATAGCGCATGAAAAAGTCATTGTTGAACCTTTATCTACTGTCAGTCCTGTTTCTAGGAACTGCTTTGGGCATGTATTCTGCTTCTTAAAATCCTCACTCAGCTCCTTATACATAACAGCATCTGACTTCTTTTCAATTTCCATCCTATTCAACGCTAGCCTGGAAATCTGCTTGAAAATGGAGTAGATGTTCCTTTTCTAATATTTATATTGTAGAATAAATCCCTAATACTTTATACATTACATGGATTTTTAAAGACTCATGAATTATTTCTTTATTTTGTATTTCCTAAAAATTGGCTTTAAAAGTAAATTATTACACACATAAATAGTACAACTCATAAAAAATGCATTGTTGTCTATTTGGGGGAAAACAGGTCCTGTCTAACTAATTGGAGCATCTGTCATTCTGACATTACATGGTGCATTCATTGGCCTGCTATTTCATTCCCTACATTTCTAAAGATTGACTAAATTGAAATAACAGTGCTCTCTGGGATAGAAAAGGAAATGGTATACATTCCATAATGAGAAAAAATGGGACTTTCCTCAAATAGCAAAGAAAGACATGAATTTTTTTGATTGTGAAAGTTGCTTATCTTTTGCATCATATGGCCATATTTATAAAGGCACGGTATCGCTTTTTAGTGATAACGTGCCTTTAGCAAGCCTTATGGTGATCCATATTGTAGATATCGATCGTAAACCTATGACGATCACTCATAGAATACAATTGAGATATTTTAGTACCCCTTGGTATAGGTCATTGTCATACATAAACGATAACCCTCTTTGTTGTCTTTCTAAAATCAAATAGTAGATTTGAATGAAACAATCCTACTTGATGCAGGTTCAGACTGGTGGGTGGTAACAAAGTAAAGGCTGATATCCTAAATGACTTCTTTGCTTCTGTTTACACTAATGAGAGTAAATGAGAGTAGCCTGTATAATGGATTCAGTTTTTTGGATTTCTGAATATCTGTTCTTGTTCCAAGTGACTGGCAGATTGCTGATGGGATATGTTTAAAAAGGGATTCCAGTCCCAGCCAGGTAATTATAAGCCTGTCAGTTTAAGATATGTGGCGATAAAGCTTTAAAAAGGAATGATAGGGGTTAAGATATTGGAATACATTTTAGATTACAACGTTATAAGTAGGTCCCAGCATGGTTTTATGAGTAATAGATCCTGCTAAACCAATCAGATTGTCTCCTTTGAATAACTCAGATCTTATGGGAGTCAGTTGATGATTTATTTATTTTTTTCATTTTGCAAAACCCTTCTAATCCAAGGAATAGTGGTCTTGACCTTTCATTTGATATTTAGATTGATTTTAAATTGCAAAGTTTGGTAATTATTGGAACATTTTCTAATTGGACCAGTCTTGTCAGTGATGTTCCTAATGAATCTGCCCTAGGTCCAGTTCTATTTAGCTATTCATAAAGGACTAAAGTGTTAGGCACTGAGTTTATGATCTCTGTATTTGCTGATTATACTAACCTATGCAGGACTTTAGACCCATTGCATTATGTCTCCACCTTACGAACTAATTTAAAAAGACTTAGGATTTAGGTTCAAAATAAATGAGGTATAATGTTGAGAAAAAGTTATGCATTTAGGAAAAAAACAGTATGAAAATGAATTATACCCTATATGGAATCGTCTTATAAGTTAACTAATTAGAGTAGGACTTAGAGTAGGATTATTATATTGTGGAGAGTGGGCTGTGCAGTGTCACGTTGATCTACCAAGGCAAATATAATACGGGACTGAGGCATAATTCTGCCCCTTGAGTAAGTAAGGCCTCATCTTATGCACAGAAAGTATATTAAAAATTAAGAAAGTACAGAGATGGGCAAATAAACTGATAATAAGGATGGATACTTTGTAGTAGATAGATTATAAAATATGGGTTTATTTTTTCTTGAAATGAAGCATTTATGAGAACATACAATAATCCAATAATCTGTTTGTTAAAGATTTGTTTGTTTTATACATATTTACAAATATTTGGCCTATTAGATCTTTACTGCATCAATATTTGCTACTTAGGTTGGACTTTAGATTAACCTTCCAGCTGGAAGATTAATTTGTATGCACATTACTAGGATGCCTGCAATGTGTATACACAATAGAAAGTCTCTATGTCTGTATGCACTTAACCAGTGATGTCGAAAACCTGTGGCACACAAGATATTTGGAAGCTATAACTCCCAGCATGACTTGGTTGCAGAATGCCTTAAACTCCTGCACCAACCAATTTAGCGTAGGCAATTTTCTTGATTGTCAGAAGCCTCACAATTATGATTGCATTGTTTGAAATGGAACAAAATGCTAACACAAAAAGACAAGCTTATTTTCATTTGAGACTGGTAAAAAACAGTAAAATAATACCGTATATACTCGAGTATAAGCCGAGGTTTTTAGGTTTAAAAATTAACCTAAAAACCTTGACTCGGCTTATACTCGAGTCACAAGGAACTTACCTGCAATCCAGAGGCAGCCGCGAGTCCAGGCCGGCAGTTCCCAGTAGTTTCTTCGCGGTTGCGCGATGACGTCATCACGCACGCTGGCGGGATGACGTCATCGCGCAGCCGTGAAGCAGTAATGGGAACTGCCGCCGGACTCGCGGCTGCCTCTGGATTGCAGAGAGAGGAAACTGAAGACCAGGTACGGGTAAGTGAGCTGGGGGGGTACTGGGGGGACAGTATGCCATGCAGACACCCACATTACCTTTTTTACTAGTAGGTTGGAAACTACAACTCCCAGCAACCAAGCTTGCTGGGAGTTGTAGTTTCCAACATCTACAGTGGAAAGGTATTAGGGTGGGGGACAGTATGCCATACAGTAACCCCCAATACCTTTCTACTATAGGTGGTTGGAAACTACAACTCCCAGCAACCAAGCATGCTGGGAGTTGTAGTTTCCAAACATCTACAGTGGAAAGGTATTAGGGTTACTGTATACCCTCGGCTTATACTCGGGTCAATCATTTTTTCTAATTTTTGAGGCAAAAATGGGTGCCTCGGCTTATACTCGAGTCGGCTTATACTCGAGTATATACGGTAACTTTAATTCTAGCTCAAATTTTTGATTGTTGGATATTTAAAAGAGAGAAAAGGAATTTAATAGTGCAAAATGGTCAAACAATGATGAAAAGAGATGGACTTGATCTAGAGGGTAACTTTATTGGAATTCTTAGGATTAAAGGGGAACCAAAGTCTCCAGACAAAATTGTCCCAATAGACATAGCACAGTTTCAAACACACACAAACTGTGTCTCACCTCTCCCTTTGCTATAGCTGCTTATTTATGAAATTTATGAAATTAACCTGTGGATAATAGGAGTCAGCTCCAAAGATTCACCTTAGCTGGATGACATTCAGCTTAGTATACGCAGTATATGTCACATGCTCTGTAGTGCTTAACAGATTAAAACAAGGAATCTGCAGCCTTGCTTCCTAGAAGCTGACAGCCAATCACATAACATCACTGAGATCCTCCTTCTCCCTGACACAGAACAGGCATTTCATTGCAGTTTTAATAAAGGATTTGTGCACATCACTGGATTCAAATACTTACCATTGTCTAACGGTTATAGGGTATCTTACCCCTGCTAGCTTAGTTAGATACATATGGGGGTATATGGTGGTGCCATATGGAGTGCCACAGGGATATTTCTGACTTTATTGCCAATGGAACTGTATTTTGTCTTATTACCCTTGCCTAGCATCTAGCATCTGCCTATATTAGGGCAATCACACACACACACCCTTTATGGATATTTAATTTTTGTCACTTAGTGACATATTGAGATTTAGCTTCCAAGTTCCTAAACTTAACTTTGTTTTACAGCATACTTATCCTTTAATGTTATGGAATAAACACCTGTAGGTAAGTCCTCCCAACTACCTTTTAGAATAACATTTTCTTGTATTGAACAATTTAAAAAGTCAGCCTTGTATATGCCTTTTATAAACTATTTATTTATAATGTCTTTGTCAAGTACTTTTATTAATTTCTATTCCATATATTGTATAATAATGTACTAAAAACATTTAAAAATCATTGTTTTTTTTATAAATACTGAAGAACTACCTTTGGAAGATCCCAAGATCACACCAGTTGGCTTATTTACTGCATGATTATACTGATTGCTACAAATCTGGCACATTTTTATTTGTCCTTTGAGATTACAAATGATTGATGTTTTACAGGGTTGGGACTTCCAACAGTATTTGCCATACATGGATTCATTCAAATAACTGGCAAAGACACTTCAGTTACAGATACAAAAACTTGTTAATCAAAAAAGTGCCGTGACAGAGTGTTTGATGCAAACATCCAAAAGATTATTTTCAGAAGTGGAAAATAGCTCTGTCACTTAATTTTATGTTTTTATTCCAAAAATAAAATGGATAGAACCAATAAGGGAACAATTCTATGAAAAAATGTTTTATTCAGACATTATAATGAGAATCTATGATATTAAGTTATTGTAACTGAGGATCATTGCTTTAGGAAGATTTTTATAACCGACCAGTGCATAAAAGATTCAGAAAGCCTTTTGTTTTTTTGTTTTATACTGAGAGATTTAATATTGTTATTATTATTAGCAAACTTAGTGTCCCAAATAAACCCCTGTCCCCTAAAATTACCCAGGGTGAGGCTCTAAATAGCTATGTCCTCGCTCATGGGTTTTCCCTAGATTCCCCCATAAGAAGGTTTCAAAATTCCACTTTTAGTGCCAGTCATGGACATTTCATGGACTAGTCAATGTGAAGAATTGCTTTTAGAAGAGTGCTTTTAAAAAGAAATTCTTTTAGAACAGGGGGTATCTCCATTAATAAAAAGAACTAAGCTGTTTCCCTTTACTTAAGAATTAGAGGTAAAGGAACTTTGTCTTACCTCCCGTTCTTTTTTTTTAGACAGGAGCAGGCAGAGAAGACACAGAACTTACCCGTGATTGTGCTCTAGTGCTGCTTTCTTTGACAGTTCCTGACTAAACCGAAACACTTTTAAACCTTATGTCTCGTATTAATAAACATAATTCATACAGAAACATTTTATGCAATATAATTTTAACATTAACATTAGAAATTATATTTTACCCACTGTATTAATGTGAAATCCTTTTAAAGTATAATTAAATTGTCAGCAACAGAGTAATAATTCCATTGTGACATTCTGTATTTTTCAATCAGCTTCAAAATCCATAAATACTGAAAAATTGAACTATTCCTTTTAATGCATTGATTGAAAAACGGGAGGTAAATGAGCTATTGGCTTACATTTTGTAATATTGGCGTGAAGTCCTTCAGAGCGCATGACAAACTTCTCCCCGAGGAGAGACAGGGGGAAGACACATTATGGGGCACGGGCAGGCTCCTGGTCTTTACTTTTTGGCAGTATACAGGGAGATTTAATAAAAGTTCTTATTGTTTAAAATGTTGCAAATTTTGCCCCAACCAATCAGATCTTATTTAACATTTGAAAGCTACCATCTGATTAGTTGGGGCAAAATTAGCACCATTTTAAACAGTAAGAACTTTTATTGAATAACCCTGATAGTTTTGGGGGTGGACATGCCCTTTAATGCATTAAAGGGCATGTCCAGCCCCAAAACAATAATTTCACCCACTACTGGCCCCACTGTGTAGTGCATAAAAATCCTAACCTTACATCCCAGCTCCAAATGGCTTCCCTGCTATGCCCCTTTCAAATCCCAGAGTCCAGAGCTTCCTGTCTCTCCTCCGGGAAAATGTTGCCATGTGCACTGCAGCCCTCCCTCTCCCACCCGTTTTGCTCTCCCTCCCCCTAGTGTAAATTCCCTTTGCTATATAGTAGTTCTCCCTCCCTGAGCCCCAACTGCTATAATAGATTTTCCAGAGACTCCCCCAAACACTACTTACCTTACCTCTCTCCCCCGGCATTCTGTGCAGCCAGCAGCCGTGTTTGTGATTGGATGCCTCTCAGCCAATCAGGGACACGGCTGCCGGTCCAGCTCCCTGCTTGCAGTTTAATGCAAGCAGAGGGAAGAGGGAAGGTAAGTAATGATCGGGGGAGTTTCTGGAAAATCTATTATAGTGGCTGGGGCTGGGGGAGGGAAACCTATTATTTATCAAAAATTATTGAATGGGGTGGAAATTCCCTTTAACGATACTTTCTATATCGCATGTAAGAGTCACTGACTCTTGTTTTCTACTCTTTTTATAAAGGGACGATTATAAAGGAATGAATTAAAATTTTCAGTTTGAACAGGAAAATGCATCTGTTTTTGGAGGACCTAAAATCCAGTTAGTTCTATCATGGGAGTCTTGCCAATGACTGTCGTTATTAAGCAGAAAGAAAATGAACATACCTTTTAAAATATGCAAGTTATATTACATAGGCTCCATCTGTAAAATGGGCCAAATACTGTCCCCCAGGAAAGAAAAACACCATTAGGTAAACATTTATTTAATGAAAAACTCAGTCCAGCTGATTTACACTGGACGGCACTACAGGAAGTAAGAGTAACCCCCCAAGGGTGTTGACTTAAAAAGGTTATAGGTAAAGTACAAAGCAAGATAAATTGAGAAGGTAAATGCCATAGAACCACAGGGACTTAATGATGCTTTAAGTTTCAAATGGTTCCTCTGATGGCTTGGGTTTTTATTTGTTTGCAGATCATGAAGATGAAAAATGAAATTGTTCTGCTTCTTATCATGGACTTAAATACTGATGGACTGCAAGCATGAAAACTAAGAACACTATTTTGGAACCAACTGGGAGATGCAATTTCCTTCAGTATTGTTAAAATAATATTACTCTTATTGTGTAATATCAGGTTAGCTGGTGTTTTACACTAATTTTCTGTGCATTTTTGGAAATTGTGCAGCACCTCAATCAATACATGTATTGTTCTACCTGAAACTTAAAGGAGAATGAAACCCAAAAAATCAAAGTTTGAGTTATAAAGTCTCAACATCCTTCCGAGTATGGAAGATCCCACTCAGGGGCCTTTCCTTTTCCTCTATAAGCTCATTTTACGGTAAGCTGACATTTTCCCTTACCTGCCAGTACTTTTGCCTTCATTACATTTTCTGCACCTGTGTGATTTCCACTCCCACCTCTTAACCCCTATGATGTAGGAATATATTAAATCATCAATATTCAAATTGCAGAAGTGTCTGGGTGATGCAGAGAGATTCATGGATTAACACTTTCCTAGTAGCAGTGTTATAGCTAGAGATGGACTAGAACTCAAACTCGAACCCAAACTGAACTGTTCGAACTCGGACTTCTCGAACTATCCCGGATATTTTCTGGACTTTTGATACTTATCAAATGTTCGAACATTTGAGGCATGCGAATATGCAAGTTAAATGTCTATTATACCAATATGCGAGTAAATATCGAATTATCGAATCCGCGAGTAAAATGTCTATTATACCAATACGCAAGTAAATATCGAATTGTCGAATCCACAAGTAAAATGTCTATTATACAGTACCTATATGCGAGTAAATATAGAATTATCGAATACACGAGTCATTCCATGGGATAATTATCGAATGTTCCAACACGAGAGCTCAAAAGTAGCGCGTGTGAGAGTAAAGGTCCCACAGCCATTTACATTAAGTTACCATTGATATTTTAATTGTGTTTCATTCAAACTTTTCAAACTATTTGACTCCCATTGACTTAAATGGGTCTGTGTTTGAACTTTCGAACTTTCGAACCGTATGTAAAGTTCAAAAGTTCAAAAACGGACCCATTTAAGTCAATGGACAGTCAAACGGACTGAATTTTCGAAAGTTCAGCCATCTCTAGTTATAGCATGAAGGTCTCCAGCTCTCCCTGTCAGCTGCAGCAATATTAGTGGAAAGTGTACCTTCTTATAAAGGGAATGTTGGCGGGTAGGAACCATTTTGTTTATGCAGTATGTATAGAAACAACATGGTGCAGAGCTGTAGGGGGAGGATAATGAAGTGAACCTAATCTTAGCACAGCTCTGTGCAATGCATTTCTTAGTAGTGTACCTATGTAAAGGGTCAGTGTATAAAAGAAAGCAGCACACACCTTTTGCAGACAAGGAAACAGTGTTTATTCAACACGTGTAGTTTTTGGTGTCAAATGACACCATCTTAAGACATCAGGTCTTCTTCATGATGTCAGAAGAAGCTGTCACGTGAAACCAAAATGTTACACATGTGTTGAATAAACACATTTTGTTTGTTTGCAAATAACTGGTGTGTACTACGTGCTTTTATACGCTGGATATAATTACCACAGGCCGTGGCATTGCAGCAGCACTCAGCAACTAAACTTTATACATCTGACCGGTGGTTCCAGAGGTTCACTCTTATTTTTTATTTAAAGGGTCAGGGTTGTCTGATTAGTGAAACATTAAGGACATCTATGAAAACACTTTTAATGTATGGTTTAGTCACTCATACGATACAGTGCACAACACCCGAGTGGCATTATTTTAAACTATAAGAACTTTTGTTACATAGGCCTGATAGTGCAGAGCATAGGGAGGATAATGAAGTGAACCTGATCTTAGCACAGCTCTGTGCAATGCATTTCTCAGTAGTGTACTGATTAAAAGGTGAATGTTGGAGGGTAGGCGATCAGTGCAGCCATGCTTATTACATTTCATACCCTCCACTATTCACCTTTTTATTGGAACACCATTGAGAAATGCATTGCACATTCTGTGCTTCTGCACTATGCTGTTTCGATAAATGCACTGATTAAAGGGAGACATTTATTAAGTGTTTCCCTACTAGACCAAATGTTCTGGCAACCCAGGTTCAAGGATAGGAAGAGTGTGTTTTTGTTTATGATAAATCTCCCAGCAGCCTTCCTGCAATATGTATGCAACATTCCCCTTTAATAAGGTAGCACAGAGCTGGGCTAAGATTGGGTTTATTTTTGTGACCCCTGCAGTTCTGCCCCAAGTTTGAATCGAATTCGAACTAGTTCGAGTTCGTCTGGACTCATAAAGTTTGGCCCAAACTTGGGTTTGGATAGAGTTTGGGTAAATCACTAGTAATGTCACATCAGTATGACATCATACTTTTACATAGATTTGGATTTTGACCCCACAAAAAAAGCATTGCACTTGGTGAGACTTCTTATTCCAGATCTTTACAATGGAAGGTCTGTGGAAACACTGCCATGGCTAATGATGATCTGGTCAAACATTTATACAAACAAAGAAAAAATAATTAGAGATGTCCGAACTTCGAAAAATCCGGTTCGCGCGAGGATCCGCGGATTTTCGAAAAAATCCGAAAATTCGAAAATCCGCGAGCGGACCCGTTAAAACGTATTAAAATGAAAGTTCGGCAAAATCCGCATTAAAAGTGGTCTAAATAGCCTTGGTAACGTACACTTAACCACTCAGGGACCTGGGTAATGGCCTTAGAAGCACGTATAAATGCCAACAATACCTAAAAAGTACAGTCCGCTAGCGTGACTTTTAAAAAACGGTATTTTTCGAAAATACGAGGATTCCCGTAAAAACGAAGATTTCCGTAAAAAAACGAGGCTTTCTGTAACTATGATAGCTGCCATTGGCTAATTTGGATCATGTGGCTTACTCCGTCTTGAAAATTTACACGAATTACTCGTTTTTACGAGTATTCTCGTAATTACGAGAATACTCGTAATTACGGGAATCCTCGTAATTACGCGAATCCTCGTAATTACGAGGATCTTCGGTTTTTCCGGATCCCGTAAGTACCGTAGATCCTTGTAATTACGGAGATACTCGTATTTTCGAAAATTTTCGTAAAAAAAAAAAATCCGCAGTTCGGAAGTTCGGAAGTCCGGAAAGTCCGGAATAATCCGCCGTTCGCGGACGGGAGAAATCCGCGGTGGATCCGGGTTCGGGTCCGCGAACCGGCCATCTCTAAAAATAATCAATGCACATTCCTAGGCCCCATACAATATCATATTATCTGCACACTGGCATACATTATAAACAAAGGGGTTTTAGAATTTATTACTGTGATAACATGAATGAAAAGCCTTCCAACCTGATCAAGGTAACCCCAGTCTGGACTGTCCTAACTTCTAAACCTTTTTTACTTTAATTATGATTAGCTAACTTTTGCATTCCTCATATTTGCGCACTGGATCAATATAGCAGGTTTTCTCACTTCCCCCTAGCTCTTTGGCTTTTTAAAATGAGGGAAGAGTCTGTCCATCCATTACTGTATATTAAAGGCATAGGACCTCCCATTAAAGGCGAGTGTTGGGGGTGTTATTACCTCATAGAAGCTTGACCTTGCTTCCTAATAAATTCATACAATAGAAGGACTGTGGAAGCACTGCTTAGGCTAATTTACCACTCTATTTTGCGGAAGTGCTACTGATCAAGCATTTACTGTATACAAACAAAGAAAAGATAATCGATGCACATTCCTAGGCCCCATACAATATCATATTATCTGCACACTGGCATACATTATAAACAAAGGGGTTTTAGTATACATTACTGTGATCACATGAATTTGTACAGATTTGAATTTTAAAACAAAAAAGCATTGTGCTTGGTGCGACTTCTTATTCTATATTCTTAAATAGTGTTTTTATGTTTCTGGGTACATTTTTTAGTGATGTCACTATGACATCAGCATGACATCATAACTTTGCACAGATTTGGATTTTGACCCGAAAATAAAAGCACTTAGTGGTTTGTCTTATTCTTTATCTTTGTTTAAATGTGTCGAGGTGCATTTTCTAGTGATGTCACTATGATATCTGCATGACATCATCTTTTTGCACAGATTTAAATTTGAAACCAAAAAAAGATTTTTACATGGTCGGACTATTACTATTTTTTAAATAGTTTTCAAATGTGGCTGGGTGCATTTTTAAATGATGTCACTATTACATCATAATTTTGTAAAGATCTGAATTTTTACCCAAAAAAGCATTGCAGTTTGTGCAATTTCTTATTCTCTATCTTTTAATATTGTTTAAATGTGGCTAGGTGCATATTTTTTAGGGGCCACTATGATATCAGCATGAAATCATAACTTTAAACAGATTTGGATTTTGACCCAAAAAATAACAGCACTTCATGAGTCTTCTTATTCTAGATCTTTTTATAGTGTTTAAATATTTCTGGATGCATTTTTAGAGGATGTCCATCCAGTGCTTTATATTAAAGGCATAGGGCCTCCCGTTAAAGGGGCATGTTGGGGATGCTATTATTTAGATCTTTTAATATTGTTTTAATGTGTCTGGGTGCATTATTTAGTGCTGTCACTATGACATCATCATTTTGTACAAATTTGGATTTTGACACAAATAAACATTGCAATTGGTGCAACTTCTTATTCTATATATTTTAATAGTGTTCAAATGTGTCTAAGTGACATCATGACATCATCATTTTGTACAGATTTGCACTTTGTGTGCCTTTTTATTCTAGATGCTTAAATAGTATTTAAATGATTCTGGATGCATTTTTTTGTAATGTCACTATGGCATCAGCATGACATCATCATTTTGCATAGATTTGAATTTCGACCCAAGAAAGAACAATTAGTGGTTCTTCCCATTCTATATATTTTAATAGTGTTCAAATGTGTCTGGGTTCATTTTTAAATGATGTAACTATGACATTAGTATGACATCATCATTTTGACAGATTTGAATTTAGACCAAAAAAAAAAGCATTGCAATTGGTGCAACTTCTTATTTAATATCTTTTAATAGTGTTTAAATGTTTCTTTGTGCTTTTTTAGTGATGTCACTATGTTTTCTGCCTGACTTCTTATTATATATCTTTTAATAGTGTTCAAATGTGTCTGGGTAAAATCAGCATAATATTATTTTGTAGGGATTAGAATTTCAACCCAATAAAGCATTGCACTTAGTGGTACTTCTTATTATATATCTTTTAATAGTGTAAAAATGTGTCTAGGTGCATTTTTAAGCAATATCACCAGGGGCGTGTTTAGGGGGAGATTCCTGGTGCCTGGAATCCCCCCTTTCTGTCTGCTCAGTGCAGTCTGCTGTTCTACTTCTCCTGGTTCCCATAGACTGTTACATTGATTGCTACATTACAGCTGTGAGTGAGAAGCATTTGTATGTTTCAAAAATGTATCCAGTCTGCCCTGTGATTGACAGCAACATAACTAATCATAATTAATACAAAACTGTCAACATTACACTGCAGCTGCTTAAGGTGATCGCTGAGACTGGGTTTATATTCATTAATTACTGTACCTACTGCAGCTGCTTAAGGTGATCACTGAGACTGGGTTTATACTCATTAATTACTGTACCTACTGCAGATGCTTAAGGTGATCGCTGAGACTGGGTTTATATTCATTAATTACTGTACCTACTGCACTGTGATGGAGTTAGTGAGCAGGAATAGGGACATTAGGAAATCCTGGAGGTGGTTGTATAGCTGATTGTCTGATATATATATTCATACATTCACACATATATATACATACACACACATATATATACATACACAGGAATGATTGTTCCATATATTCTTTATAAAGAATGATTGTTAAATGTGCCCATACATGGTCTAATGTTATTGTCTTCTACTGCAAATTCTGTCAGATCCCCCATCAGTGTCACAGCTCTGACTTTAAAAGACACTTATGGTAATGTAGAGCAAATGTGGATTTATCCGTCCTGACCTTTCGCCGGGTATAAAGTGGTCAGCCACAGCAAGTGTCTCCTATGGACCACAGCGTTCACTGCCACTGCCAAAATTTACCTCAGATTTTTTTCGGGCCGATGACTAATACATGGAAATATCTGTTGGTTTGTGTGTACCCAGCCTTAATAAGTATATACTTAATAACAAATGAAAAGGGAAGATTTGTATTTGCCAACTGTGATGATAATAGTATAATTTTTTTAATAAATATAATTTTTTACAGATTTGAATTTTGATCCAAGAAAAGTATTGCACTTGGTGTGACTTCTTATTCAATACCTTTTTATAGCATTCAAATGTGTCTGGGTGCATTTTCAAATGATGTCACTGTGGCATCAGCATGACATCATCATTTTGTGCAGATTTGAATTTTGACCCAAAAAAGTATTGCACTTTGTGGGACTTCCTATTCTATATATTTTTCATTTATAAATGATGTCACTATGACATCAGCAAAAGAAAGAAGTAGGGGAGCACACTACTTAAGTGAATTCACAATTTATTGGTATAACCGCACATACAACGTTTCGGGACGCCCGTCCCAAAACGTTGTATGTGTGGTTATACCAATAAATTGTGAATTCACTTGAGTAGTGTGCTCCCCTACTTCTTTCTTTTGCTGGAGATGTATCTGGCCCCTGGGAGTGGAGGGCCTGGGGGACTGCACCTACCTACTTATCTGGCATACAGCTAACAGCGGTGTGCTGGAGTGCTCTTTTGACTTTATCTGGATACTATGACATCAGCATGACATCATAATTTTTTGCAGATTTGAATTTTGACCCAAGAAATTTATTGCATTTGGTGTGACTTCTTATTCAATATCTTTTTTTATAGCATTCAAATGTGTCTTGGTGAATTTTAAATAATCAATTTGTACAGATTTTAAATTTTGACCCAAGAAAGACTTGCAATTAATGGGAGTTTCTATTCTGTATATCTTTTAGTAGTGTCATAGTAAAAAATAGAAGCCTAGTGCACATCCAGTTAATTTGCTTATATTTTACTTTACCATTGCATTGCAACTTAAAAAGCCTGCCTTTCTCTCTGGATAAATTAAATCAGTTAGTTCAATAACTTGGCCTAATTATTTTAAGCCCAGCAACCACTTCACAGTTTGCATAGTATAGTATAGTCATAGTATATATACTATATAGTATATAGTAGTGTTACTTCTTATTCTAGACCTTTAAATAGTGTTTAAATGTTTCTGAATGTATTTTTAGTGATGTCACTATGACATCTGCATGACATCATAATTTTGTACAGATTTTGATTTTGAATAAAAAAATTGCACCTGATGTGACTTCTTATTCTATTAGGGAGATACAATAACCTCCTTTTCCTTGTAAAACGAGTGTAAAACCCACACTACCCAATGATATACCAGGTAGCATGGGATTAACGCTTGTTTTTCAGGGGCTGCATCAATTCCAACTCTGTTTAGAAGTAGCGCAGCTTTTATGAATAAAAAAGTTAGACATTGCGCCTCTATTTTGTATATTACTACTGCATCAGTGCAGTGTCTGGTACACACACTGTCCATGACTCCTGTATGGTAGTAGATAGTTGAAAGATAATCTCCCACCTTACTACTGGACAGTGGGGACCAGGTGACAGGCTCCACCCTATAGGACAGCATGTGTAATGTTATTGGGAGAGGGGGCCCACAAGACCACATGCCAGTCAGCCCTCTAGTTTAAGAAACAGTTTACAAACCAGTTCATAAAGCAGTGTCAGTCAGCTTACCAGTGCATAAACCAGCATTACAGTTAGCCCTGCAATTCACAAACCAGCTTTACAGTTAGCCCTTCAGTCCATAAACCATTGCTAAGTCAGCCCACCAGTTCACAAACCAGCTTTACACTCGGCGATCCAGTTCACAAACCAGCTTTATAGTCAGCCCTCCATTTCACAATTCAGCATTACATTCAGCCCTCCAGTTCACAAACCAGCGTTAAAGTCATGTTTGTTGTTTGTAAGGTTGGCCAGATGATTCGTGTACAAGGTGAACAGTAAAAAGATAAAAAAGGGATAAAAAATTATAAATATATGTTAAAATCAGATTAATAAATAATACAATATATTAAATTTTTAAAAAGAACTTTGCCTTTACCTTTTTGCTGTGTTCCTATTATTCCCTTTTTGTTGTTAGAAGTGGCTGGTTCACAAGCCTGTGTTCCCTTTTAATTCCACTCTCATATATCAGGGCTGGTTCACACAATTTGTAATTTTGAAAAGCTTTATTTCACAAGAGTATCAAGTAAAAAGATAAAAACATAAAAACAGTTTCCCTTTTAAGCAATAAAAAGGGGCTGTTATAGATAATTGTGCAGCTATCTAGCACCATATATATATGATCTATGCGTTTCGCTATCTCATATAGCTTCATCAGGATCAGAAAAAACGTAGCTTTACAGTTAGCCCTTCAGTCCACAAACCATTGTTAAGTCAGCCCTACAGCCTGCCAGCCCTACACAGCAGGATTGAGTTTATGATAACAAGGTACTTAATTGACAGCTGAAATGTAAGGTGTTTCTTAAGATGTCAAAAGAAATAGGGAACAGATTTGGGAAGAATAATAATTTTAAGCAATGGGCAATTCAAAAACACATTTCTGTATATATGCCCTTTAACAGTCACCGAAAGTCCGAAAAATCCGGGTCCGAGGATAGTTCGAGAAGTCTGAGTCCGTTCGAACTCAGGCTCGAGTTCAAGTTCTAGTCCATCCCCACGTTTGATTCAGGACAAGTGGGAAATTGGCATTAGGGGGGGGGGTATTTGTGGGGGGTATTTCCAAGTTTCAGGGATGTTACCTTTGAAAAAGAGTAAGCTGTTCAAATTATATATCACTTCGATTTTTTTCTTGTAATTGTACTTGTTTATCCCATTCAAACTATTTGGAGGCCACTTATCTGTGTGTACCCACATTTATGTCATACCGTTTGATTCAGGTCATGTGGGAGATTGGCATTTAGAGGGTTTTTTTATTTGTCAAGTAGGTTTAGGTAGGATTTCCTCCTTTGAATCCATATAGAGTTATATGGATTTCTGCGTCTGGAATTCTTCATATAAGTTTAAAAGCATGGCACTGTTCTGTAGCTAAAGAATGCTGTGCACACCATTCTAATTGCATAGGTGTTTATTACCACATCAGTATAACACCATGTAACGTTTCGGCATATTACTCACGCCTTCATCAGACACATACGGGTATGGTATGTGTCTGATGAAGGCGTGAGTAATATCGCCGAAACGTTACATGGTGTTATACTGATGTGTATAAACACCTATTGCTAATAAGACTGGTGTGCACAGCATTCTCTTTCTATATGTGACCTTGCCGCTAACGCTGGGGCACCCAGCACTGAACATTGCTAATGCTACATTGGGAGTGTGTAGGATCCTTTTCTACTTTGTTCTGGAGCTAAAGGTGTGTACATTCTAAAAATATATAGTCTGTGGGGGGTATATCCAGGTTTCTGTGGATTTTCCTTTATAAAAGTGTAGGCTGTTCAAAATACAAAGCACTTTGATTTTTTTAATTGTACTTTGAGTTAGTCGGTGGCCATGTCTCTGTGTGCACCCACGCATATGGCATACCATTTTATTCAGGACATTTGGGAGACAGATAATTGGCATGCTTTTTAACTTTGAAACTTGTTTTTCCTTTATTTTATTTTTAGAAAATCTGCTAAAAAGTGTGAAATTCTGCACGCACACACCATTGAGGGTATGTATGAATAAGTGGCACAGTTGCTTAGCTGAAGGTGTGTAGAGTCTGAGAATATATAGTTTCTGGGGGTATTTTTGAGTTAGAGGGGTGTTTAGTTTGAAAAATCTGAAAAGTTGCTGTAATTGGGCCACTGCACATTGGCTCACTTTGTGGCTAGTAGCTTCCACATCTATGTAACCATGCATATGTTTGATTCCAGGCATTTGGGAGATTGATACTTGACAAGTTTTTTTTACATTGCATGGGAATTTGCCATGATTAAAAGTGTGGTAAAAGTGTAAAATTCTACGAAGAACTGTGGAGAATTTGGAGTTGGCGGAATATTTTTGCTTTTTTTTTTTTAGCCATTGTGCATTGTCTCACTTCGTGGCTAGTCGCTTCCATGTCCACGTGTGTAACCATGCATTTAGCATACCGTTTGATTCAGGACATTTGGGAGATATTTTGATATTTGGTAACTTATTTTTACATTCCATAGCGTTTTGGTATGATTTCTATCTTTTGAATGTTGTGTTATGTTATTTTTTTTCAGAAAATCTGCATAAATTGTGAACTTTTACAAAGAAAAGCACCCACACCATTGATGGTATGAATGAACAAACTACAGTGCAATGTAGCTGAAGGTGTGTAGATTCCAGGAATATAATTTGAGGGGGCATTTCTGAGTTAGGGGATGTTTTGGGGAAAAACTGTAGAGGTGGCTATTTATTTGTTGTTATTGTTGCTGTTACTGCCATTTGACATTGGCCCCCCTTTGTGTTAGTTGGCTGCCATGTCTCTGAGTACACCCATAAATGTGGCATACCGTTTTACTCAGGAGGGTTTAGGCTTTCACATTTGAACTTTCCTTTACAGTTTTTAGCTGAAATTTGCATTTGATTTTGTCTCTGATTTTACAGATGAGGAAAAAATGGAAATTGTGAGAAAATAACTTACAATTGGATGAAGAGCTGCGTCTGGGTATCTGCATTTTGATCAAAACTTACCTCACTTGTAAAATCCTGTGGATATGTAGTTTCTGAAAATATATCACTTTTTAGTTAATTTGGTAGATATTCTATGTTAACCGTCAGGAGTGGTTATACATTTTTACTTTGGTGTACTATTTTTGAAGGTGCAGTTTTAATTTTGGGGGGTCTCCTGTACAAGAAAAGTGGCGTACCTACATTTATCTGGTATTGTCAGAGTTTTTAGAAACAGAAAGATTTTTGTGTGTAACCTTAAGATGGCTATAAATACAAATGGAAAAAAATCCATGAAAATTTGCAAAATTTAAATTTAGTCCCCATATTTTCCCCATAAATCCAGTAAAATCTACAGAAAAGTTACAAAATTCTTTTACCATGTTAAAGTACACTTTGTGTTGAAAAAAAACAATGTATAATATTCCTGATTTACTAGGGGGTCTACTACAGATTTGTCATGTATGATTTATAAGACAGTCTCAATGTATTGGGTAGTATTGTATGTAAAAAAAGGAAACTTATAAATACTTCCTCTTTTAGACCTTTGAAATTGAAATAAAATGTAATAATAATTATTAATAATAAAATGAGAATTGATATTAAATAAAATAATCTTATGAAAATATCCCTAAACGATTCATAATCTTCCCTCTTTTCCTCATTCCCCTTTGATTAAAAACACTCTGTATTTTTTCCCATATGAGTATTGAGAACATAGTAAAAGTTAAGAGTTAACACATTGGAATTTTAATGATTGAGGTTTATATAAAGGTGGTGGGTGATTGCAACAGTGTAACTATGTCTATGACTAAGGGCTGACTGAGCCTAAAACGTGTCAGAAAAGTGATTGTTACTATGTTTTTCTTTTTTTGGTACTTGTTATAATAAAATAATTAAATTTTAACTATAAATTAATGCTATGAAGCATATTTGAAGTGGTGCGGAAGTAGAAAACCAATTATTGCAGTGTTTAAATGTGTCTGGGTGTATTTTTTTATGATGTCACTGACATCAGCATGACATCATAATTTTGACTGAAAAAATCATTGCACTTGGTGCAACTTCTATATCATTTAATAGTGTTTAAATGTTTCTGGGTGCATTTTTACGTGATATCACTATGATATCAGCATGACTTCGTAATTTCGTACAGATATGAATTTTGACCGAAAAAAGAATGGCACTTCTTATTCTATATCTTTTAATATTTTATAAATTTAACCATGTGCAATTTTTAGTGCTGGCGCTATGACATCAGCATGACATCATTATTTTGTACAGACTTAACAAGTATTCCAATAGCCTGTAAAACACTTGCAAGCATCTGCTCCTTATCTTATATTTCTGCAATGCAGTACCTGTTGCAAAGTGATTACTGCATCACGGGAGTGTGGCAAGTTAATTAATGGCATATTGCATTGCCCTGAGAATGTTACAATAGTAATACTCAGAGGTGGTTACTAAACTTCAAGTCCAGTTGATCTAACTGATTACCACAGATACACCATGACCTGGATGAATTAGAACCTTCACAAACATGTCAAAATAGGATTACTACACTGTTGCTGAAATTAGAATGATACATTAAAATGATTTTGCATTAATAGTTGTCATTTTAATGTTATAGTGTTGCTGAAGCTACATTGTTATATATATTTATTCTGCAGTATATAATCTATTCTATGAAGTTTATTAATGTCAGACATAAGGTACTGTATATACAGTAGGTATATCTGTGTGTAGAGATTTATTACGTTTTCACACCTGGGTGAAGCTACAGTTTTAATTTATAATTTCTCTTATTGGTGAGGTTTAAAATTGTGCCAGATATGTAAGGTTCAAATCTAGATTATTAGTATTTATCCAGCCAGCCATGCTTAAGGGAGAAGCACTAAAGCTGGGTACACACAGTACAGATCAGTAAAAGATGACAGACAGGATCTACAAGATCCTGTCTGTCATCTTTCAAAGATCTGCATACACACAGTCCTGAGCATTCTCCCTATGAACATCATAGGGAGAAGGCTCTGGGCTGTGTGTTTCCATCGGCCGTGCTAGACTCCTCTATAGGGAGTCTAGCACAGCCGATGGAAATTTTTGGTCTTTCCAGAATGAGTGCTCGGCCGACCCGATCATTTGGCAGCCGCATGCTCGTTCAAGAAATGAAGGTACACGCAGTACTGATAAAGCCCCGATACCGTCGGATCCGACAGTATTGGGGCTTTATCGTTACTGTGTGAACCCAGCTTTAGCTGAACTGATTTGTCACTTCTTGTTACCACCCAGCTAGGGAGGTATATAATTTCCTACCTCATTGGGAAATGTGGAGCTGAACTGGATTTATGGTAAAATTCTATTTTGTTGAAAAAAGGCTTGTACACAAGTGGGATTGCAGGGAATTTGATCTGTTTGAATGATGATGTGCTGAAGCTTCAGTCAACAATCTTTTAATTTATGGGCACTCAGTCAGGCCTCATTAATGACCCATGCGTTTCCCCCTTAATTAAACAATTGTTGGCCAAAACATGTGTTCGATACATGCATCGAAGTTTTCCCCCGAGATTGCACGTGTTTGTTGGAGTCTTCAGGTTCTTGCCTAACTTTGCTGTGCTATATGTTAGTTATATGTTTTTAATATATGTTGCAGTGCTCAATTTCTTATTCCATTTCCAATGCTGTATGTCTTTTTTCCCCTTCTATTATGTATTCAAGTCATTTAAACAATGATTACTGTTAATCACATTCTAGCCTTCTGTAATCTTCAGCAAATGTTAAGTCTTAATAAATGTGCACAGAATTATACTTACTCGACTGATTATATGGTTACTGGATTATAGACACCACTTCATTCACACAATGTCACCAGAATGTTTAGTAAATGTGCTGATTATGGAGCGAGGGGCAGCATTATAATTCTCCTAGTTCTGTAAAATATTTCATCAGTTATTACTTTAATCATTCTATAAAATAATTAAATAAATGAATATTGTTGAGACATTTCAATCTATTAAAAAAACAATGAAAAAAAAATCAAAATAGTCAAATACAACAAATGATGAGGAGAGCATAGCAATTCAAATGTCCAAATTAAAAAAATGCTTAAAGGACAACTTCACTGTAAAAATGTACTTTGTAAAACCGAAAAGTACCTAGGGCAGGCAGGTAGGATTGATTATTCCTACCTTCCATTATAATTTATTGAGGAGCACCAACTTGTACAGTTTTCATCTGCCAAGTATTTGTCCTGGGATTTCCTGTATTATGTGGTAGGTAGGAATTGCCAATCCGACCTACCTGATCCAGGTACCTTTTTTTAACCTCATTTTAACTGTTTCCGAAAAAGTTTATATGTACTTTAATTCTCCCTTAAAACTCTTCATATTGTAGGAAAGAAATACAGAAGGTGATAAATTACTGTAGGATAATATTCTCGATATTCCAAGACCGCCTTTATTGGATTTTGATGCATTTTTCTCATATAAAATTTCCCTTTTTGAATCATGGTGTGCAGTTGGTGATCTATTTATGCTGGTTTTATTTTCTTTGAGCAAGTAACTAGCAAGCACATCTGGCGCATTAGCTATTGTGCAAATAAAAAAGTCACAGTGAATTTGTTTTGTGTTCTTTTGTTTATGTTCAAATTGATGCATATTTACATTTAAAATGTATAAATCTGTCAGTTATTTAATAGAATTTTTCAATATCTGTGTCTAGAATAATATACTTTCTTTAAAGGGCAAGTCCAGCCCTAAAATGAAAACTTACATACAGGTAAATCACCCCCCAAAGCCCTAAATGGTAATAGTTTAAAATCTGAAATACCTAAGTCTAACCTGAAATCCTGCACAATGTCCTGTTTCCCCTGTTTCTGCTTCCTGTTTCTTCCAGCTATCAACTGTTATAGATTTGACAGTTGACATCACAGCCAATGACTGAATGTTAATCCCCTGTCTGCCTTTTCTGAGCATGCTCAGGCTCAGTTCAGGCTCAGTACAGGTTTGTAAATTGCTCAGTTTCCATGAGTCATCCAGAAGCATAGCAGGCATACAGTAATGAATTCATAGGACAAACTATGATATATCAATATATTTTTAAGAGGCCATTCTTTCTAAAAGATGTTCTTATGAGGGTGGAGTTGTCCTTTAAGTTATTAAAGGGCAAACCCAGCCCTCAAATGAAAACTTATATACAAGAGAATCACCCCCAAAAACCCTAAACTGTAATAGAAATACAAAAATAGAAATCTGAAATATATAGGTCTAACCTAAAATTCTGCACAATGTCCTGTTGCCACTCTTTCTGCTTCCTGGTCCTTCTGGTTAACAACTGTCAGTTATGGATTTGACAGCTGACATCACAGCCAATGACTGAATGCTAACCCCCTAGCTGCCTCTTCTGAGCATGCTCAGGATCAGTACAGGTCACTAAATTGCCAGGGGCTTAGCTACCAGGGGTGCAGGGGGTGAGACCGCACCAGGGCCCTTGGCCAAAAAGGGGCCCCATTTTGTGCTAAGGTTCCAAAACTACCAGTCTGTGTGCCAACTGTTTTACCAGTGGTCTGTATACAAAGCATTTTACCATTGTCTGTGTGCCAAGCATTTAACCAGTGCCTGGCTGTGTGCAGTGCCAGTATCCTAACCAGTTTATTTGTGTCTGCATGCTAAGCATTTAAACAGTCTTTGTGCCAACTATTTGACCAGTGGTTATATACAAAGCATTTTACCAAAGATTATTTGGTTTGCAGTGCCGATTTGTGTTTGCGGCAGTGTTGGGGGGCCCATACCCATATTTTGTATCAGGGCCCATAAAGTAGCTGTGCCACTGTAAATTGCTCCGTTTCCACAAGGCTCCCAGAAGCATAGCATACAGTAATGAATTCAGAGGACAAAGATCAGGGTTTTCAGATTTTGAAATACAAAACTGAGGACAAATGCAAGGTGTGTGCACAATTTTCTGGCCACGACCCCTTTCCATGAAGCCATGCCCATTTTTAAGGTAATACTGATTTTAAAGACCGCTATTGCCATTTTATATTGTTGAGCTGACAACAATTGTCAACTGGAGGGCTGACTAACACTAGTTAATGAAAGGCTGCTATGCACACGTAAGAGCACAATTTGTTTTTGCCGAGGCCTGCTTTTCAAAGGACCTGCCCACTTTGTTTATATTATGCCCATATTAAAGGCCACCATTCCCAAATGACTACAGGACTGTGACTGTTTGTTTGCTATGTGGTTACCCATATTACCCAGTCACAGTTTGATTAACAATCATTAACCTGATATTAACCAGTCACAGTCCTGTAAACAATGCATTCTGCTTTACAGCCAGCCCTGACACCTTCAGTTAACAGGAAGTTACTTTTAAAGGGAATGGTATCCAGTGTGCAGTTGTGACTGCCCCCCCACCCTCACCAACCCAAACCCACCAGACACATTGAAATCTAATGCAACCCTCCCCTGTCAACTGACAAATCCATAACGGACAGTTGCTAACTGGAAGAACAAGGAAGCAGAAATAGGGACAAGAGTACATTATACAAGATTTCAGGTTAGACTTGAATATTTCAGATTTGAAACTATTACCGTTTAGGGTTTTGGGAAGTGATTTACCTGTATGTAAATTTTCATTTTAGGACTGGACTTGCCCTTTAAAGAACAATTATACTCACCTTCCCTCTGCTCCCCTTCTTTGGTCAGTACCTTTTACCCAGGGTGAGGACCTGAACCGCTAGTTGCAGAGCGTGCCTTCCTATTGGCCTCGTCGCCGACGGGGAGGAGGGGGCAGAGCCTACCAGAGCAGCGTTTCAGTAAGGCTGTGATTCAAGTTACGTGAACCCAGGGGTGATGACCTAGCGGTTCAGGTCCTCACCCTGGGTAAAAGGTACTGACCAAAGAAGAGAAGCGGAGGGAAGGTGAGTATAATTGTCCTTTAATGTAAATCTCCTGTCTGCCTCTTCTGAGCATGCCCAGGCTCAGTACAGGTTTCTAAATTGCTCAGTTTCCATGAGGCATCCAGAAGCATAGCAGGCATACAGTAATGAATTCATAGGACAAACTATGATACATCAACATATTTTAAAGAGGCCATTCTTTCTAAAAGATGTTCTTAAGGGGGTGGAGTTGTCTTTTAAGAAAGCAAGCCCAGAGCAGCCAGCAGCTGCATTCCTTGCCATTCTTTCTTCCCCACCACCACATACAATTTTGAACTTCCTATCACATAGGTATTTAAACAGTTTCTCAGACAGTCAATTACCAATAAGGTAAATTACTAGAAACAGGTATGACATTCCTTTCTCAAACAGCTTGTGTTCCCACTGCCATATTGCTCCTTTCAAGTTTTAGTTGATCAAAATAATTTCTTTTATAGTCTGTGCTATATATGTTGATTCCACTGTTAAAATATTAACAGGGTTATTCAATAAAAGTTCTTATTGTTTAAAATGGTGCTAATTTTGCCCCAACCAATCAGATGTTAGCTTAGTTAAATAAGATCTGATTGGTTGGGGCAAAATTAGCACCATTTTAAACGATAAGAACTTTTATTGAATCTCCCTGTAGGATTTTTAAGACTGCCACCACGTCAAGCCCTAACTAGCTAACTAGCATAACTAGACTTAACTAGACTTACCTAGCCTCTTTATCTACTGTACAAGAGCCTGAGAGTCTAGCTGAAAATTTATTCATAAGGCAGAAGCAATAGATCATAGAGATCATAGTGCTACAGAAGATGTTAGAGCCATATAAATCCACAATAATAATAATACTATGATTGGACTGTATGTATCTTAGATCATAGAGATACCTTTCTCACATATATACTGAAAAATCATATAATACATAAGTTTGATATTTTGTAATGGGGAGGTGCAGTGGTATATATCCTTATAAAAATCACTCAGCCATGTCACTGATGACTCATTTCTTATATCCAACAGCTCCTCCTATTCTAGTGTTCATGCCTGAACAATAACTCAGTGTTTTTTTGCAGTGTTTAACATTACTAATGGGACCTGTTGGAGCTGCTTCGTGTTAATTCACAGCCAATGTCTCTCTCCTTCTCCACAAAGATTTGTTTAACCGGATAGCTGCTGGGCTGGGATGTTCCTTTTTACTGGGTTTAAGTTACAGAAGGTAGCTTGGTAGTGATGGGGTGTTTAAATTTAGGTGTGAATAGGGACAAAGCTATTAATTAAAATTCAGTTGGGAGGAAGGAATCAGAAACATATGTATTATAAGTTATAATGTGCCCCTTTACATTATAATATAAGATATTACCACACCTTGGAGTTCCATGCTCTGTATTAAAGCACTCAACCTGCAGCCTCGTGCTTCAGTATGGTCAGGAACTCCTGGGTGGAATAATATCCTTATATTACACTGTAAGGGGCTAATTATCCCTTATATTATATGCTGGGTGCATGCAGATGGTCACTGGCTACAGCAATAAAAACATGGTTGAGTATTCAAATTAAACTAAATTAATGTGCAAGACTGGTGTGCTACAGTGTTTTGGAGTATAAGGCAGAAGCAAGAAAGACAATGATCTCATAGTATTTAAACTTATCAGTAAGGTGATCATCGTTCTACTACTAAAAATGGAGTATAGTGATATTACATGTAAGGACATAGTGAGAAAAATCCCACAGCAAGAGCCATACATTGCCGCTATCGCTCTGGGTAAATGTCCCGATTGCGATTCAATATCGCGTTTGTAAATGTGGGTAAATCTCGGTAAGGGATTTACTCACTGCGGGATTTTAATGCCAGCTATTAAATCACGAGCGCCAGATGCATGGGTGATTTTTGCTGAACCCGCGCCTCAGACGCTAATATGGAGTTAAAACACGCTAACTGGTAGTGATCCGACTAGCGCGACTTTAACGCCATATATTGGCCCAGTGAGTCTGGGTAAATGAGGTCCCAACGTGTATTGCAATGTGCAAAGTCAGAAAATGATATGACTTCCTGAAGGCTCCACACAATGAGTTTTAAATTCTCACTAACCTGACACTACATTGGGTGTGTAGGTTTTACACTTATTATTATAGTGGATTTATATAGCGCCAACATCTTCCATAGCACTTTACAATAACATGTATACATTCTCACTCCAGCACTTCTATTGTATCTGTATGTTACCCACCTAACTATATTGTAAGCTGAATGGGGCAGGGACTATCTTTCCTCTTGTGGCAAGGCTCTAGCACTTCTATTTATATATTTATGTACTGAACTATTTATGTATTTGTTCCCCTTGTATGACTTTATTGTACTTTGTTACTGTACCGTGCTGCGTCAGTTTTTTGTGGGGGAAACCAGGCAAGCACGGGGAAAACATACAAACTCCTTGCAGCTGTGCAGGGTGGAATCAAACTCAGGACCTCAGCACTGCAAATCATCAGTGCTAACCACTTACTTTTACGACTTCACAGCCTTCAACACTTCACAGCCTTCTAATGACTTTTTCTGAAGCAGATACATTAGTCACACCCATTAGACACACACATTAGACCATGCATAACAATGGTGGTTTTGTGTGTGTATGTACATTGCAATTTGACAATAATTTTTTTAATAGTAGTGTTAGTCAATTCCATTAATTTGCGCCATTAACCATATTTTTTTCAACTTTGGAGATCACCTGCAAGTAGAATTTTAAACGCTGCCATGCATGGTTCAACCTTATGGGGGTGTTAAAAGATGATTTCATAACTGGTCACCAGATCTTAAGCAGTTTTCAAAACAAAATGTTTTCGAGATCGATGATGCAAGGTGGTATAATTAGATGACTAATCGGTTGCAACATCTATAGTGTATGGCTGCTTGAACATTAACATGAAAATGGAAAACACTAGCAATGCAGTGGTGGCCCACTTAGGCTTTATATACAGTCTCACATAAAGATTTTTGTGTAAAATGAACTTTTTAAAAGATGTTCTCGCAGCAAGGATTTGCACCTTTTCCAAAGACTTTTGGGAATAGCTCAGTGCAAGCAATGCAATAAATTTAGAGATGATAATTGCACACGTTTTTTGCCTTTCAATTGTGCCTTTAAAGCCGTGCAAAAGGTTGCAACTTACCTCTCACATTCACACGATGCAATAACAGTCGCAAAGTGGTTACTACATCGTGGGAACAAGTGCAGGTCAGTTGCAATACTGAAATTTATTGCATCTCCCCCTACATGTCTCAGTGTTTGGGCCAATTCACTTTAAACAAGTAGAGCTGAAAGCAACGTGCTTGTTTTCATTAAACAAAATGCAAATAAAATCCATACCAAATGAGAATAAACTGACAAAGTGAGCACCTAGCCGGCAAATGAGGTTTAATATAGAGAAAATAAAAGTTTATGAGTTTATGAGGTTTAAAAGCTCTGATTTATATAAATGAATTCAATCAAAGGAAAACGCAGGCAATACCTATAATTGGCTAACTGAATAATTTAAAAGAAGCTTTCGTGTTTAGAGATTCAATTTTATTTTTATAGGACAACTAAAGCCACAGAACAACACTGAACCAGAGGGCAGAACACCTTGATATAAAACCAGTAATCTGTGTCTTAACTCTAATTTTGATATGGGCGCTGGGAAATTTACCTAAATAACATATGGTTTGTGCTTTGCTTCACAGCATTTTAGAATCACACAGTTGGGTTAATGACCATTATGTTCTGCACATGCTCAGTCCTTAGCTATGGCAGAAACTTGTTGCAGTTGGTCACACCCATTAATAATCTCAAGCCAATCCTTTTACAGGACAGATAAAGGATAAAGGAAGCATGTGACTGAGGTCAGGAGGTGTGGTCTGACACTGCACTTACACAGATACTTCATCCAGTTCTTGACAGGCTTACATTTATTTTAATCCAATTTACTGAAGTGGGATTTTATAGTTTATTGGTGTTTTTAGGGGGTTGTTTTCAGATTCTGGAATATAAAAAATTGGGTTTAGTTCTCCTTTAATAAGCAGCACTGAAAATAGAAATTTTTGACTGGTCTTTGTAAAGAAAAACGTACTTGCTTGGGGGGTCCCGTGGCACGTCCTCCACGTCCGAACACATTCGGCTTTCTTCGGTGGTTTCTGGCGCTCCTTGGTCTTCGGCGGCATTCGGTGATCCTCAATTCAGCAATCCTTATACTCTATGAAAACGTGTTCCACGCTTAAAGTGACAGTTTGCCTTTTTATTCGAATTCTTCCCATTATCCAATCTGCTCTCTTCTTCTTCTTGGCAGTCCTCCTATTGGTCCCTTTAGTCTTTTTAAACCCCTTAGCCATTGGTCCTTGCCCAATATAGCGGTTAGCTTATCTATCTTGCTGGTGGTGTGCTTTTCTTTGTATATTCTCTGTTATTGACCCTTGCCTGTTTTTTTACCTCGATTCGTATCTGCCTGCCCTGACCTCTGCTCGTTCCTGACTACACTTCTTGCTCAACCCTCTGTACCGTGCCTGGCGGCCTGATTCCTGTTTTTGACCTCTTGCTCTGTTTATGACTCTGCTCTTGCCTGCTCCTAGTCTGTATCTCGTATTTTGGTCTGTGACCTTTGTCTTTCTTCCTTGTGCCTTGGCTGTCTGTTTCACTTCGGACTTCTCCAGTATTCCAGGCTATTGGTGAAGATAGTGGTTGTAGATTGGGGTATTCGGACTGAAGGAATGCTTGGGAATCCAGAGCGTTACAATCTTATTGCAAAATAAATTTGAAATTCAGGATACAACTGCACTTTACAGCTTTCCCCTCTAAACCAGACAAACAACAGTGCAAACAGGGAATAATGAAAAGTTTCTTTACTTTGTAGCTTTAAGCACTGATAATTCAGTGAAAGGAAAGGACAAAGACTAAAGGCTTGTACACACGTGCAATCGGTATGTGTATAGATGCTCAGTCAGCCAAAATGCCTGTTCGGTCTGGCATCCTTGATGATCCCATAGGTTGAAAGCTGTTTTTTAATTAAGCTAAAGGGCCCCATGCATGCTTAAATATTATCAGACAATCTAATGACTGTTATTGTGATAATGGATTGTGAAAGTGGGGGGAAAAAGCTGAGAAACAATGTTAAAGAGAGCAAAATGCAAGAGAAAGGTCAGTATAGATCCATTTCACTATTATATAGTCTCAACAAGAAGGCCATTTCGGAATTTAAAGTTGTGCAGAAAATATTTTGTAAATACTGGGGGAGATTCAATATAGCCATTTTCCATCTAAAACCTATGTTAACCCTAAAAAAATTTGGGTTAACGTGAGTTTTGGACGGAATTTCGAGCACAGCGACATTTCCGAATGTTTTTGGAAATAGCGCTGTGCTAACGATCCGAAACCTGTAGTGTTAAGTTTTGCGCTACTTTCTAGCGTGAAACTTAACGCTACGGGTTATGGAGCGTTAATCTCCCACTCCTTACCTTTGCCCGATCCCGCGATGCAATAACTGACGTAATCTCGCTTACGTCAGTTATTGTATCGCGGGATCGGGCTAAGGTAAGTAACGGGAGAAGTGATATTGTATCTCCCCGACAATTTGTTGTAAAGATTGGTGTGCACTGATACCTTGATGCTTTCATATAAAGGTATTCTACATAGTATGGGGTTATGTAATTATTCTAATGGCCACATTTTCAAGTATTTTAATAAATATAACAAGCGCACATCAATAAGAGGGAGTGAGGTGTCATTATAATAGCCACTATCGTTTGTCACAAAGTAAATATTGTAAGATTAACCTTGTGAATTCTAGCAGAAACCCCTCACAAACCTCCCAAATAAAACCAAAGTAACAATCAACTCGATAAACATTGGACAGATATAAATTCCCCCTGAGAAATGGGTCTGTCGCTTCACATAGGACAGGGGTATCAAACCTTGACACGCTAGATGTTTCAGAAACTACAACTTCCAGCATGCCTTATTAGCAGTATGGCACCAAGACATGCTGGGAGTTGGAGTTTCTGAATATCTGAGTGCCAGTGTTTACATGCTGACATCACCCTCACCATCCAGGAACATTACCTGCCCCAGTTGGAAATTGTTTCGTCACGTGACACACCTGTTTGATCTATTCCCAACCTCACCCACCCCAGCGCTCCTCCTTTCCTCACCGTTATCTCCAGCGTTGGACGGGCTGTCCGGGACCCGGCGCGCCATTCGGACGTGCTGACGAGTTTCCACTAACTATCTTCCCTCCACCATTCCCACAGCGGTCCTGCTCTGACACGCCCCCAAATTGGTTTCCAGGGTTTCGGTGTGGCTTGGCTTCCGGCTGTAGTGAATAAAAAACATTCCAAGTTCCAACGCTGATTGGCTGCCAGTCTTTACAGGTGATCAGTAAGGTGATTCATTCCCCAACCTGCCTGAACCTATCCCTGTACTTTCTGTCTATAGTGTGTGTGTTACAGGGATTTCTCAGTTATAACCACAATTAACTACAACATAAGCTAAGCCAATATATAGCATAAACCTGTGTCCATCCTTGGCACTCCAGATGTTTTGGAAACTACAACTCCCAGCATACCGTGGTGGCAATGTTGTTTACAAAACATTTTGGTTTACAATAATATAATCTTATTCAATGTTCTTATTCTTGATTCCTATTCAATGTCCCAAAAGTCACCAAGTAATGAACCAAAGCATTGGTGGCTCTTTTGCTTGAGCCAGGCTTTTGCAAGAGAATAGCTGTTGTCAGGGGCAAGTGCAGGATTTACAATGGAGGGGAGTGGTCCTCCAGATGTTTGAAAACTACAACTTCCAATGTCTATGCAGCCAGGGAATGTTGGAAGTTGTAGTTTTCAAATATCTGGAGGGCTGCAAGTTTGACAGCCCTCATATAGCTGGTGTTTAAAGAGCATGTCCACCACAAAACTAAAATTTAACCCACCACTGACCCACTGTGTAGTGTTTAAAAATCCTTACATCTCAGCTCCAAATGGTTCTTTTGCTGTGCCTGTTCAAAGTCCAGAAAAGTGTAGTGTAGGAGCCTGGCTGTGAGTCACCTGGTCCCTGTTATTTACCTACCTCAACAAGGTGTGTGTCATGCGCAGAGGAGCCCTCCCACCTGCCCAATCTAACTTTGTTGAATGGTGCCCTAGCTTTAAAGGGCATCTATAGTGAAAAAAACACTTTTCCCCATTGCAAAGTTCTTGGGCTGTGGAGCACATAGAGAGGTGGTTGATTTTAAATGTAGGAAACTGGCCTTTCATTTAAACTCATTTCATTTAAACTCGTTTAAACTTGTTTGGAGACCACCCCTTTAAAGGCCTGGTATACATGGAACAATATTTCCACCTAATAGACCAGTGAAATTTTTCACTACAATCTAATTTTTCATCAGATAAAAAAATGGATTGGGTTAATTAATCTAGATAAATCAGAGCTTTTAAAGCGCATGTTCATCCTAAAATAACTTTAACAACTCCCCAAACCTAGGTTTGCAATATTTTTAAGTTTCAAAGAAGCCCCAGAACTTCCTTACCTGACTCGGTTCCTTTGCTGCTCCTACTGCTGACAGCCGATCCACTCCTGGCTGCAGCCGTCAGTTAAGGTGCAATGTGACGTCACTCCCAAACACCTGACAGTAGCGTCCAGGAAGAAGAGCATCTGTCAGTGCAGAAATCAGCTTAAACAGGACCAGGGAGCAGCACCCAGACAGCGAGGGACCAGGTCAAGTAAGTTCCTACAGAGGAATCTTTAAAACTTAAGAATATTGCGAAACCTAGGTTTGGAGGGGTGTTTTAAACACTTATTTTAGGGTGGACTTGCCCTTTAAAACTCATACAGGCTCATTTACCCAGACTCGCTGGGCAAATAAATGGAGTTAAAGTCACACTAACCGGTTCGCTACCGGTTAGTGTGACTTTAATGCCATATTAGCGTCGGATTCACGGGTTACGCAAAAATCACCTGCGCATCAGAGGCTCGCAATCCAATATCGCGTTTGCGCTAGATTTAGCGCAGGATTTTAACGCCAGCAAATAGCTGGTGTTAAAATCCAGCAGTGAGTAAATCCCTTTCCGGGATTTATCCACATTCGCGATTGCGATATTGAATTGCGGAAGGAGCATTCCCCAGAGCGATAGCAGCTCTGGGTAAATGAGCCTGATAAACGTTTATTTTCTCTATATTAAAGGGCATGTCCGCCCTAAAATTGATTTTTTAATATAGTATTCCCCCTGCCAGCCCAGCCCCAACTGCTATATTTTTATGTTTAGAAAGCTTCCCAAACTCTACTTACCTCCCCTCTTTCCTCCGCCGCGCTCCCGGCCCTCTGCTTGCGAGAAAATGCAAGCAGAGGGGCGGGACCGGCATTCGCGTCTGTGATTGGCTGAGTGGCAGCCAATCACGGACGCGGCTGCCAGCAGCTCATTTCGGCGGAGGAAAGAGGAGAGGTAAGTAAAGTTTGGGGAGCTTTCTAAACATATAAATATAGCGGTTGGGGCTGGTGGGCAGTGGGAAAATACTATAGAGTAAGGCGTTTTCACACTAAGGGGAGGGGAAAAAAAACAAAAAAAAAAAAAAAAAAATAAAAAAAAAAAAAAAAAAATAAAAAAAAAAAAAAAAAAAAAAAAAAAAAGAAAAAACAAAAAAAAAAAAAGAAAAAAACAAGAAAAAAAAAAAAAAAAAAAAAAAAGAAAAAAAAAAAATAAAAAAAAAAAAAAAAAAAAAAACAAAAAAAAAAAAAACAAAAAAAAAGAAAAAAAAAAAAAAAAAAACGAAAACAAATAAACAAAAAAAAAAATCAAAAAAAAAAAAAAAAAAAAAAGAAAAAAAAAAAAAAAATAAGACGAAAAAGAATAAAAAAAAAAAAAAAAAAAAGAAAAAAAAAAAAAAAAAAAAAGAAAAAAAAAAAAATAAAAAAAAAAAAAAGAAAAAAAAAAAAAAAAAAATCCTTAGAGGGAGGGAGAGGGAGGGGGAGGGAGGGGGAGAAGGGCTGCAGTACGCATGCCAAACTTCTCCCGGAGGCCAGGTACGAGGCAGAGTCCTATATGGACCTGCTATCCTCCTGGTGGGCAGTTTTTGGGACTTTGGGGGGGGACTACAGGAGAACCATATAGAGCTGGGATGTGAGGTAAGGATTACACTACACTACATGAAGGGGCCAGTAGTTGGGGGGATTATAGTTTTGGGGGTGGACATGCCCTTTAAACCTCATTTGCCAGTTAGATGCTCAGTTTGTCAGTTTATGTATATTTTTGGTATGGATTTAATTTGAATTTTGTTTCACACAAGCACATTGCTTTCAGCTTTACTTGTTTAAAGTCAATTGGTCCCAACACTGAGACATGGAGAGTAGTATATTAAAAATTGTGATAATCTGTTTATTTATTTATAGGTGATTGGTCGGGCATTGTTAGAAATCCAAACGGTCGGATCTTTACCTACAGCCGTCCGATCACCCATACATGAATGGATTATTGTGCAAAAGGGATTTTAGTTGGGTAGTCGGACATTGTGGGTCACATGCACCATCGTGCATAGGTACATAGCTTTAGCTTACACTGGCAAATTCTCTAGTTGACAAATAAAGCACGGTTATATTGTACTTTCCAATATTGTACTTTTTTTATCAATATATGTTTTAGATTTGGGGATGTAACCTGTGTGGCCTATTTATTTGTGTGTTTGATTTATTAAAGTTTGTCGCTGGTTTGTTTTGCTGTGTCTTGAAAAAGGTGCAAAATCCAATGCAATTGAAAAAGCCAGTCGGATGACTAGCAAAACGTCTTCAAGAACTAAACTAAAAGTCCAGTTGATCTAATTGAATAAAACAGATACACTTGGTATTATTCAAATTGTACTCAGACCTTTTACATACAGCTATGAATGAACTGTCCTCTATACAGTACAATAAACCTATTCTAATTCTTCTTGTTTATGCTGGTTAACCTGCTGAATTCATTACAATTAGTAAAAGGCAATTCTAGATGAATTAAAATGTCAATCTTTCTGTAAGGCTTGTTTCCTGCTGAGCAGAAGGGAAACTATAATAATATTTTACATTTTAATTTCATTTATATGACTTTCAAGTAAAATTAACAACCTTAATAAACCTTAACAATCATGCAAACGGCCTTTTTGGATTGCCAAGAACACATTTCTATGCGATCAGTAATGCATTTATGAGCAGCAAACCTGATTGTTTAATGTGTAAGCTGTTATCAAAGAATAACGGATATTAATAGAAAAATAAACAATTAAACAAAATTGAGTGTAAATATTAACCATCGATTCTCCTGCATAACATGTAAGTTAGACAGGCAGATGAGTGTTTAAAACGTGGTAATCATTCTCAGATCAATGAATTAATGGTAAGATTCTTACCAGAGGCAGATTAAGCCTAGTTTGGGCCCCTGGCTGTAGTACACACTCGGGAGAGTCTATGGGAGAGTGATAGTTCGAAAAGTCCGAGTGATTTACAGCTAAACTAACAATGGTAACTTACTGTAAATGGCCTGGGAAATTGTCTGGGGAACATGTCACTGTCACCACATCTTGTTAAAACACTTCCTGAAGACAGACAGGCAATTGTCGGGTTTCACGCAAGCTACATTCGACGGTACATTCGAGGATTATTGAAAACGAATGACCCTTCCTAGGGTTACATTTAAGGGTTTGCGTAAACAAACGAACAAACGAACGAATGAACGATCTTTCCTAGGTTAGTGAATGGTACATTTTCGAGGGTTAGCTAAAATGAACGATCCTTCCTGGGTTAGCGAACGGTACATTCGAGGGTTAGTGAAAATGAATGGTATATTCTAGGGTTAATGAACGGCCCATAAATTAAATAATTATCGAATTTTCGATGATTATCGAAAATACAGCCGCGAGTCCGAAAAAAAAAAATTAGTTTGAGCCCGAACTAGTTTAAATAGTTCAAGTTCGTCCAAACTCATAATGTCCGGCTCAAACTCGGGCTCGAGTTCTAGTCCATCCTTAATAGAGACACAGATAGAAAGATAGATAAATAGACCCTAGATGTATGCTTGTGAAGGTTCTCATTCATCCAGGTCATTGTATATCTGTTGTATTCAGTTAGATCAACTGGACTTAAAGTTTAGTGCTAGTCCTCCGACTGGCTTTCTCAATTTAGAATGATGACCTGAATTAAGAAAGCCAGTCGGATTACTAGCGAAAATCGTCTATTATAAATAGGGATGGCCGGTTCGCGGATCCGAACCTGGATCCGCCGCGGATTTATCCCGTTCGCGAACGGCGGATTTTTCCGGATTTTCCGCCTTCCAAACTTCCAATTCGCGGATTTTTTGTATTTTCGAAATTACGAGTTTCACGTATTTTCGAAAATTTTCGAAAATACGGGAAAACATGTAAATACAAGGATTTCTCTTAATTCCTTACATACGTATTTTCGAAAATATTCGAAATTACGAGGAATACATATTTTCGAAAATACATGAAAACTCGTAATTTCGAAAATTCTCGAAAATATGTGAAAACTCTTTTCGAAAATACGAAAAATCTCGTTATTTCAAGGGTATTTTTAATTTTAACGGGTCCGCTCGCGGATTTTCGAATTTTTTCGAAAATTCGCGGATCCTCGAGCGGACCGAATTTTGCGAAGTTCGGACATCTCTAATTATAAAATCCGGGTTCCATGAAATTCGGGAGTTCCGAAAGTTTAGCTGGGACTTCAAAACCCTCAGATTCGATTCAAAACTGGATACTATTCAAACCCACATTGCATCTCTAGTTACAACATAAATATTAATCTTCAACATTTGAGAAATGCAGATAAATTCTAAGAATTCAGTAATCCTTCTTGGGAAAGTAAATTGATGGGAATATTGTTGTATATGGTGCTTAATGTTCAGCACAAGACGCATTTATTATACACCTTAGGTGAAACCAACGTTGGCGAAATGTTTTCAGTATTCCAGCTGCTTCTCTGTTAAAATCCAGTCTCTTCATTGCCACCTTCTGTCCCTCATGTGGTGATATAATAAAACAGGCCATTTTGAATGTTGTGGTTATAAGTAATTTACTTTATTGACTTGATTAATTTTGCTTTATTAACTCTACTAGAACATTATTTTCCCAGGGGAGTTTTGATTGCTTTACTGTCCTGTTTAGTAGTCCCAGTTATCCAGTTTGGCCCATTGCATATGTCATAACACCCATTTATATTAAAGTGCAGTTTTAGAGTTAGATAATAGTGTAAGATATATTGGTATATTATAGAGGAGACATAATGAGTTTATAAAACTGCTATATATCATTATACAGCTGTAGGCACATTTAACCACAGGATGTGACTCATTTATGAGCATTACAATGTTTTCTAGCTTATTGATGGTCAATGTTGTACATACTTCAATTGACTTATTCTTATGCCAATAGTGTTCTAGGCAAAACTTATAGATTTTTCACATGATTAATACTTAATGTTACAACCTCATCTGCAGATTGGAATAAAAATGTAAAATTGTGCCTTACACTGTATGTGTGTCTTCAGAATTTTCATTCATCCACCAACTCCACCAACTGTTAATAATGGATCATCACATGGAAACCCAATCATATAGAGTTATGCTGGCCATATAACTGCGACAGGTATATCAATTTGATGCCACTTTTGAAGGCACTGCCATAAACATTATGCAGAGCTGTAGTGGATAACGGTCCAATTAGTAGTGCTAAGTCGTTTAGACTGGAATTAAATAAACTACAGAGGAAGAGTATGGCTGTGATGACCTTTGAGCAGCCAGTGGTAACTATAATGATTAATACAAACTGTGATTGCAGTGATCTGTTTGTGTTTCTAATATTTGTGACTGGACCTGAGCTGCGTATTTATAGAATCTAACTTGGAACACAGCCAGGATTGTTACATGAGTGTAGTTGATACCTATGTGCTGCGAATAATACAAGGACCAGTTTCTATAAAGTCACACCCAGGGCCGGCCTTAGGATAAATAGCACCCTGTGCAAGATTTGTTACTGATGCCTAGCACCCAACCCCCCCCCCCCCCCCCCAAAAAAAAAAACAAAACACCCCCCTGGGCACACTCTGCCTTCAAATCAAGTACCCCACCTGCGTTTACTGTCTTTCAGTATCTTCAGTGCGTGCTTGTGTATATGGTGCGTACATCATTATATAACAAGTAACGTACTAAATGCACAGACAGAACAGCACAGCATACAGACATCTTAAGTAAAGCTTATATGTGTTGGGGCTTAGTATGTGGTGAGGTGCTGATACATATATTTGATCTGGATGACCATAACTAGAGGGGTTGTGGCACTGATGCACAACTTTGAGCTACAGGTCCATGACCTAAGACTCCCAGCTGTCGCCCCCCTGGTAATGCAATCCGTGCAGGTCGCCCATATCAAAGGCCGGCCATGGTCACACCGAATACTTAATGTTAAGTGGGGCTACTAGCTTTGGATACACAACCATGTTATTATTATTATTATTATTGATTTATATAGCGCCATCTTTCGTGGCGATTTACAATTACATAGTCATACATTACATACAGGGTAATACATGTTATACAAAGTCATACATATTACATACACAGGTAATACAAAATATGAGTTAACAGAGTGATGAGTTTCTTACAGCAATACCATGATACAATAGGAGAGAGGACCCTGCCCAAAGAGCTTACAGTCTAGAGGATATGGGGGTGAGACATTGAATATACTATGCCACTTATGCTGTCAGGAGTCCTATTTTTAGTGTGTTTTAATATATTTGATATGGTGTGAAGCTTGTTTTTTTTTGCATTCCATAGCCCTGTTTGTCATTTGATACTATTTACTCACAATTTGTGCGCTATTTACGTAGCAATGGATGCTGTGCTGTTTGGGGGCGCTTTTGGATCGAAGCTAAGAGATAACTATATCCCTTGGTTTTGACCTGTGGTTTGTTTAATTTAGATTATGGCACTCAACACCACCTGACTAAAGGTTAGTACACATGGGCAATTTGACATCGAGCTACGCCCCCCGACGACGATGCATTCGCGTGAAAAACAAACATTTTGAGCGAGAATTGCGCGTGTGTATTTTGTTCATTTGGGGACTGGTCAGGAGCCGTTCGGCAATCCTTTAGGAAGGTGAGACATCCACACATTGGTACATACATCAGCTGTGCTGTACTCACACATTATTAGTTTAGAAACTACTTTTTATAAACTATTTTGCATTTGCAAAAAATGGTTGTGTGTCTCTTATTCCTTTTTATATATATAAAAATAATATAATGTCACAGTTAGTCTGTATTTAGTTATTACCAATCTTAAGGAATTAGCCTATTAAAAATCCTTTATTTTTTGTACAGGTTTTTTTTTTTTTGCACCAAACATTGCACAACGCTCCTTGGAAGACCCCCCTAAATGTTGTGTATGTATGTATAATTTCATTTATAAAGTGGCACTTGGGTACACAGCGCTGTACATAATAAAATGCAGAGTATACAAACAAAAAGATAAGTGCAAGGAATTATACAGACAATTGTATACATAGGTTAAGAATATAAATTATTTATAAATGAATATGTGTGGCATACCTTGACACATTAGGAATGAGATCCCTGCCCCAAAGAGCTTACAATCTGCTACAGATTGTTTGGTTCTTAACAATTGTTTGAGATGTTTAATCCTTGGTGTGCAATCTTCCATGTTTTTTAAGTGACTTAATTTATTTACTTCCCTTTGTATCTCTGTGGGGAAATTGTGTATTTTTTTCCAGCATATGTAGGACTAATTTAACAATAAATACATTTTTTTAGAATAAAACACATAAAGAAATCGCCAACGTCCACGCCATGACAGTAACCAGCTGCTATAAGTACCCTAGTGCCAGGGCTCTGTCTATTTCACATTTTGGAGTTGATCAGGTGCTAGAAACCATAAAAAGACATGATTTCTACATAGCAAATAAGGGGAATATTGCTAGCATTGTTGCCATAAATGTACCATACTATAGCCAAATTATGTAAGCTCACATGCCATGTCAAGGCCTCTGTGCTTATTAGCATTCTATGTTTGTAGTACATTTAAGAATCAAGTCCCCAGCAATGGAACTGAGTAATAAGACCGTGTTGCACTTACCATCAACACAGAGCCTCTAGTGAGGAGGCAAGGGACTATTTAAACCCCAGGAAATAAATATAAACCTGTGAGTTCCTACTCTTCAAGCCTGTACACAATTTAAAAACATCCACCAGCCAAATATTTAACTGACTTATTAGACCATGTTGCATTTGCGGTAAGTGCAACATGGTTTGATTATTAACCATTAGAAGTGGGAAGGCAAGGAGCCTTTAAACCACAACCAATGACTGCGTTCTTGTTCTTATTTTCCTACCCAAAACCCTTTCACTAGTATCTATTACAGACTTGTGAAGTACAGTTTATGATCTCTCACTTGACCCATCATCAATCAGTGAAAGCTATTAAGAAGGGGGGTCAAGTGCAGCCTTATATCTTCCATCAAAGCTACCACTCTCCCCCTGCTAATGCTCCCCCTGCTAATGCACAAGGTTCACTCTTCTATCTTAACTTCCTCTTGGCTTATTCTGAGGCTTTATTAAGTACAAGCAGGGAGATTCAATAAAAGTTGTTATCGTTTGAAATGGTGCTAATTTTGCCCCAACCAATCAGATCTTATTTAAGGGGTATGGTATCTATATAGTGGGAAAATTAACTTTTTTTTATTTCTTTCCATGTGTTCTATAATTCCCCACATCCCCCAGAGTGTCTTCACTTTTTTCAGATTCATGCATTCCTCTACTCCTACTTGGACTGTCAATCAAATCCCTGTGATGTGATCCCCCCTCCCTGCTCTGTAATAAACATAGAGATAAGAGCATTAGCAGGGGGAGAGTGGTAGCTTTGATGGAAGATATAGAACTGCACTTGACCCCCCTTCTTAATAGCTTTCACTGATTGATGATGGGTCAAGTGAGAGATCATAAACTGTACTGTTCTCCTTCTTCTTCTGTCTCCAGGACAGCTTGCTTTCTATTGGCCACTGTGTGTGGGTGTGTTTTTCAGGATGTTGAACTTTTAACTCCTACTCTACATGATAAGCTTGTCGGTTAGCTGGAGTAGTGACATGGAGGAGGTAACAGTGGGGAGGGGGAAGGGGGGAGTGCTGCACAGAGATCTGACACCATGGTTAAACAAAGTCACTGACAGAGATAGGATTAAGGCAGCACAGAGTACATGAATTTAACTTTGTAAGGGGCAATGTGTTTTTTTCACTATAGATGCCCTTTAACATTTGAAAGCTAACATCTGATTGGTTGGGGCAAAATTAGCACCATTTTAAACGATAAGAACTTTTATTTAATAACCCTGAATGTTTTTAAATATCTGGGATTGCTGTATAACACCACTTGACACAATGGTTTGGCTGAAAATAAAGTTATAATGGGATTTAAAGGGCATGTTCATTCTTAAAGCAAAAAAACAGGTCTGTTGTCAGTTAGAGATTGCCGAAACTAACTAGTTTCGTTCTGTTTTCGGATTCCCAGATCTCTGGAAAATCCCAAAGATCTGAAAATCCAAAAACGGAAAATTTTTTAGAGGATTTTCTAACGTTTGAGGCTATTTTCGATAATTTTCGAAAATAGGTTTGAACATTTCAAAAACCTTGAAAATATGATCGGAGACCATTTTCGAGTTTCTGATTATATTTTCGAGGGTTTTCGAACGTTTGAGGTTATTATCGAAAATTATCAAAAATAGCCTTGAATGTTCGAAAATCCTCGAAAATGTGCTCCGAAGTCCCAAAATCCAGACCATCTGTCATTCAGATTTCGGAATCGAGGCGTTCCATGTCAGATCTGGGTCCATGTCAGATCCAGATCCCATCTCTATTGTCAGTTACATGCCCCCAATCCCAATTGATATATTATGCACTTTATTACCTTCATTACTAACCAGATATTTAAGGATAATTATTATCTCCATGCAGTCAGTCAAGGCTGTGATTGCTAACATCACAAACAATGATTGACTGCTGTTCCACCTGCTGCCTCCTCTGCCCATGCTCAAGATTATAATTACTCTTTGAGTATAGGGAGGAGGCAGATACCTTTGCCAGAAAGAAATAGAACTTATCATTACATATCTGGTTACAAATGCATGTAATCAACTGGGGAAAATAGCAGTTGAGGTAGCAGATAACTGACAAGTCATTAGGTTTTTGTTTTAAGGGTGAACATGTCCTTCAAATAAATTGAGGAAGGCAATGGCTGTAAAGTATGGTAAGATGGCTATAATAGGGGTTTCATATGTCTGTAATAGATATCTATTGTCTTTAATACAACAGATATACCATGACCTGGATGAATGAGAATCTTCACATGTAACTTCATAGTCTTCATTAAAAATGTTTAATAAAACAGGTTACAGGTAGAGGTCAGATGTCAAAACAAAGAGAAATTTGCACCATTCTTTTTTTGTGTACTACAAAGTTCAGTGCACTTTATGGCACTTTTTTAATTATGCTTCAGGTTTTTCTTCTCATTTTGTCTCTTGATGAGTAATTATTGAATAATAACACCAAATAATTCCTACACATGAGCATGTGAACAGACCATGTACAAGATCAAACATTTCCAAGAATAAATATATTCTGCTAAGATTTATGCTAAGAATGATGAACTTTCCATTTGTCTAATAAACTGCTTAAAATAACCATATTTATCCATGTTGCTGGCAAAATCCTTGCTGCTTTATATACGCCCACCTGGTCCAAATTACTGAAACTATGTAACTATATAACTGTGAAAACACACCAAATTAACTGCAGTAAACCTCAGATTTCTGTCCCCCCAATTATAACCCAGACACTTTCTTAACTCATACGTTATATTGAGTATAAATAAATAAATTCTCTGCAGTAATCTGTAACACAGAGTAAAACATATCAAACCTGCCTGTCCGTCTGTCTGTCCGTCTGTCTTTCTGTCTGTCTCAAGGCCCTTATATAGTTTTATTGAAAGCATCTCACCCGCAGATTTCAGAATATTCCCCCTAACAGAAACCCAGTATTCTACAGTCTAACATGCATATATTGTATTTATTATCTTTCTTTATCTTTCCATTTCTCTGTGCTACATTTGAATATATGTTTGCAATCACTTTAGTTTCTAGTACATCTGTGACTAACTGTATTGTCATACAGATACTGGTATGTATGATTCATCATCATTTTGTTTTCAGTAAAAAGAGAAACAGAATAAAATCCACCATAGGTAATAAGTTCAAACAAAGTTCTCATTATGCAATAGAACACCTTCAAATGCAATTTTAAATAGAAACAGACCATCAATTCACAAATGCAAAAGTGTTTTAAGTCAGTGCCTAGTCCCTTCTATATATCAACTACATGCTGTGACTGCACTCAACCAAAATGTCAAATTACAAATCAAATACCCAGGATTTATATGTGACCCAAATTAACAAAGATGAGAAAGTGGTTCCAGAACGAATATAGTAACACGCACTGCTTTATAATGACTTTTGTACTTCTTTTTTTACCCTTCACAGTTCCCACAGAGCTGCGATGCTGGAGATACAAAGTGACATTTGAATGTATAAAATGGCAAGTTCATGTGGCTCTTGCTTGGTATTTTACAAATGTCAAAATGTTTTGGTAACAGAAAATTTACACCCCAGTACTTTACATAGCGATCTGATTCTTCAGCTTTAACTTGGTCAATAATTTCCAGGGGAAAAAAACTGGGAAGCCAAAGCATGTTCTTTTGCTTTAGTAATGTGTAAAATATTTGCATTAAAATTTTTGCATTAAAATCATGTTTTTAACTGTGAAATTGCCTACATACGAGTCTTATAAAAGTAACCAAAGGGTTGTAAAGGTATTTGGGCACAGTATAAAGTGTTGGGACAAAATGAATACAAAATATAAGAGTAAAATGCATTCTAAAAATCCTTAAAGCACAACTAAAGCCTCATAACAACACTGAACCAGAAGGCAGAACACCTTGATATAAAACCAGTAATCTGTGTCTTACCTCTCATTTTGATACAGGAACTGGGAAATTTACCTAAATAACATATGGTTTGTGCTTTATTTCACAGCATTCTAGTATCACACAGTTTGGTCAATGACCATTATGTTCTGCACATGCTCAGTCCTTAGCTATGGCAGAAACTCGTTACAGTTGGCCACACCCATAAATAATCTCTAGCCAATTCTTTTACAGGACAATTAAGCAAGGTCAGGAGGTGTGGTCTGACACTTACACACATACACACAGATACTTCATCCAGTTCTTAAGAGGCTTAAATTTACTTTAATACAATTTACTGGAGTGGGATTTTATTTTCTGGGGGGTTGTTTTCAGGTTTCTGGAGTATAAAAAATTGTGTTTAGTTCTCCTTTAATATTTTAAAAGCTGAAAAAGTCAAAAAGTTTGTGGGTAACTTGTAAAATGACAACACGTGACAACAATTTAAAATATAGTTGTGTCCAAAAAGAGGTTAGACAGAACTAGTTGGTATGAACCAAAATGAGTGTGCATTAATTAATATGCAGTGCTCATACTGTAAAAAACATACATATCAATCCAATTAAGTCACTATTTCATAAGATGCTATCTTTGTATCAAAGTCCACCTTGGAAAACTATATGTGTTTTTGTTGACAAATGATATGCATTGTTATATCAATTATTTGTATATTTTTTATAATTTATTTGTATATTTATATGTGAGATGTCTGTGGTGATCAGATATGCACCATTAGTCACCATTAAACATCCTTCCAACCTATCATATTGGTAAATCAATGGCTAGCTTAAGAAATGTTTGGTAAAATTAATATTTACACAAGTAGAAAACAATACTCTGGATCCAAAAAGTTACTTTTTAGTATACACAATTTAAAAACTATCAGGGAAATTCAATAAAAGTTCTTATCGTTAAAAAGGCCAATAAGATATTATTTAACATTTTAAAGCTAACATCTGATTGTTTGGGGCAAAATTAGCACCATTTTAAACGATAAGAACTTTTATTAAATAACCCTGTATGTTTTAACATCTGGTTCACAAAAGCAAACACAGGGAATGAGTGCACTCTTAGACCAATTAGGGTGCAGGCGCCTCAAAGTTCCTCCCTTGCGAACATCAAAGTCCAAAAATTAACAGGGAGATTCAATAAAAGTTCTTATCGTTTAAAATGGTGCTAATTTTGCCCCAACCAATCAGATCTTATTTAACATTTGAAAGCTAACATCTGATTGGTTGGGGCAAAATTAGCACCATTTTAAACAATAAGAACTTTTATTAAATAACCCTGAAAGTATTTTATTTTTTTACTTTATTTTTGGACTTAAACAGCTGGTTCTCTACATGTGTCAGGGAGTAGCTAGTGATGGACCCGAACTCAAACTCGAACCAGAGTTCGGGTCAAACTTAAAGAGTTCGGATGAACTCAAACTACCCAAACTAGTTCGGGTTATTCAAACTTGAAGACTTATTTCTGAATTATCAAATTCTCAAATCAGTAACTCTTGAATGTAGAGTTCGAATTTGGTAACCCTCGAATGTAGCCTTCAATTTTGGTAACCCTCGATTGCCCGATTGTGGAGAAGTAAGTGTTTAACGAGTTTTGGTGATATGTGCTTGTTCCCCAGAACATTTCCCAGGTGCCGCAGCCATTTACAGTAAGTTACCATTGCTATATTCACTGTATTTAATTCAAACTTTTCTAACAATTTGTTACCATTGACTTTAATGGGTTTGTTTCCGAACTTCCGAACTTCAGTAAAAGTTCGGAAACTAACTGAAACTAACTGAACTTCAGGAAGTTTCGTCCATCTCTGGGACTAACTCTAAATAATTAAATTGTTGACATTTACAAAATAGTACAAAAATAGAATAGAGGATACATATAGCTTACTAACCCTCTCTGCCTTGAATTTGGAGTTTGTTAGTTAATTTTGATATGGATGGCAAACAACTAAAATAATTTGCTTAGTTATAGATGCCCAATCAACTCACCCAATCACATGTCTAATAACCTTTAAAAATCCTTTTTAAGCCTTTTGTAGATGTATCTTTCAGATTTAGATTTTTTTTGTTAGGACACATTCCAGGACATTTATTGGCAAAGATTCTTGTACAAGTCATTCTGAATTGAGAGAGACAGTCGGATGACTAGCGAAACATCTTCAAGAACTAAACTTCAAGTCCACTGGAGAACTGAATACTGCAGATAAGAGGTCATAAACTTCCAATACTCTCTATAGTGCCATTACTCTCTATTGTTCCATATCTCTCTCTCTCAATATTATGACTCTTCCCCTAATAGTGTCCTGATTGATAAAAATGGGAAAAGTGATCTTGAAGGTTTCTTTTTTTTTTTTGTCTTTTCGTAAAATTAAACGTCTGTTAATTAAAATAAAGTACAGTACAGGTTAAAACAAAAACAGCACATAAAAATTCTTGGCTTGCATTAACGAAACAAACATCTCAGGATGAAACATTCCTTAAGGTTTACAGTATTAAGTGATTTTCTCATGGGAAACTGCCACTTCTCAAAATATCCCTTCAGGAATGAAGTAATCCACCTCTGTTATGAAAGGTCCTTCAACAGCTGTTGCTAATGCTGACTCTGTGTAGTTCTTTATTTCTGGTTGCCATATTGCCTAAAGGGATGCAGCATCTGATATTTCTAAACATGGCCTTGTATCGTTTAAGCAGCAAATTTCAATATAAATGAGTTTATTTCACACTTCGAAATATAAATTTATATAACAATAGCACCAGAAACTGAAAACGGTGCCCCCATATCACACTGCCAAAATCGCCTCATACAAGTCAGATGGTTCAAAAAGATTAATCATGCTTAATGCTAAAAAACTAAAAACGAAATAAATAAAAACAGGCCTTGGTTTAAGCCATATCTTTAAGACATTTCATGTGTTGATTTACAGAAGTAATTGAACCATGCTATCTAGTCTTCACACATGCTCTTGTCTGAAACGGCATATTTGTCACATATTGTAACTTGCTACTCTCTGATAAAATTAATTTACACTAATTCATTGGGTTATTTTAATGTAATTTAAAGCCTCACCAAGCATCCTCTGATCTGTAAAATATGTATATTTTAGCAGAATAATACAAACAATGGCAGCTGTCTATCACAATGATTATTTAGTGTTAAATACACTCTGCTACACTAATGCAACTATTTAAGTATTTGAAGGGGATAATACCTTTAGATAAATCCCTCGTGTTTCTGTTGGAGAGATTTGTCCCCATTGAGGCTACCATACAGTACAGAGCATCTGTCGAGAAAACCTGTGAAAATCTAACAAAATCAGCTGTGCAGAAGTTAAACTGAAATGAATCTTCCTTTATAGAATTGGAACTAGTGCAAAGAAGAAACCCAATTAGCTACAGGGTAAATTTGGTAGGGTGTGAAGGTCTAAAAAGCAAAAAATAGTTATTGGAACTTGTGCTGCTCATGCAACATATCTGACATCAATTGAAAAAATAGATAATTATCGAATTTACGAGCCATTCGCTAACCCTATAATGTATCGTTTGAAAACCCTCGAAAGTATTGTTCATTTTTGGTAACCCCATGTTACCAAAAATGTATGGATCGTTTTCGCAAACCCTAGAATGTATCATTCTCTAACCCTCGAATGTAGCCCTCAGAGCCTTCGATTTTTGGTAACCCTCGAAAGTATTGTTCGATTTCGGTAACCCTCAAATTTATGGTTCTATTTTCAGTAACCCTCGAAAGTATTGTTCGGTAACCCTCAAATTAGCTGTAACCCTCGAATGTAGCTTACCCAAACCTGACAATTGCCCGATCATAAAGTAATAAGTATTTAAACAAGTTTTGGTGATAGTGCCATGTTCCCCAGACCATATCCCAGGTGCCACAGTCATTTACAGTAAGTTACCATTGTTAGTCTGTAAATCATCCAAACTTTTCGAACTATTAGCTCCCCATTGACTTTAATGGGTCCGTTTTCAAACTTTCGAAAACGAACCAAACTTTATGAAGTTCAGCCATCTCTAATATACAGACATATAGATAGATAGAGAAGCATGTAGGTAGATAGGTAGATATAGATAGATAGATAGATAGAGATACTGAGAGATATAGACTAGAAAATATAAATGCCTTAACACAGACTGGTATATACAATTACCCACAGACTGGTATATATAAGTTGCCTACACAGACTGGTATATATAAGTCGCCCACATAGACTGGTAATTATAAGTGCCCACAAAGACTGGAATACAAAAGTGTCCACACAGGCTGGTAAATAGGAGGGCCCACCCAGACTGGTATATTTAATTGCTCACAAAGAAAGGTATACATAATTGCCCTCACAGACTAGTATATATCAGTGCCACCATCGACTGGTGTACATAATTGCCCGCACAGACTGGTATACATAAATAGTACACGGAATGCCAAAACAGGAATCACAAGTTACTGGACAGTGTTCTTTTTAAAGATTTTGGCCATTGATATGTGTCAATGGCCAAATTTCCCAGGCCCCTGAGGCATTTACAGCAAGTTATTTATACCTTAATTTTAGGAGGAAAACTGATTTTTTAACACCCATTGACTTGGGGATCTTCTAATTTTCAAATTTTCAGATCTCTACCAAGGAAGAGAGACAAACAGCCATATTTGTAAAAAGGTAGGCCTATTTTCAGCTGAATTTATGCTAATTGTTTGCAAAAAGTGATTTACAGTATAAAGCATCATTTTGCAGTATTTTTATTGCACATTTTCTTTTTGGTGCAATTTACACTAAAGTAATTGGCACAGTTAAAGATGGAATAAATTTATTTTTGGGGACCATTTTGGCTGTAAAAGATATTTATTTTTCTCAATATAGATTTTTTTAAAATGAAGAAGTGTGTGTGTGTGTGTGTGTAGGGGGGGGGTTGGACAATATTTTGTGACTTATAGTTATAAAAACTATTTTACAATGTTTTGCACTCATTAAAGGAGAACAAAACTATTAGATTTCCACACTTGGGTTTTCTTTAGTTTGTCCAAATGAAGTGGAAAAGGATGGCTTGTAGAGCCAGCAAGGAGTCCTGGACACCTACTAGGCAAACTAAATGAAACCTTGGGGTGAGAATCTGGCAGTTTAGTTTCTCACCCTGGATACTATTAAGTTAGGGAGAGAGGTTTGTTAGGGTATTGTTGCCATTTCATTATTTTCAAAACCCCTGCTGTGTTTACTGTGAGGCCTGGAACAAACTTGTTAGGCTGGGTACAAAACCAGCAGATATTTTCGGCCGGCCGACTGATACACAGCACTATCAGTTGGTCAGAAATATCTGCTGGCATGGGTTTGGCCGCCTGTTTGTCCGAATCGGACAAACGGCAATCTGGTCCATTGGTAAATCATGGACCACGTTAGTAAATCACAGTTGGTAAAATTGGTTGTGCGCACTGTTGTCTGCGGCCACTATATGCCCTTTAAAAAGTTAAAGGGCATATTCACGCTTAAAACAAAACACTGGCAACTTGTGTAGCTTCCAGCCCCCAACTCCAACACATATGTTTAGCACATTATTACCAGCATTACTAACCAGATATTTAAGGCTAATTTGTGTCCCTATTCTGGCAGAGTAAGCTGGCATCACTCAGGATGGAAATGCCCTTTAAATTCATGTACTCTGTGCTGCCTTTCTCCTACCTCTGTCAGTGACTCAGTTTTTCCATGGTGTCAGATCTCTGTGCAGCATTCCCCCCTTGTTACCCTCTGTTACCTCCTCTATGTCTTAACTCTGGCTGCCCGACAAGATTCTCATGTGCAGTAGGAGTTAAAAGTTCAACATCCTGAAAAACACACCAATGCAAAGTGTCCAATAGAAAGCAAGCTGTCCTGGAGATACGGATCTCTCCGTGTCCTGCTGCAACCTGATCTCTCTCTTTGTGACCCATCCTCAAACAGTGAAATCTATCAAGAAGGGGGGTCAATTGCAGCCTTATCTCTGCTATCAAAGCTACCTCTCCACCTGCTAATGTTCTGTTTGTAACAGAGCAGGGAGGGGGAGAGACTTGAACAGGGAAGAGGGTCACGTCACAGGGATTTGATTAACAGTACAAGTAGGAGTAGAGGAATGCAATCAGGTATTCTTCTAGTTTGTGTATCTCAGGACAGAGATGGCAACTGAAGAAAATAAAGACACTATGGGGGTAGGGGGAATTATAGAACACAAGAAAAGAAAGAAAAAAAAGTTAATTTTCCCACTATAGATGCCCTTTATGGTTTTTTATGACTCATAATTAAACTTCCATAAAATTACACTGAAACCTGTTTTTTTGCTTAAAACTGCTGGTTCTGCCACAGAAATGTTGCCAGTTAAAACTACCAACATTTTTTTACATGGAATTATCAAAATTTCAACCAGGAAAATCACATTTCCCCACCAAAATTTTAGTTTCGATTGTCAAAATTATGTGTTAAAATTCTCATGCATTCTTATGCTTTTTGAATTCAGCCACAATCAGGCAGCGGAAAAAGACAAACGCCTTTATAAATATGGCCCAACATATCTGTCTACAAAACTTAAGGGCTAAGCCACACTAGAGAGTTTTTGGCATGTTTGCACATTCTATTGTGCATGCTGTTTTGTTTATAATGGAAATCAGGAGAGGTAAAAAAATGCTGCAATTTTCCAATGCATTGCGATTCTCACATCCGTTTACGCTTTCGTAACACATGCAATCACCATTTTTTGGTGTCATCGCATGCGTTACCATAGCTCAACAATGGCGAATCCCAAATGCCTGCATGCGCGATTTTGGTGCATTGTGGTGTGGCCTTGCCCTCAACTTTTATTTCTATACAGCCACATCCCATGCACACATCCTATACACCAAAAGAAAGCGGTCGATATGCACGGATGCTGGACCCAGCTGCTCGTGCTGGCCATGTGCTCTTTTCTAGCCAAGGCCCACAGGTAAGTCGGTGTGGGGGGAGATGCGCGGCGTGTGCTTGCGGGGGCGTGATGCGCAATGTGGGGACGATTCTGTATGGAATCGGGGGGTTGCTGGTTCAATGTAATGCTTGATATCTGTTGATCTTTTTATTTGTTCTGGATTTCCCTTTTTATGGTTTTTAAAAACTAGATTTCTAAAAGATACACTGCTCCCTAGGTGGCTGATTAGTTTTTATTTGCATACCGAAACCTGTGGGTAAAATGGGAATCATTATACTAGCAAATATTTCAGATACTTTTATTAAAAAAAAATGCAAATCCTAAATGCTGCAGATAAATAAAGATTAAAACATTTAATCAAACCAAAACCAAGAAGTACAATAACTATTGTCATAAATCAAAGGAATTGATCACAGATTACCTAACTTTTAACATACAACATACAAGAAATGGTATGGCACTCGTTTAGCCCTAAATAATAGGGGAGGTGCTGTACAGACAATATAACCTTTAACATACACTCGAACATGTCCATAAAATAATGGGGCATTTTTATCAAGTAGTGGCATTACAATACGGTTGCTCACACAAACATTATGGTAAAATACCGATTTCAAAGCTTTAATTTGATTTGAAGTATTAAGCATGCCATACATAGGGTAAATTTTTCAATCAATTGGACCAATTGACACCCATATTTTCGATTGACCTCTTGAAGAAATTGAGCGGTTGATTGCAATAAGGCGTTTGTTTTTTTCCAGCTTTTTATTATTAATAAGACAAAGGTGACGGGAAATGGTAGGCTGTAGGTTTTAAGGTAATGTTTAAAGGTATTTAGGGATGGTGAGTGACGGACAGACGGAGGAAGGGAGTTCTAGAACAGAGGGGCAGCATGAGTCCTGAATGTGGGCATGGGAAGAGGTGACAAGGGTGAATGAGAGGAGGACACCAATTGCAGAGCAGAGGTTGCATCTGGGATGTTATCTGTGGATCAGCTCTGAGATGTATGGAGGGGCTGTATTGGATAGTGCTTTATAGCATAGGGTTAGCAGCTTAAATTGGATCCTTTTTGTAATGGGCAGCCAGTGAAGGGACTGACAGAGAGGAGAGGCATTAGAGAAATGAGAAGAGAAGTGAGTGAGCTGGGCAGCAGAGTTTAGGATGGATTGAAGTGGTGCCAGGCGGTTATTAGGTAAACCACACAAAAATGTGTTGCAGTAGTCTAGGATTTTAGGAGCTTCTTTTGAGACGAAGGGACAAATGTGGGAGATGTTCCTGACTTGGAGCCAACAGGAGATGGTAAGTGTGTTGACATGGGGTTTGAAGGAAAGATCTGAATCTAGCATTATTCCCAGTCAACGGTCATGGGGAGGGGGGGATATCGGTGTGTTGGTAATATTAATAGTGAGACTAGGGAGGGAAACAGAACATGAGGGTGGGAAAAGGTTAAGTTCAGTCTTGTTCTTGTTTAGTTTGAGAAAGCGGTAGGACATGTTAGGGGCCGTTGGTGACCTGGGATGTCAGTGTAGGGAGATATGAGGCAGAGATGTAAATTTGGGTATCATCCCCGTACGGGTGATACTGAAATACAAATGAGCTAATAAGCTGTCCAAGGCAATAGGTGTAAATGGAGAAAAGAAGAGGACCAGGTTCTGAGCCTTGCGGTACACCCAAAGGGAGGGGGTGAGGGGTGGAGCTAATTCCAAAGTGTAAAACACTAAATGTCCTATCAGAAAGAAAGGAAAATAGCAGTGTCCTGGATACCTAAGGAGGCCAGGGTAGAGGGTGATCAACAGTATCAAAAGCAGAGGATAAGTCAAGAAGAATAAGAAAAGAGTAGTGACCCTTAGAATGGCAACATTCACACTATTGCATTGCGATATAGTGTGTTGTGTGCGATGTACTGCATGCAGCAGTTTGGTGCATTAACGCACAGCATTGCTATTGAAAATAATGGCATGCGTTGTGGGTTAAAGCAGCAGAGCATCACACGCAAATGCGATGTTCCGTTGCGTTTAAAAAATGCCTAGTATGTACGTAGCCTTAATGGGTTGGCTCCAAATTCTATTAGAAATCTCTTTTCACAGTTACCATGAAGCTCTTTTAAAGGACAGTGAAAATGTACAGTACTCCATACATTTTAAGGGCAACTATACAGTACAAAATAACTTTCTAAAATGAAATGTACCTGGGGCAGGAAGGTAGGATTTATTATTCCTACCTCCCAACAGTATTCAGTATTGAGATTTGCCCCTTCCGTTGCAATATTGGGAGCTACTGATTAAGATCTGCGGGCAAATAAAATATATATGGGTTACTTCTTAGCATAGTTCTTGCACCATGTATCTGAATAACATTTGTAGCATTCTCCACATAAAGTGCATGTATGCATACAGATCAGCAGTTAAGGATTTCGGAATATCAAAGCGAGAGGTACCTCTGGGATTTTGAGGGAAGATATCTTGGTTGTATTAGAGATGATTAACCCCTGGACTCTCACAGTAGTCCCATGACAATGGTAGAGAACAATAATTTCATTTACAGTTTTGTTGCTTGTTAATGATCTTCTGCAAAGAAAAAAATGAACTGCTAACAGGATATACTTTGCCTGTTTCTCAGTACAATGTTACATGAAAATTGATTTTTACTTGTTAATTTCTCAAACACAAAATTTTATATGAAGGTTCTCAGAATTTTCTGGGCACTTTCCTGGTGGAAACATATAATAAAGATTTATTAACACCTTCAGTGAATGTTATTCAACTTTCCAGAGGATTGGCTGGAGGACAATAAGCTATGGTGTGTGCAGAAGGGAAAACTGGTTTGATAGTTTAATCTCTTGGTCAGGGTTCATAGGCCATTAATCCTCATAAGATTCAAACACAAAAATGTGAAAATATAAAAAAATAAAGTCTTTGGTATGTGTGTGCAGCTAGAAGCATGATCCTGGAGTCATTTTAAAGTGAGGAGTGTACTCTTTCTAATAGAGGGCTCTTATATGGAGACCACAGTTCTACTTTAAAGGGGAACTGTGCTCGAAAAATGACTTAAGGTAAATTGATAGGAATTGCTCTCCTGAGAATTTGTTTATTTTGCATATTTTTTGCAAGATATTTGTTTTGAAGATATTTACATTTTTGTGTGTGATATGGCAGCAGCATCACCAGGTCCCCTGCACTTTCTGCTTCCTGCTCTGAAACCATGTCAGTGGATAACAGTCAATCTGCCCTGTGTCTCCTCCCCTTGCAGCCCCCCTACTCTTGCAAGCCCCCCATGTCCTTCCCACTCAAGGACCCCATGGCCCCTCCCTTTGCAGGCCCCCTTGGCCCCTTCCCTTAAAGCCCCATGTAGCCATTCCCACTTGTGGCTGTCTTAACCCTGCCCACTCACAGGTGCCTTAGCCCTGCCCATCCATGGGTGCCATGATCCTGCCCACTCGCGGACACTCAGACAGAAAATTATGTGGGAGTGTAGGGCTGTAGATTCCCTTACCTTCTCTGTGGGGATCTTCACACAGCAGGGAGGGGGAGGGACTGCCTGTCTCCTGTACTGTCACTGAAGTCTGAGGATGTGCTTGAAAGGGGCAAGGTGGAGAAGCAGCCTTAGGAATGTCACATGTCAGGCTCCCACCCATTAACTTTCTGGTCAGTAATTTCTTTATATCTTGGGCTGTGGAGCATGTAGAGAGGTGGTTGATGGCTCGTTTTAAAGGTAGGAAACTGGCCTTTCATTTAAACTCAACTTGTTTGGAGGCCACAGTTCCCCTTTAAACAGGGATGTAACAGAGTGGTTCCACCAGTGAAATTTTATCGATCAAAACTTCCAATGCAATGTAATTTCACTGATTAAAACCAAATTTCAGATACATTAAATAATTGCTGTTCTGACTATTGAATGAAATAGAACTTTTTCAAAACAGAAGGCACTTGCACCCTAATGCTATATGCATAGCATTGCACACAAAATCTAAAAAACATTGAGCAATTTCTTACTCCTAAGTTTCCCAGAGTAAGGGGCTGAGACATGCAAAGTTTCCCCTATATGTACTGTGGCTAATGCATGTGTCCAAAACTGCTGGCATATAAACATGCAGCTTAATGCTATAGAGCTATTATCTGACTCGGCAGACATGACATGTTTCAATCTTGTTAGATGTGGTCAGTGCAAGATACTGAATTATGGCTCTATGGGGTAGGACTTCTGTTTTGAAACGTATGCATGCTTTATAAACCTGCCAGCAGAATGAACCCTGGTAGGTTTGTGCATCTTTCTAATTAAGCCTTATCAACAAGTGGTACGTGCATACAATTGTGTGTGTGTGTGTGGCGGGGGTTTAGATGGGTATTTTAACCATTAAGTTATAGTGATTTTTTTTTCTCACTTCCATTTTTGCAGTGAAGAAGAATCCTGGCATAGCAGCTATAATAAAGCAGACACTATAAAGAGATGTATACAGAACAGAAATAAAATTGGTCTATTTGGTATTTGGTATTCTCCCATCTTACTCATTTATCTGTCAAGGTTTATAATATCCTATTCTTTTTGCAGTAAATTCCTATAAATATATCAGGTAAAAATGAAAATATATTAAACAAACCTTTGTAAACATCAGCAAAATTTGCAGAACAACCACAAGTTTTTCTCCCAGATATCCTGAAATATTATCAGCAGCGTTATTTGGATAGCCTATAATGTTAAGAGTTAAGTAAGATTTATATATTCAGTTTGGCTTTGACTGCTTGGAAATTGAAGACTACAAATCATGTACGATCAGTTAAGAAAGAATCAGCTTTGAAATATATATGACATGTTATAGTGAGTAGAATAAACAATATATATAGGATAGAACAAATTCCTTAAAATGTTCATTGTAAAAAGACTTAGATAAATCTACATTAGGGTTTTGTAAATGGTTTGAGGGGCAATTTACCTTATATATAATTTTTACATTTGGGAGGTGAACATGTCCTTTAAAAATCGAGTACACATATTATCCTAACCTTTGTTTGTTTTCATTTTTTTAATCTTTATGTTACTAAAAAATTTTAATAATCATAATCAGTTTGTTGTAGGCATCAGAGATCTCTCTTTGCATAATATTTTTAGCTGATGGGAATCCAAAATAACAGACATGTAAAGTTTCACTTCCTGGTTTGCTACTCTGTTGGGACACATCATCAGCTGTATCAAGACCAGACCCCCAGGTCAGACCCCATAACTTACTCATCAAATCCAATGTTTTTTTCAAAGTGGGTACCATATAGAACACAATACCTAATATATGCCAGCAGCATTATATTATACTACAGGTTTTACCCCATAAATACTTTTTAAATAGCATCTATAATTAACATACAAGACATTTCTTAAAGCCTTGTATGACCATATAAATTATAATAGTATGGGAGGGAGTATTCCTATTTCCTAGTAATATTTTTTACTAGCGCGACAGTTTGCAGAAGATCTCTGCAACCAGATCTTCCTCACTGCTCCCCAGTAATGTTCCCCAACAGACACCCCTGTTTTTTTGCATGCACTGAAAAGAGATAAAAATAAGGTAGGCAGATGCTGGGCTTTGAATAGGAAGCATGCAAATTGCTATTCTACACACTGCTGCATTACAAAATACTAATACTGGAAAACAGGAATACTCACACTTTCTTACTCACAGAAGGATGTAAACAGTGTATGTTGCATTTAGAAGGCAACAATAAAGTAAATGCAAACCACAGATTTTACTGGCCCCATACATAGATAAGAAACTTTACTGGCCATCATACAGTATATTATCAACCCTATAATGTGATAGTAAGGTTTACTGTCTACCATACTTTAACAGGAAAGTTGTTTAAACTTTAGGGCTTGTTTAAAGTTGCATTACCCCCTTCCCAATTCCCTTGTGTGCTCTATCCCTCTCTCACTCTCATTGCTGTCATCCCCAGCCTATAGTCCACTTAGATACCACTTTTCGTGGTACATTTACGATTGTTCCACAGTACAATGCCATGCTATAGTAGACTACCTCAATGGAATTGTATAGAGCATCATACAATTACGATCGTCATGTAATTGTATGACTGTGATAATAATTTTACAATTGTGATAGTAATTTTATGATAATTACTGAGCCTTTATAAATATGGACCCCGATTCACCTTCAAGTTTCTGTGCCTTTATTTCTTATTTCCCTGTGCATATTTTAACTTTCCTTTTCAGTTCACCTTTACACTGCTGGAACATTTCCCCATGCCAGGCTGCTTTTTCTACCCACCCCCTCTCTAAAAGAAATAGATGGATATATAGATAGATATATAGATAGATAGAAATAAAGTTATAGACAGAGAGATCTATATTAATATATGGTGAATTGATTGAAAAATAGCTAGCTAGCTAGCTAGATAGATAGATAGACAGACAGATAGATAGTCAGTCGGATTTGATTATGTGCACTGCCTAATTTATTGTCATTTTCAAGTTTTATAGATACCTCGAGTGATGGTATTGAGGCCTGGTGAGTTGGGATTGACAAGTTAAAGGGATAGTTCAGTGGAAATTATAAATATTTGTTAAATTGATAGTATGTGTAATGCCTTCTTAGTTATTCTACATATTCTCTCCCATTTTGAAAAATCAGTTGATTTCATACCCTGCTGTTGACATTAGTGAGATGACATTTCAGGATGCACCACTTCCTTGGAATGTTCCTAACAGTTATTTCCACTGATTGGCTGTTGGATGGGTCAAACATGCTCAGATCTCAGCTGAGCAACTGGAGTAACTCGGGTGCTGTGTCAAGGACAAGACCATAATGGTCTCTACTAGGGGTCCTGCAAAAGGAAGTCAGTATTTCGTTAGCATTTATTTATACACAGCCAAAATGTTGAATGGGCAGGGTAAGGTCATTGGGATGAAAAAATACCGCTCTTTTTTTCTGAAAAGCATATGTATTTGCACTGAACTTCCCCTTTAAGCTTTGGTACAGTCCATTCCTTTTCAAACGATTGCCATTTGGAGTCAGGAAGGATTCTCCCCCCCCCCTCCTCCCACTTCCTATGGATTTTTAGCCTTACGCTGGATCAGCTGTTAGCTAGAATTCATAGTTAAGCTAAAAATGTTGGAGTAGATAAAAGTATGACATTATTCAGCCTCTAATACTATGAAACTATGTAATGAATACATATATCCAGCAAAATATATACAGGGGTCATCATTTATTTTATGTAAATCCCTACCTGTATTATATCTATTTATACTTCTCTGTTTGGTTTTTCTAGCCTCTTGTAGTTGGATGTTTGTTTAAAGGACAATTATACTCACCTTCCCTCCGCTCCTCTCCTTAGGTCTGTACCTTTTACCCAGGGTGAGGACCTTGCGCGACGAGAGGAGGGGGCCTGCCAGAGCAGCGTTTCAGTAACGCTGTGCTTTAACTTTCGCGAACCCAGGGGTGAGGACCTAGCGGTTCAGGTCCTCACCCTGGGTAAAGGGTACAGACCTAAGAAGAGGAGCGGAGGGAAGGTGAGTATAATTGTCCTTTAAGATAACTTCAAACCTCCATTTCCCCTATTACTGTAACTATTAGGAAATAGCTATTTGTAAATGTATCTGTGTTTAAATGAACTTGTTGTGCAAAGTCATGTGGAATTTTTAAAAAAGGGTTCTTGTTCCTGACATTATTGCCTTCATACTAAATGAGGAATTTTATCAACCAGAGCTGATGTTTTAGAACGAAAGCTTTTCAAATTCATAAAAGATTTACATTTTAATTAAACTGCCATGATACAGTAGATTATTGAAATTCATTATAGTAGGTAAAATATGGCAAAATGCCAAAACAGTAAGAATTTAATTGAGAAAGTTCAGAATGGGACCCTTCTAGTGATTTCTTAAATAGTTTTTCCTTAATCACGTGGATTAACGTGGAGACCGTAGATGTAAAAATATAATTTGTGTATTTAAATGAATATTGAAGAAATATGGAATATGTACTGTATAGTCTATTTAACTACAGAATACATAGAGGATTCTACTATTTAATTTTATTATTCTTTATCCAAATAATTAGAAGAGAATATTCACATATTGCAAACAAACATATGGCCATACGGTGGCTCAATGGTTAACACTCAACACAAGTCCTGAGTTTTAATCCATCCTTGATGTCTGGAATGAGCTTGTATGCTCCCCCCGTGCTTGTGTGGGTTTTCCTCTGGACACTCTAGTTTCCCCCACAATCATAAAGACATACTGATAGGTTGCATGTGTCAAATAAATGTGCTTAGATTGTAAGCTCTTTGGGACAGGGCCTGATGTGAATGTATACATGTAATTGTAAAGCACTACAGAAGATGTCGGCACTATATAAATCCACAAAAATAGTTTATAAAGGTTTGTTACTGTAATGTCTGATAATTAACTTTCATAGTGATCAGAAAAACGAAAAGTCGAAAAGCCAATACTGGCCTGTATTTCGATACTTCAATGGAGGGCTACCGGATGGTATTAAAATATCGTCCGGTTTTAGCTTTTCAGCCACCACAAATATTTTCACAGCGGCTAAAAAACAACACTGCCATCTGAAAAAGACTAACAGAGGCCATTATTTTCTGATCACTATAAAGGTTTATTATTGAACATTAAAGATAAGGAACCTTTATTAATATATACAGCCCATGATGATGCCTTTGCAGTTATGACTTAAAAATGTAAAAAAATTATCTAAAGGGAGAAAAAAAGGCAAAAGTAGAATTTTTGCCTTTTTAGAAATTGCACTAATTTATCACTATAGAAAATAAAGGCATTGCCACCTTATAAATATGCACCCATGAAAACAATGAGATGGATTATGGGGGCTGACTCCTTTTTTATATATGAATCTACAATCACAATAAAGGGAGAGGTAAGAAAAAAGCTATTTTTTCTTTGTGAATGTGCTATAGGGACAATGTTATTGAGTTATTTAGTTCTCATTTAACTAACAAACTTTTTATTTTATTTTTAACACGTAGTTAATAAGAAGTTACACATGTTTTTTGTTGATCTAGTTAAAGGACAACTAAAGCAACAGAACAACACTAAACCAGAGGGCAGAACACCTTGATATAAAACCAGTAATCTGTGTCTTAATTCTAATTTTGATACAGGTGCTGGGAAATTTACCTAAATAATATATGGTTTGTGCTTTACATCACAGCATTCTAGAATCACACAATTGGGTCAACGACCATTATGTTCTGCACATGCTCAGTCCTTAGCTATGGCAGAAACTTGTTGCAGTTGGTCACACCCATTAATATTTTCTAGCCAATCATTTTACAGGACAGATAAAGCAAGGAAGCAGGTGACTGAGATCAGGAGGTGTGGTCTGAAACTGCACATACACACAGATACTTCATCCAGTTCTTAACAGGCTTACATTTATCTTAATACAATTTAATGAAGTGGGATTTTATAGCTTATTGGTGTTTTCAGGGGGGTTGTTTTCAGATTCTGGAATATAAAAAATTGGGTTTAGTTCTCCTTTAAATCTACATAGAATAAAGAGGATGGGCTTATGGACTCTGTTAAAATTCAAGTTTATTACTTAATACGAAAAACACCAAAATAGGACAAGTATGAGCTGACCATGAAGGAAAACTCTGCCCTATGCATTTCTTGGCACCAAGCTTCACCTTCTCAATTAAAATTAATAACTACTGTTGCCTACAGTATGTGTACATATAGCTTTCTGCCCATTGGCATTGCCCTTTATGGTATAATGTCAAATTTCAGTGCAATATTTTAAAATTTCATTATTTTTAGCACATTAGAATTATGTTAGATTAAGACTTGCACCAAAAAAAAAAAAAAACATTTCATTTTTGTATCTATTTCTTAAAAGTGCATTAAGATGTTTTTACCTCTGCAGATGAAAACTTGTCTGTCTCCAATATTAATCACTTCATTGTTACCTTGTTTTATACCAATCTGTTATTTTCTAAAGTACACAAAGGTTTGGGAGCATTGATTAGCTGTGATGTTGTTTTTACGGCAATGACTAGATCCAGGTTAAACCAAAAGATCAGGGTGGAGGTGAATCTGAGCAATCCCTTAATTTAGATCAAACAAAAGACAAAATAAAACTAAATATGTGACATTTTTTAAGCGCAATAACATAGACTACAAATAATAAATGCGCCTTTAGGTGCACAGCAAATGCTTTATGTAAAATAATTAGTTTCAGATTTACAGTACAGTCTTTGTTTCATAGTATTAAACATTTACATCTTCCTGACATAAACACAGAATTCCAGAGCTCTAATATCAGCAGATTGGTGTGTGACTAATAACCTCAGGTTCACCTATTAAAGTAAGCAAATCAAATTCTCGTGTCATTACTTCAATATTCATTTAAGAAAATCCCATTTACTCTCAGCCTACAATATTATTGACATACAATTCCTGTCTTAAGATAGCTGGAATGTTTAATAAGGATTAGTAGCACATCATCTTGGTGAAGTAGTTATTGGGTGCTACTGTAGTATTTTACTATGCAGGAAATTCAATCTATAGTTTATCATAAAATCAAGCAGTTTTCTGTTGGTAGAACATGGACATCTCTGTTAGGGAAACGAACCACTTTACTGTTATCTAATTCTCCTAGCTAAAGAATTAAAGGATATTTAATAATGCAAATCAGCGATGCAATACTGCATATAAACAGGTTTACGGTATTGCACTGCAGGTTTGCGGAAAGGTAAGATGCTTATCGCTAGTTTCAAGTCCCCGTACAATCTCCCAAATCTCCCAAGTTTAACGCTACCAGGTAACCGAAACCTTAACAAATGGGGAATTGTATCAGGTGCGCTTTGCTATTTCCAAAAACAATTGTGCAGTGCCCTAAAATAAGTAAAACATGCGTTAACCCAATATTACATTGAGTTGTGTGGGTTTTACAATTATTTTAACAATATTAAACCTCCCTGGAAGTTAAATATTTATAACACAGTTGTAAAGTACAGAGACTGTAACGGTAATGTTCGGTCACACATTTCATCTCAGCCAGTAACAAACCACAGAATCTGTAATTCAAGATATGAACACAAGAAACAATTAATTGTAAAACATCACATGGCAGTAATCTTGCTTTATGGGCCATTTTTATAATGCCAGAGTGTTAACCATGATCATTAAAACCAATAGTAAGCCCAATAGTACCTAATAGTAGAATAAATTGGGAGAACCATAGCAGCTCAACTGCCAATAACAAGAGTGCTACAAGGTTCCCAGAGGAGATTGCATCTGGTGCTGATCCCCTTTCTGTAAAGTTCATATATATGGACTTCTATTGAGGGAGAATGCCGTGCCCTGAGCAGAACGTTAAGTTTCATTCTGCATATTTGTGCAAAACTGTGAGATGTTATAATTGCTATCCCTGCTCCTCTTCCTTCCAGGTTCCCGTTATGTAGTATTTACATGATTTACTACATTGCGGGAGCCTGTCAGTAAAGAAGTATAGGGGTAATACCTGAATTAAAGCCCATTAAATACGCTGCATCCAGCAGAAAGTAAGGAGAGATTGACCAGCATATCTTCTACTAAAGTA